>CM076580.1:241398703-241809592 GCA_034641835.2 Pinus albicaulis
CTGGATAGACATGTCTTGCATTGCCTTTACTAATTTACTTGCCTCATTTGATTACTGGGTTGTTGTTGTTGAAGATTCAATGGATGAGGTTGTTGATGAAGTATCTGGAAATGCTGTGGCCATTGGAACATTAGGAGCCAGTGTTTCTGCCAAAGTAGATGGTACTGTTGTTGTAAGTACAAGAATCACAGTGGCAGGAACTTCCTGTACTTTGTTGGCTTCTGTCTCTTGGACCAATCTATCCGTTTCAAGTTCCATTTCTTTAATCTGGGCTGTTAGCTGTAAAATGAGACTCATCATCTCATATTTTTTATTGGAATCCTATAAAACCTCCTTGGCTTGAGGATGATATGTAGACTGAGAATATATTTCATTTTTTATTTCTTCATTTTTTGTCATAATTTCCTTGTATCTTTCCTTTATGTCCATGTCTTTTTCAGTTGTTTTCTTGGATGAAGATACTTCTATATTGTGTTGTTTCTTAATTAATTGTGTATTAGTTGTGGTTGGTTGCTGCTCCTCTTCAATTACTGTAGGAGGTATAGTGTCTTTTTCTGCAACTTTTGTGTCAATAATCTCTACTGTCTCCTTTTCTTTACTGGCAGGATTAATGTTTGGCTTTTTGCTGTATCTTAGTTTGAATTTTGTCTTTGTAGTAGTCCCAGTTGTGTAAGACCCTTCTTCTCTGTTTCTTTTTACACTTTTGTCTTCTTGGGCTGGAGTTTTCAAAGTTTGACTAGTATCACTTTGCTTCTCAGCCTCTACCAATGTATTCTCTAACCATTCATATTCCTTGAGAATTTCTCAATTTTTGGCTTCTTCTCATGTATTTCTGGAGTTAATTTGCACTTAAATCTCATTTTGTTGATAATACCAAGGGGATCATCATACCAAAGAAAAATATGACTAAATTTGAACTCTTGCAGATGTTTTTCTGCCTCTGGACCTTCTTCTCTATTATTATAGATGAATGGACCAACTTGGTTCTTTAACTTGAATTGTGTTTTCTTCTTTACAATTAAGAAATTGGCAGCATCTGAATTTAAAATCTGCCTTATATACTCCAGAGCAAATAACCTCATAGGGAGGTATTTTAGCAGTTTGTAAGGGATATGTCTTGACCCATAGACTCTGGTTTCAGTGTGATTTTGGTACAAGTACCAATCACCTGTCCTGTTATGTTCATATAGTTGCAAAACTTTCTTGATTTCATTACTAATTATATGTTACACACTGCTGTTTAGAAAATTGATCAAGGGATGGATGAAAGAATCTGTGAATTCTGAATAGGTAAACTCATTTGAATCCTTCCTTATCAAGGAAGTCCAGAATATGATAGATTGTGGATTTCCTTCCACATCAAGCTTCTGAAGACTTATAGGAAACTTTTCTGACTGAAAATAAAGGAACATGTGGAATAGAAATGAAGAATACCTAAAAACACCTTCAGAAGGCAGTTTGACTAATTGCTCATGGATACTGTCAGCAATATATTAGGAAAAGTTAAAGATGATAACAGGAGGTTGACTAGGTATAAAAATGGATACGAAACCAAGAACTGCAACATTAGCATGTTCATCTGTGAAATAGCCAAGGATAAAAGATAACATGGAAATAATTAGTCTAGTCCGTTCTAAGAATTTAGCAAAAGAGTAAGTGTCCAGAAATTTAGCATTTAGAGAAGTGTCCAGAAATTTGTCAAAAGCATTTGCAAAGAATGCACTTTTGTAAGCTTGTAAATACTTTGATAGATTAATGGAACATTGTCTGTTATCTTTTGACATTTGAAGTCGTTTAACTAATGTTGCACTATTGTACTCTTTAAATTGCTTGAAAGTGAAGAGGAGCATAAAATCTATTGTCAGTTTATATGAGTAGGACTTCGTACATATGGTACTTCTATTCACTTGTATTAAGTTTTTCTTTCTAGATTGACAATTATCTTTTTATGTTCACTATATATTTGAAACGTCATCATAAATGAACTTTAAATGCACTTCTGTACTAATATTTGTTTATGATTTTTTCTCTAATATATAATCACACATATGAATGCGATATAATTTTCACAATTCTTTTAATCAAAATATTTTGTTAAAAGAATCATCTTTACATAATTTTCGTCTATTTCAACTGTTAAATAATCTTCATTACTAATAATTTGAGAATATCCCTTTAGATCGCATAAAGGAAGAAACACCCCGGGTATATAGTAGAATTAGATAGTGTTAGATAGATGCATGTGATAGATTAAAATAATTTCCCATTGCATGTTATATAAATAAAACACACCCCAAAATCATCCTTATTGGGAAACTGGTCCCTTCATCCCTAGTCGGAGCCACCACACCAAACGAAAAAGGACTTACTCTAAGGTCTAGTCTGGGTGGTTTTCCCCCATGTTGTGGCAACTGAATTTCGAGGCCTCAACAACACCTCGAGATATTTGATCCCTCTCGTCGCTTGAGAGATATAGAGTTAAGATGGATTTTAATTTTCAATGAGTGTCCATACCTCTTTGTCAATCTTCCATTCTAGAACGAACAAAGTTCGTTCTTCAAGTTAAATACTCCAGAAGACTTGGAATATGTAGATCTCCATTTAGGATATAAGAATATATATTAAAATGTATGAATAAGAATAAGTTACAAATGAGAGTGAGGGCCTGCTTATATACCCTAGGCAAGTGCCTCTTCATGGAAGGTCAATGTAGTATACCTAGGGGGGATAATATGGGGTATACCTAGGTGGGATCATATGGGGTATAGAGGAAGGTACCCAAGGAAATAATGTAATGTCCCATTTAGACATGCCTATTAAGTACTAATTACTAATTAACTAATCATTATAACAATTATCATCATTATTTATATTTATATTATTTATATATAGTTTATTCATAACATTGCCTTCCTCTTCAAAAAGCTTTGTCCTCAAATCTTGCTAATGAAAAGGTTTGCTCTCTTTTTATGTTTCAAATGTCTTCTCATCCGGGACTTGTCATCTTCGTTGATACAAGTTGATATGATCCTCTAAGTGATAAACAAAAATGTTGCACTGAGAAGGGATCATACCATCCTAAATTAATCTTCTGTGGAATCTTACAGTGACTAGAAACTTGTGATGAATTAATTTTTACTCTTAAAGGAATGGTAGTATGTGAACCAACGATGATATTTATTATTAATATTACTCAATTAGATATTTAAGGCCATGGGACAAGTTATGAAAAAATATTAGTAGTGGTCATGTATGCCACAAAAAACTAGTCATATATTGTATGTGCATTAGTACCTAAGGATTGCATTTTCATTTTGTTTTGAATAGAAAGTATGATTCTTTTACTTAGGAAAAAAATATAGTGATTGATTTTTCATTTCATTTAACATGTCGATAGTTGAAATTGATTGAAATACAGGTATTGATCCATCGAGATATTTGATCCCTCTCGACGCTTGATAGACCTGGTGTTGAAATTTGCAACAAGAAATAGTGAAATTGGCATCCAGAAACAACATCCAGAAAAAGGCACCCACAAGTGCCTACCATGGAGGCTTTTGATTTAACTATTTCTTAATTAAATTAGAAGAAATGTGTGTCAAATTTATTTATACCTTAAATAAATTGGACAATAAATTGTAATCTTATCTCATAATCACTTGTAATAGTTAACTGAGTGTGATAAACTCAGTTAGCTCATGATTCGAGTTGAGGGTGGTTGGTGAGGCATGTAGAGTGATTCTATTTGTTTTAGAGTCCAAGTTGCAGTTAGTGTATTAGTTTAATGCATGAGAAATCAACTAACTCAATTAAGTGAGTTAAAGTCAGTCTAGCTAGTTATAACTAATTTTTGAACTAGTGAGAGGTCAAGTGAATTAATTCAGATTTAATTCACATTTAGTGATATGTCAAGTGACTGATGATTTATTATTAATAGCTACATGCATGTCAGTTTTGATAAAGACCCAGTTGAGAAAAAGGTTAAAGGGAAGTTGACTATCAGTTGTATTATTAGCAAACTACCCAGATGCAGTTAAAACACCACAGGATTTCCCAAGATACTTGCGCAATTGAGAAAGGCTGAAATTCCTAAGGAATAGGGATTTCATTCCTCATGAATTGTGTGAGCAAGGCAGGCTGAAGACAGGCTGAGAATTGGCCAAGTATTGGCTTGATTTTGTCTGGATCAGTGTGAGACAGTTGTGAGAGTGCCAGAGACTCTTGTGAGAAGAGTGCATTGTAATTGTTTCATGTTTACTTGGTGAATATACAATAGAAGATAGAGGGGTTTTAAGTAGCAAGCTTTCCCCGGGAAAATATCTGTGTTGTGATTTGATTTGTTTCTTTCTTTACTTGTTGTGATGGTGAACGTGTTTATTTTCTGCAATTGATTTGTAGAAGGAGTCAATATCTAGTTTTAGTACATTGATTGATCGGATTGAATCCATTGATATACATATTTTTTGTATAATTTCTACATGGCATCAGAGCACAGGAAATCACTATAGTGAAGAAAAAATTGAGTTTGTGACTAAATAGAATTCGAATTTGTAAAAGTATTCTTGGTGCGATAGGCGGATCAGGATCGAGATGGCTTTCAATGGCTTGATATTGGAGTATGCACTTGAGGGTAGTTCCAATTATATTGCGTGGAAAGACAAGATGGAGGAATTACTGGAGGAAAATGGGTTGAAATAATTCATTGATAATGACATTCCCAAACCTGCTGCAGTAGATGCCGCAAATCTTGATGCTTAGAAAAATAAGGTTGCAAAGGTGAGGAGGATCTTATTGGAGGGAGTACGAGACCACATTGTCTTAAGTATCCATGGAAAAGCGACTCCATGTTCAATGTGGAAAGCTTTGAAAAATGGTTTCAGAGTAGCAGTGATCATAGAAAATTGGCACTAAAGGACAAGCTCAAGAAAATCAAAATGGAGAAAGGTGACACCATTCTGAAATATTTAACCAAGTTTGTCCAATGTCGAGATGAGCTTGGGAGCGTTGGAATTATCGTTGCAGGTGATGACTTGGCGAGCCTAGCTCTTATAGGCCTTCCCAAGAGTTGGCATAGTTATCAAGACTCTATCAATGGGAGGGAGAAGCTGCCAGATTTGGAACGACTTTGGTCAGATTTGGTGCAAGAAGAATTCAAGTGGAATACCAAAGATGGATCTTCATCTAAGAAATATGATGAAGAAAATTTCGCTTTGGCTGGTAAGGTGAAGAAGGGGAAAGGAAAGAAATCCTATTCCAAATCTAAGATCGGAAAAAAAGGCAAGGAGCGTGACATGTCCAGAGTGAAATGTTTTCACTGTCACGAGCATGGACATTATGCCACTAATTGTCCACAAAATAAGAAGAACAATAAGGCTTCAGGATCTAAAACTGGTGAGGCTTTGGCCTCGAAATTTTAGCTTCACTTCTCGCTCATCGCATGCATGGTGTCAAGTGTGATGAGATCAGGGTGGTACTTGGATAATGGTGTATTTTTCCACATGACAGGAGACACAGAAATTTTCAGTAGCTTGGAGGAGAAGTACCTCCAGATGCATATCAAAATGGGTGATGACAGGCGGTACAGTGCTACCGAGATTGGTACAGTTACCTTCCAGAGAAAATCAGGTAAAACATTCTTATTAAAAGATGTAATGCATGCACCAGACTTGAAAAAGAATTTAGTTTCAATCACAATGTTGGAGGATATAGGTTATGATGTGGTTTTCTGTGAAGGGAAATATTTCCTTTGACACAAAGCCATAGGACAAGCCAATAATATTGGTATTCATGTGAAGATCTCTATAAACTTGATGTAGATGGCTGCTCAACATTGATGGGTAAAGCAGACAAAGTGATGAGCCGGGATGAGGGTGAGTTATGGCACAAGATATTGGGCCATCTACACCACAAAGCTTTGAAGGTCATGCAACATATTTCTGCGGGGCTTCCAAAGGGTACTCTTGCACAGATAAACACATGTAAGGGATGTACCATGGGGAAGTGTGAGAAATCCATGCAATTGTCCCTTGAGAGGGAGCTTGATTTGCATGCAAATGAGGAACTCTTGGTTCCTAAGGATGAACCTCAAGATGTGGAGCCGTCACAAGATGAGGATCATGGAGTGGCAAAAACTACTCATGTAGAGAGACCTCCAGGAGGGGGAAATTTCAAGCCAGATGGGTAGAGGGAGTACATGCAACTATACCTCTAGGTGTGAGGTGGGGCGATGTGTAATATTAATCCCAAAAATAAACTGGGCAGGATTCATTGAGATGGTGTGTCTCATGGATCAAACATGGTTACGAGGAGCCCACAGTACAACAGTAGCAGGATCAGTTAGATTGATGCTGTTAGATGTCAGAAGGACAAAAATCAGAGTGACAAGTGTTGGATATTGGAGCATATATTAGAGTTGGCAGCAATGCAGAGTGCATGGATGCGGACGTCAGCAACGTAGAGAGTCCAGTAGACATGTGCAGTAGCTAGCAGCAGTCATAAGACTTTGATGATAGATGCATTATACTAATTTAGTTGTTTGGAGGCTATTCAGTTTCAGAAGTGTTGCATGCAAAAGTTGCATGTGCGAAAAACACTAGAGAGTTGTTGCATGTGAGAGAAACACTAGAGAAGTGTTGCATGCAATAGTTGCATGTACGAGAAACACTAGAGCAGTGTTGCATGCAAGAGTTGCATGTCGCATGCAAGGACATTCCAAGGTACCAGATCGGGACATATTGATTCATTTCTTGTTGAGAGGGAGTGTTGAAATTTGCAACAAGAAACAATAAAATTGGCATCCAGAAACAACATCTAGAAAATGGCACCCAGAAGTGGCTACCATGGAGGCTTTTGATTTAATTATTTCTTAATTAAATTAGAAGAAATGTGTGTCAAATTTATTTATCCCTTAAATAAATTGGACAATAAATTGTAATCTTATCTCATAATCACTTTAGAATTAGTTATCTCATGAAATTCGAGTTGAGGGTGGTTGGCAAGGCATGTAGAGTGATTCTATTTGTTTTAGAGTCCAAGTTGTAGTTAGTGTATTAGTTTAATGCATGAGAAATTAGTTAACTCAATGAAGTGAGTTAAATTCAGTCTAGATAGTTGTAACTGATCGTTGAATTAGTGATAGGTCAAGTGAATTAAATCAGATTTAATTCACATGCAGTGATCTGTCAAGTGACTAATGATTTACTATTAATAGCTGCATGCATGTCAGTTCCGATGAAGAACCAGTTGAGACAAAGGTTAAAGGGAAGTTGACTATCAGTTGTATTATTAGCAAACTGCCCGGATGCAGTTAAAACACCACATGATTGCCCATGATACTTGCACAGTCGAGAAAGGCTGAAATTCCTAAGGAATAGGGGGCATTCCTCATGATTTGCGTGAGCAAGGCAGGCTGAAGACAGGCTGATAATTGGCTAAGTGTTGGCCCGATTTTGTTTGGATCAGTGTGAGATAGTTGTGAGAGTGCGGGAGACTCTTGTGAGAAGAGTGCATTGTAATTGTTTCATGATTCCTTGGTGAATATACAATAGAAGATAGAGGGGTTTTGAGCAGCAAGCTTTCCGCATAAAAAAAATATCTGTGTTGCGGTTTGATTTGCTTCTTTCTTTACTTGTTGTGATTGGCGATCGTGCTTATTTTCTGCAATTGATTTGTAGAAGGATTCAGTATCTAGCTTTAGTACATTGCTTGATTGGATTTGATCCATTGATATACGTATTGTTTGTATAATTTCTACTTCCGAAGTTAAGATGGATCTCGGTTGGTTTCAGTCATGTGCGGCTAAGGAAAATCTATCGAACATATGATTAATTTTATCAAAAATATGTAAATACATCTAATATTAATATAATCATTTCAAATATGCTAAATATGTAGGAGACTAATCTGGTCATTTTAATTTTATTTTTTCTTAGTTACTTCAGTTTGTTGAGATGATAAACATTGTTAATAAGTTTAATGATGAAAAATGATAAAATAAAAATTTTGAATGCAAAGTGACAATGTAATAGTGTTGAAGGACAGAAAATGTGAATAATAAGAATGTAGCCAATTACAAATAGTTTTCATTGTGATAATCTCAAAATATTTTCTTCTACTATTATTATTGTCACCCTTGTTAGTTTTGTCATCTTTTCATATCGATTATATGAAAAGGACAGTTGAAATCATAAACCATTTAAATCTTTAGCTCAAGCTATTGTAGTAAACATCATACCTTGTCTCACTTGCTCTCTAATATAATATGTTGAATTACTATAATACAAAAATCAATGTACATTATAATTTTTTTCGCTTACACTAAAATCAATGCGCATTGTTAATCCAATCACATTAAAATTAATGTACCACAACTACCATTCCTTTAAGTTTTACTCTCAAAATTAATCAAGTATGCTTATTTTACTTATGAAAGAAAGATAGTGACTGATTTTTCATTTCGTTAACATGTCAATAGTTGAAAGTGATTGAAATACAAGTATTGATGCCTCGAGAGATTTGATCTCTCTTGGCGCTTGATAGATCTGGAGTTAAGATGGATCTAGGTTGGTTTTAGTCGTGTGCGACCAAGGAAAATCTATAAAACATATGATTAATTTCATCAATAATATGTAAATACATCTATTACTAATATAATCATTTTAAATATGCTAAATATGTCTAAGATTTATCTCGTCATTTTAATTTTAAATTTGCTTAGTTACCTCAATTTGTTGAGATGATAAATATTGTTAATAAATTTAATGATGAAATAAAATTTTGAATGCAAAGTGACAATGTAATAGTGATGAATGACAAAAAATGTGAATAATAAGAATGTAGTCAACTGTACAAATAGTCTTCATTATGATCAATCTCAAACTATTTGCTTGTACTATTCTTATTGTCACCCTTGCTATTTTTATCATCTTTTCATATCGATTATGTGAAAAGGACAGTTGAAATCGTAAACCATTTAAATCTTTAGCTCGAGTTGTTGTAGTAAACAACATACATTGTCTCTCTTGCTCTCTAATATTAATAGGTTGAATTACTATAACACAAATATCAATATACATTGTTAATCATTTTTTGTGCTTACACTTAAATCAATGCACATTGTTAAACTAATCACTCTAAAAATAATGTACCATCATACATCCAATTACATCAAATCAGAAATCAACATCTACACTAAAATAAATGCATCTAATGCAAGCAATCAAATAAGATTAGAAAACAACATCTACACTTAAATCAATGCACCTAATGCAAATAATCAAATAGGATTAGATATCAACAGCTACACTCAAATCAATGCATACAGTGCAAGTAAGCAAATAGGATTAGAAACAAACGTCTACATTGAAATCAATGCATCTAGTGCAAGCAATAAAATAGGATTAGAAATCACCATCTACATTGAAATCAATGCATCTAGTGCAAGCAATCAAATATAATTAGAAATCAACATCTACATTGAAATCAATGCATCTAGTGCAAGCAATCAAATAGGATTAGAAATCACCATCTACACTGAAATAAATGCACCTAGTGCAAGAATTCTTCTTCCCTCTCTCCCCCTCCATCTATATATATATATATCAGCCTCCATTTCTCCTTCTTTAAATCTCTATCTCACCCCCCCAAACTCACACACTTCCTCACTCCATACCTATCAATCTCTCTGTCCCTCCCTCCCTATCTTCACCTCTCTCTTCTTTCATCTCTTCACCTTCCATCCATATATATATCTCCCTCTGTCTCTCTACATCACCCCCAAAACATACACTTTTTTTCTCCAGTCTATATATCTATCAGTCCCTCCTCTCTCTCTCTCTCTCTCTCTCTCTCTCTCTCCCTCTCCCCCACTTCTATCTCTCTTTCCCCCTGTTGTCCTCTCTCCCTCTCTCTCCATCTTCCTTATCACTCCCTCTCTCTCTCTCTCCACCTTTATCTCTCTATGTATTTCTTCTTACCTCCCTATATCTCCCCCTCCAGCTCTCTTTCCCTACCTCTCTCCACTCCCTCACATCCTCTCTCTCTTCCTTCATCCCCCCATTCCACTCCCATCCATCCCTCTCTCTCTTCACCCTCCAACTCTGTTACTATATGCCTCTCTCTCTCCTTCTCTCTCCCCTTCTTTCCATCTCTTCTTCTTTGTCTGATTTTCTCACCCCCAAACATACACACTCTTTCTCCATCTCTCCCTTGTCACTCCCTCCCTCTCTCCACTTCTCAATCTTTGTGTATTTCTTCTTCCCTCCCTCTCTCCCCCTCTAACTCCATCTCTCTATCCCTCCCTCTCTCCTCCTCTCTCTCCTCCTCGCTCTCATCCTTCCTTTCTCTCCCTTTCTCTCCTACCTCCCTCTCTCTCCCCCCATCTCTCTCTCTTACCCAATCACTCTCTTCCTCTCTTTCAAGTCCTCTCTCACATCCTTCCTTTCTCTCCCTTTCTCTCTTTCCTCCCTCTATCTCCCCCCCCACCTCTCTCTCTCTCTCTTTGCCCTCCATTCCTCTCTTTCTCTATTTCTCTCCAACAATGTTACTATATCCCTCCCTTTCTCCTTCTCTCTCCCTCTTGTCTCCATCTCTCCTTCTTTGTCTCTTTATCTCACCCCTAAACATATGCACTACCTCTCCATCTCTCCCATGTCACTCCCTCTCTCTCTCCACTTATCACTCTCTATGTCTTTCTTCTTCCCTCCCTCTCTCCCCCTCCAACTCCATATCTCTATCCCTCCCTCTCTCCTCCTCTCTCTTCCCCCATCTCTCTCTCTCTCTCTCTTTCTCTCTCTACAATCCAATCCTCTCACTCTCTCCCTCCCTATCTCCTTCTCTCTCTCTCTTCATTCCTTCTCTCCCCTTTCCTTTAGTTTATCTCCATCTCTCCCTTGTCACTCCCCCTATCTCTCCACCTCTATCACTCCGTGTCTCTATTTTTTCCTCCCATATATATATATATTGTATTAATCCAAAGTTATTAAATTTAATAATATTAATATTATAATATATTAATATGAATATTAGGTTTAATAATAATATATTGAACTTTTAATATTAATATTAGGGTTAATAATGTTTTTTTTTTTCATGGTATTAATAATAATTTGGTCCATGCTATTTGGCCCATAGGCTTCACCTAAATAAAACCTCTTTTTTGAGTTTTTGTAAATATAAACAGGTTTATGGAGTTGTTGTGGCCAGCAACAACCCCCTTTCTTATTTAATATTAGTAATAATACTAAATAAGTGGGGACCCTTAGCCAAAAAATCCAAAAAAATTATTAGTATTTATTTCTTTTCTCAAATAAAACTTACTATCATAACTTAGGGAAATTCCTTTGAAAATCTTTAAAATAAACCTAAGTTTATGATAGATCAAAACATAATCTTTCTTTGAAGAAAAGTACCGCATCCATCGCAAAAAGTAGATATCCTTTGAAAAAGCAGAATCTTTTAAAATTGCGATTCCGCGATATTGCGATAGCGCGATCCCAAAGAACTATACATTAAAGTATTGATCGCAAGCCGCATATCGCAGAAAAGTTGTTTAATAAGTTATATTTTGTGAAATTGCGATTTTGCGATTTTGCAATATTGCGATTTAGCGATGTAATGAGACTGCGATTTATGAATGTTGTGATTTGCGATGATTGCGATCCGCGATATTGCGATTTTGCGATATTGCACAGCAAATCGCAGATCGCATTATCGCAGATTCTTCTAGCGCATTGTCCAAAGTAAATATTTTCATAAATAAATATCCGTTATGCGCTTTGATGTCAAAATTAATGAATGGATTGATAATCATTGATGGAAATGATTTTGTTTTGATTGAAAGGTTGTTTCACGTTTAAAATAATATTTTTCATCTGCCTTCAGCATTTAAAACTATCCCGTTACCTTTCTCATATCATTACTCTCACTTAATTCGTAACACCGCAGGCGCGAAGGAGCAAAAGACTATACAAAGCATTCACAGAGCATTATGGGTAAGAAAGAGAAAGTTCCGAGTGCTGAAAACAAAGAGATGGCTTCCTTATACGCAGACACTGCTTGCAACAAGGACGCCGGTATCACCACTTGGGAGGGGATGCATAATTTGCTCGAAGAAGAAAATCCCAGGGTAATGGAAGTCGCGGCTACTGCAGGATCAAGTAATTCCTCTGAAGCGTCTCTTACAGAATTGGCTTGTTCATTTCTGCACAGAATAGCAGCAAGACTGAGAATTCTTCCGTATACAGATATGGTAAAATGGGTGCTGGATAACACCGATATTTCAGACAGGAAATTTAGAACTCCAGGACAAGAACTCATCGGGTCATTCACTACAGAAGATTTGAGGCTTATGTATCACTTACCGGAACCTCAGGCTACCTACAACAAACAATTTATGGAGAAATTCGCCAGAGAAAATACAAATTTGGCGGAATGCACCAAGGAATGGACCAAGAGAGAGGAACCATTGAAGAAAAACAAACACGGTATGTACAGTACTGGTTCGCTCACCTCTCCATATTGTTTTGTTGCTGCTATGTTATGCAGGCTTTTTGGAAAGCCTGACATAAATATGGTCTTGCCTGAATGGCTCCCTTTGTTGAATGCTGCTGTTAACGCTACAATTGTAGACTGGGCCAAAATTTTGTCTGATAATTTAGCCACTACCATTTTCAGTTACCGGTCCAAACGGACTATTTCCCAGAGGATTTATCCTCCTTTTTATCTATCTACCTATGTTATGGATTCAATTTGTTTTGTTTCTAAATTCCCTTTGATGGGTTGGCAATGGACAATTCATGATCCCTTGCCTATTCATGTCTATCACAAAGAGTTGTGGGAATCAAAGTTTGTTCCTCATTTTTACAAAATTTTCCATGGCATAATGCTGCCTCTGTACAAAACATTGTATAATAAAGATGCTCCAAGGTTATCCCCGAAAGCAGAAGTCGACATTCTCCCTGTCGCAAGATGGTTTGGAGAAGAGTTGTTTACTTATGTGAGGGTTTTTGGAAGTTCTGCTTCCCCCCATGTTTTACCCCTGTATGTTTCGGATAAACTTGTAGCTCGGGAGATTGCTTATCAAACCTGTGGTGAAGGAGGTTTGACAAAGGAATTAAAGGAGAAGAAGAAGGGCATTTGGCCACAATTTCCCGTAGCCTGTGGAACATTTTCATTGTTTGATGTTGGTCACGCATTCAAAGAGGTAAGCAATATTACATGCTTACAACTGTTCAAGTTTTCGAGAAGGTTATTTGATCCAATTGATGTTGTCAAAAATTTCACCACTGCAATCAAAGTAAGAGTGTTTTCTGGAGAAGAAGATCCTTTTGATGATATGTTTCAAACACAATGTTCATTTAAAGAAGTTTTTCATTTAGCTCAAACACAGTTATCACCTGAAGATTTTCAGGGATTTAAAATTTACAGAGAGAGAAGACTAACTACTATCCCTTTGGAAAATTTACGCTTAGAACCCGCAAGGGAATCAACTCCTAGTGTCCGTCTTAGTGGCAGCTCAAATACAGAAAAGTCTAAGTCGAAGTCTGACAAAGAGACTTCTGAGCGTTCTAAAAAGACTGATAATGATGAAAGCTCAGTGAAGGATACAACTCAATCAAAAGAGCTTTCACAACAACAGACTTTTACCACTCCACAGTTGAATCTTTCACCTCTCAATGTACAGCAACCGACAGTCAGGACTGAATTGGACAAAGAATGGGAAACTTTTAATCAATTGCTTAATGTGGAAGGACAGAATATACAGACCCCTGTACAGACAACAAAAGTTTTGAGCACGGGAATAAGTGACAGCGTCACAGAAACTGAGCATATACCTATCACTCCCTCTTCTGAAATTGTACTCAATATAGAGGACATTCCTCCTCTAGATGTATTCTACAGCCCGCAGTATAAATCAGTAGTGAGGAAGCAGAGGAAAAAGAGAAATTTAGAGAGCTCAATCTCTACTGAGGCAGAACAATTAGATGTCTTATGGAAGGATCCTACTACGGATCCAACTGATAATCTTACCAAGTTATCTCAGATTACAGGAGCTTATGCCTCCGCAACTATTGACAAAGCATCTGAGGTAAAACTATTATTAAATGAAAAAGAAGAATAGATACAAGTTCTGCAACAACAATTGCAAAAGGCTCATGCCAACAATGAAGCACAAGTAAAACTTGAGAAGTTACAACAAGAGCTTCAAGAGATGCAAATTGGATATCAGAAAAGTTTGGCAGATAAAGAGAAACAAATAAAGATTATCCAAGAGGAGCACAAAGATGAACCTAAGCTTCCAGAGTTTATTTCAGAGTCTGTTTCTTTGAACAAACAACTACTGCAACAACAAGATATACTATGTCAGAAGATCTCACAATGGAACTCTTTTTGTCAGCAAAGTGATAAAATCACTAATCATGTCGTAGAATTACGACATGATTATGATTTAGCTAATGAAAGAGTTACTAATTATTTGGCATGGCAAAAGACAGAGGAAGGAAGAAGAGTAGGAGCACCGATCATCAATGATAGTCATAAAGAAATGATCTTCAACAATTGGGACGTACAGATCAGAGAGGCAGAAAAAGCAGCAGAGGAAGCAGCTACAACAGCGGGAAATATTACTGATTATGTAAATGAAAATTTGCACAAAGTTAATTTGATTTCAGAAATTATTCTGAGACACCTTCCACAAGTACAACAATTGCAAACAGAATGGAGGCAAAAGGCTGATGAAAAAGCATAGTCAATTCAAGGACGGACAAGATTAAACTGTGATTCTTACTGGACACATCTAGTGAAACCACACAGTCAATGCAGTGCGCTTAATTGCATTATTAATTCTGCTGAGAAGATTGCGCCTACACTTGCCGATTCTGTTTTTTCAGGACAGTTGAAATCTGAAGTCGGCCAACCACCCCTTCTCAAAACAATGCTGGATTCTTGCGAGATCAAAGATCAAATTCATAAGTAGATAGATAATAGTTTTTATTTTTAGATTTAGTTTTAGTTTTACTATAGTTTTGCCTAGAAAAAGGACGGTCATTTAAACCGAATCCTAAATTTTTGTAATAAACTATTTTTAGATTTTAGTTATTAGTATTTAAACCCTTCTCATGCATTTAGAGAAGGGTCCTGAAATTTGTCAAAAACTTATCCTCAGAACATGCACTTCTGCACCCTTAGAGGAGGTTTTGATAAATGAATGAAACGAGATTTATTGATATCTGCGTCTAATATCTGTTACTGATGTTGCATTTCTGTACTCTTGATAGATGTTGGATTAAGAAAGAGATAAATCGTTATTGCTTCTAGCTCATGAGTAGAACCAGTTATAAATGGTATTTTTATCTCTTAACTGTTTCTGTTTCTGTGATAAAAGTGATATTTATGTTTAGTTGTTTATATGTTAATGTTTGAATATCTGAGTTATCATTTGGCATTTTTGTACGGTGATAATTATTTATTTGTGCTTGATATATGAATAACTTAATATGCGATATGTTTTCCACAACTGTTTCATCTAAATTTTTATGTGAAATAGTTTATCTTTATTGAATTCTTTTCTCATAATAATTGAATGATCTTTATTATCAATTGTTATCTGAAATCCTTTTAGATCACATATATTGAAAGATTACATCCCGGGTTAGTTTAGAGTTAGATATATCTTAGAATACAGTTTGCACATGAATAGATTAGAAATAGATTAAAAGCATTTTAATTAGGAATCTTAGAAAAGAAATATCAAATCTCAAACACACACACACATATTGGGAAACTGGTCCCATTATCCCCAGCGGACCCACTACATCAAACGGAAAAGGAGCTGCTAACCAAGGTCCGGACCGGGTGGGTATCCCCCTTGTTGTAGACCCGATTTTCGGGGCTTCAACAGGAGTAAATATAAAAAGAGGTTTTATTTATTTACCATACCTCTGGTTTATTTATATTTTTATTTATTTACCATACCTCTAGTTTATTTATATTTTTATTTATTTACCATACCTCTAGAGTACGTATAAAAAGAGGTTTTATTTATTTACCATACCTTATTTATTTATTTATCATACCTCCCATATCTATGTTTATTTATTTATTTGGCATACCTCTTTTTTGAGTGTTTGTAAAACTCTTCATGTTCTAAATTAATATTGTGTTTATACATAATAATAATTAGATTTCTCGAATAGAGTGCCGTCGGTGGAGGCTGTGGAAGGCGACAAGTGGTATGGCCACTTGCCGGCACCTGATTGCTGTACATTGCCCTTAAATGAGATTGTTGTGGTCGATTCGACGATCTTCCCTCCCCTGAGTTGCATTTACTCCGCTTGCTGGCCACCTTCAATGGCATCGAGCACCCCTATCCACCACTATGTCGCCATTGCCTTCAACTCACCTTGGATCTCCCGCTCCAGTCCTCATCTCCATTTTTTCTCCTGAATTGCTTTCAAGTCCTACAGTGAAGCAGTCTTTCCCCCCCTGTATTGATACCGAGTGCTCTACTCTGTGCGACCATTTTCAGCCCTGGCCTTTCACCTCCTTGCGGAACTCCTCTCTGCTCTTGGCCCAGACCCTTTTTCCCAGCCGCTTAGCTTCCTCCTCTTCGCCCTCTCAATCTTCTGACAGTTCATGCTCCCTCTCAGCCTTAAGTAGGCAGACTAAGATGCACGTGCAATGAATGAGATGCAGGTGGGGTGGCGGAGGCAGGGGCGGTGAAGGAAGGAGCAGCAGTGGCTCTCGCCCACCTAGTGGCAGAGTTGATTGGGCTTATTCACCATCTGCCAGCAATGAAGCCAACTTTCAGTTCAGCAGTGCACTGGACAAGCCGCGCGTCAAAACAAAGATTACAGTTGTTTTTCAGGAGGAGCCCTCTGGCGCTACGAGCTCTGGTTCCCGAAAGCGTAGGTGGAAATTGACTATCTCGGTAAAGCCTCCTCCCATAATCAGAAGGTCCACCACCCTTCCTATGAAACCAGGTTCCCAGACTTCAAGTAGCGCAGGGACGAGCAGTAGCAGCTCCGCAAGCAAGGACTCAGAATGGAAACACTCCACCTCTCCCTCCTCTTTAGAGCACTCAGCCCCGGATGATGACAACAAGGTTGCGGATGACCCAGATGAAGACTACAGTTGCCCAATTGTGGAAGAAATTCCGCCACAGGACCGCAAACACGATGAAAGCTAGTAGGTTAACATATCTCTTTCTCTCTTTTTGGTTTTTTGGAGTTAGCATCGATGTAACTATGGAGACGCTGTTTGTATTCACCATAGTAACACTAGCTCTTTCTGCACTTTCAGTTTTTTGGAACAATGTATGCTGGTTTCCCGTTTATGGGCAGCAATTTTGGGTCAGTTTCCCGGTCATGGGCAACTTATATTTTGGGTTTTTTAATTTTTCTTCCCTCCAAGTTAGCTAGTTTTGCAACCTAGAGGAGAAGCCAACTATGTACATTATGTGCCATTATAATAGATTAAACCAACTTAGAAAAAAATAATAATAAGTAGATTGATTTTTAAATAGGACCGACATTAAATTAAAAATGGTAAATGTTAAACATTACATGCTAAATGTTTACGTGTTTACGTTTACATTTACTTTTTACGTGCGATCTACCCCATACTGGGCCATAGAGGTATGGACAAAGAGGGATGGACACTAATTTTTAATCTTGCATGAAAGTTGAAACTGTAAACCATTTAAATGTTTAGCTCTAGTTGTTGTAGTAAACATCATACCTTGTCTCTCTTGCTCTTTATTATTAATAGGTTGAATTACTATAACACAAAAAGCAATGCACATTGTCAATATTTTTTTTTGGCTTACACTCAAATCAATGCGCATTGTTAATCCAATCATTTTAAATTAACGTGTTGAGATTCAACAAGATGATGAACTTAGTGAAAAGAGTCGCCTTCACTAAGTGGGCCTGCAGGCTATTTTTGGCACAAAGCCTATTTTTAGACCATGTCTATTTTTAGACATGTCGATCATATTCTATGAGTTGCAGGATGCTATTTGTGGATGGTTGGTCAAGTTGGAAAAATAGATGGACTTCTATTTTTAGACATATTGGGCAGAGTCTATTTTTAGATTTCCAGTCTAAAAATAGATATGTCGAATATTATTAGCTCTTAATAATATTTGGACTCTAAACATTATCTTATTCTCTTGCAGCACTTCAGTTAAGTGCACAGATGTGGCACAACAGCTGACAGAAGGAATTACGCTATTCCTGAGGGTTTACTGGAACTATTGCATGGAGGACTTCAGTTAGAACTCATGTGACAGAGTTTGGTGGAGTTGTATTTAGTTTAACTCAGTTAGACTCAGTTGAGCTAGTTGTATCTAGTCTAACTTATTGATACACTAGTGAGAGTGGTGTGAATTAATTATTTAATTAATTCACTAAATAATAACTCATTAATCAACTGAAGAATACATCAGTTAACTACAGTGCATGGCAGTTTCAGTGGAGACCAGTGGAGAGATAGGTGAAAGAGCAAGTGTGACTATCAGTTGTGATTATAGTGATGCATTGATTTCATCCAACACTCAGTGGAGATGCCAATGAGGATTGCGTGAGCAAGGCTGGATTAATTCGAGTTCATTCAGAGCCATTCTTCAGCAGGGATTGCGCAGTAGAGGGAGGCTAGCAGGTGGCAAAGATCGGTGCATGGATTTGCAAGATCGGGCCTGATTAGTGTGTAGCGATTGTATTGTACTGAGAGCTTGACATGATCAGATTTGTATGAAGATTGTTACATGATCTCTATGACATATATTATATACAGATAGTTGAGGTTTTCAGCTTCAGGCTTTCTCGTTAAACAACTATGTTAATGTGTGTGAATTTTTATTGTTTCATGTGTGCATTGCAATCTCGATTTAATTTCCACAAATGATCAATGGTGGAATAGATTTTGTATTTTGCATGAAGTTAAAATAGTGTGAGATGACGAGAATCTTGTGTTAGATGATCCAAAAATAATTTTTATCATAGGTTATAGTATTTGAATAAAATAATTATTAATTTAAGATATTAAATTAATAATTATTCTAGAATATTTAATATATTTGTGAGATAGTTAGAATTGGAAATTTGTTAATAAAAATTAGGACTCTAGAAAAGAGTCGTTTCCTAGGCTCTAAGTTAGGAGAAAAGTTAGTAGTTTGGTTAGAAGCTCATTTATTGTAAATGGACACTTGTTTATTTTCCAAGTGATCCATAACTAGATTAAGTTAGAGCATAGAGCATATAAATAGGTTAGTTTCCTATTTTGAATGTAATGGTAATGAGAGAATGTGAGAGTGAGTTTACGTGTGTAAACCCCCGTAATTTGCCCCGTAATATTTTTGCTCGATCAATAAAGTTGTGTGTCCGAGGACACTTCGCTCTTTCATGTGGTATCGTAGGCACCTGCAACACTAAGGAGGAGGAGATTCCACTGGTCGTGACGGTGGAAAACTCAACTCCGTTGAAGTGATCAGCAATAGATTGGTATGAAATTTGCAAATTTTTTTATTGATTTTAGATCTGCAAATTCTAAAATCATTTTTTAAAGGAGCCACTGCAAATCTGTGTGATTTTTTTAAAATTGTTTGAGTGAAAAAAAAAAGAAGAGCACTTCTGCAAGTCGATTGTGGTATGCATTTTTGGTTTACATCGATTGTGGCATGCATTCCATTGTAAAAGTGATTATATAAACGCATTTCCCAGCGTATGAATCTGTAAATCGATTTAAAATATTTTAAGTGTTCAAATAATGGTTGCAAACAAAGGTTTCCCAAAAGATTCAAATTTTGGGCTTCATGAGAGCATTCTCGCGCATTTGATTCAAATGTTAAATGTGTTTGACGTAGTTTTAATTAATTGAAACAACATTTTGCCGCATTCCAACATTTGAATAGAAACAACATTTTTCCATTGCTCAAGATTTGAATAGAAACAACGTTTTTTTTGCCAACGTTAAATGTGTTGGACATAGTTTTAAAATTAATTGAAACAACATTTTGAGCATTCCAAAGATTTGAATAGGAAACAACGTTTTTTTCTTACTGCTTTTTTTTGCACGTTGAAATAGCTTTTAAAGATATTTTACAAATAGTTTTTCCTTCACAACGCTTTTTCCAAAGGTTTTGATGCGTTGATAAGTGGATTTTGCCAAAGGCCTCTCCTAAAGATTTGGCATGAAAAATAATTGAACCAACATTTCTTATCAAAGACGATTTCTGAATAATCGAACTAGCGCTTTGAATCAAGTAAAATCGATTTTGAATAATCGAACTAGCTGCTTTGAAATCGCAAAAATCGATTTTGAAATCTGAGCGTGGCATTAGATTTGATTGCTTCTGTGCTTGGAGGATTTCATTCCGCTGCTTGAATGGATATGAACCAGCCTTTTCCAAATATGTTGGACCTGAGCGTGGCATCACATATAATATAATTTTAATTGCAAAGGAGTTATTAAAGTTTTTTTTGTAATCGAATGTTTTTTAAATTTGTAATTGTGCTTTGCAATTAAAAGCATATTTTATTCGGAGGAATGTTATAGCTATTTTTTTTTTTTGGAGCATTGTAATCGGAGTAATAAGGGTGTTGTAATTTTTTGAGTAATAAGGAGTTTTTTGTTTTGTAATTTGTTTATGGAGGACAAATAACTCAAAGTAATTTTACTTTTTGAGGGGGGTAATTTTTTTTTTACCGTATCATGGCAAATTGTAAAAGTAAAATTTTGAAAGTTGCCTTCAGAACATTTGAGAACTCGACTAGAGCCAAGTGCAAAGCTCAAACAATTTTCTCCGTTTGGACGACTATTCGAGGGTCAAGGCCAAGCCTCGATAGTTCATTTTTTTGCGTCGTGTTGTCATGAAGAAGTGATTTTGGGATTTTTTTTTGCTTGATTCGTGGTGTGAAGTCTTAACACTACAATGTTCAAGTTGATTAATTTCTTTCTTTTCTCGATTCACAAACTTGAAGGCTCAAAATCTTACAAAACATGGCAACGCCTCATCGAAGCACTCTGTTTATAATGAACTATGGCATGATATTTGTGATGGAGATGTAAAGCCAAATAAACCTAGGATGAAGCTACGCTAGCAAAATGGGAAGTTAAACGCCAAAGCATTAGCTCTCATTAAATCCTCCGTCAATGATGAAATGTATGTCCATATCGAAAATGCAAAAAGATGTTTGGTCTGCTTTGGAGAACTTTAAAGAGTTGTTTGATACTCACCCTCAATAAAAGAGTCGACTTACAATTAAAATTGTTGCATCAAAAATTGACCGAAGAAGGAGATATTCTTGAATACATCTCCAGATTTAAGAATATTAAGCAGAAATTGTTAATGGCCGGGTTTTCGCCAGCTTGATGATAGTTTTATGGTCACAATTTTAATTGGTCGGTTTCTCTTCCTACACACATTTTAGAAACTTTACAAATTTCTCACTGGAAAGTTAGAAAAGTTAAAGCTCGATGAGCTCCAAAATGTTGACTCAACATGATAAAACTTTTTGGGAAGAAAAAGAAAGTTGGCGAAGATGTTTTTCTAATGAAGCCGCACTACCAACTCCCCACCGACAATTCCAAAAACAAAGGCAAAGGTAATTTTAATCAAAATCAAGCAACACAAGGTCGTGGTCGCAAGCCAATACGTAGGAAACAACTCCAACGTAGGCTCCAATTCAGCACAATTCTCTAAGGTAGAGGCAACAATCAAAACAGAGATCTCAAAGAAGGCATAAGACAAAACTGTGAAGAGGACAATCTCAAAACAGAGGACAAAGCAGAGACGAGGACATTCTCACAGAGGACAAGCCTCAAGGAAGAGGCACTCGACTTGAGTCAAGTTGTTTGCAAGCGATGTAACAAGAGTTGGTCACTATGCTTCAAATTGTCGCAAATCTATCAATAAAATTTCTAAGTTTCCAACAACCTTCAAAGATGTTTCTTGCAAATGATCAAAATCAAGATGATAATGACTCGTAATATGTCTTCACTTCTTCACCAAGAATCCAACTTTCCTCTTATGTTAAGAGTGATTATGAAGATGCTTGGATTTTGATCTCGTGGGAGCAACCTCAAAGACATGACCCAGATGAGATTTCTTTTGGAATTTTCAAGAGTGCCATCTTAACTCCATCTTTCTGTGCGTATGATACAAAACATATGCCTTATGGAAAAGGTGCAACCAAAGTTTTTCTCCCCGCCGACATTGGAGAAAAATTGATTTCCAATGTGTGGTATGTTCCCACCTTTAAGAAAAATTTGTTGTCTTTGGTCATGATTCAACAAGGTGGCATCAAATAATTATGGAAGATGGCCTAGTTAAGATTAATTCACCAAATAGAACTTCCAAACAAAGTTGATGACAGATGATATGAAGATGGAAATCACATGATGAAAGAAACAATATTCCAAGGCATTCGGATTTTGTAAGCAAGCATTACAGAATTTCACCTATAAGATTATGGCATGTAAGATATGGATATTTGAATTTTCGGGTTACTTTTCTCAATCGGCAGTAAAACAAGGATGGTTAAAGGACTTCGACTTTCAACAAAGAAAATGCAAAATGTGAAGTCAGCATTTATGGCAAATAGAGCTTTCCAGAAAGTTTTCCAACAAGTACATGGCGTGCAAACAAAGCCGCCGCTAACTAGTTCACAAAGGATGTGTGTGGTCCACTACAAAGTTCATTAGGTGGTTGCAAATATTTCTTTCTATTTATCGATGATTTCAGAGAATGACTTGGGTTACTTTTTGAAAACAAGTCAAGCATTTCGAGAAATTTAAAATTTTTCGACAACTTGTTGAAAATGAAGCCAAAGAAAAGATAGTACTCTCAGATGTATAATGGGGAGAATCTTAACTCAAATGAATTCAAAACTTATTGTAGTGAAAATGCACTCAAGGCATCTTACAAATGTTTACACTCCACACAAAATGGAGTCGTAGAAAGGATGAATCGCACATTGTTAGGCATGGCGAGATCCATGTTAACTTTCAAAGGGTTAAGTCCAACATATTGGGCAAAAGAAATCCATACAACCTGCTCATCTCGTAAAATGCATCTCCAACTCGCTTCGTTAGAAGGAATCACCCCTTATGAAGCTTGGTTTGGTTTCAAACCTAAAGTCAAACATCTTCGAGTTTTTGGATCCATCTCTGCTATGCCTAGTTCCCAAAGAAAAGAGAACTAAGCTTGATTCAAGAAGTTTAAAATGCACCATGATTGGCTATTCGTATGAAAATAAAGGGTATCATATTTCGACAAATGGAAAATTTATTGTGAGCAGGGATGTCATTTTTTATGAAACAGAGAGTAAGAGGCCAAGAAATCGGAAGTCTTCTTCACAAGAAACTAAAGGCAAGAAAAGGAAAAGAAATATGCAAAGTCAACCAACTTCACCAAATTGGTATGAACTTGATTTTCCTTCCTCCTCGAAGATGAGTCATCTAGTCCAACTACTTCAACAAAGTCATCCGGGGTCTTCTAGCGCTCATCAATGCCTCCAATCGTTGTACAGCTTCTTCGATAGTGATTCCCCGTATTCACCAATTGGTTCACTAACACCGCCATTAATCCCCTCACAATGATGGAGACTTCTAACCTCAAACAAGTGAGCAACAACTTCCAAAATGGGCAGCTCTCAACCATTTAAAGATGTGAGGCTTAATGAACAACACAAACAGAACAAGGGAATCAAAACGGAAGAAGGCAATTTTGCTTTGATAGCAAATGATTTTACCGAACCTCTTCTTTTCAAGAGCCGCAAAACATAAAGCATGGCAACAAGAAATGGTCAGATGAATATCAAAAGCTCAAGACAACAACACTTGGCAACTTGTCGATTGTCCTCAACATGTTAAACCTACTGGATGCAAATGGGTTTATCGAATTAAGTACAAACAAAATGGGGATATTGGACAAGTATAAAGCACGCCTTGTTGCTAAAGGTTTTGGCGCAAACAGAAGGGATCAATTATGAGGAGACCTTTGCTCCACACCAAATGGAACAATTAGTCTATCTACACTTGCCTTAGTTAAAAATGTAGTTATGGAAAGTTCATCAAATGGATGTCAAAAGTGATTATTTAACGTGACTACAGAAGATGTATACATGACACAACCACCCTAAGTTTGAAGTTAAGGGGCAAGAACATAAAGTCTACAAATTAATCAAGGCTTTATATGGATTAAAACAAGCTCCCCACGCATGGTATGCTAAAATGGATGAATACCTTCTTTAAAGTTGGTTTTCATCGGCAAAGGAATCGATGATACTTTGTATGTGCACCAATGTGGAAAAAATATCCGGTCATTCTCATTATGTACGTTGATGATTTGATCACAAGGCAACAATGATGATCACATTGAAAAGGTAAAAAAGGAGTTGCATGCGGTGTTTTAAGATGATGACTTGGGACTACTTCAATACTATCTCTGGGGTTGAAGTATTCCAACGTCCACACGATCTTCATTTCCCGCAGTAAATATGCATCAAATATTCTTCACGATTTGGAATGCAAGGATTGTAAATTGCCCCTTACCCCTATGGAACAAAAACTTAAAACTTTCAAAATTTGAAGGGGGGGAAAGAGTGGATAGCACGACTTATAGACAGCTGATTGGCAGCTTGATTTATTTGACAACCACTCATCCCGATCTATCTTATGCAATTAATATTCTTTTCACGTTTTATGCAGAACCATTAGACACCATCGGAATGCACCAAAAGAGTTCTTCTGACATATCCAAGGAACAAAGATTTTGGTCTTCTTTGCAAAAAGACTAAAAATTTTGTACTTGGTGGATTTTCGCGTATGTCGACTTTGTCGGCGTATTGATGACAGGCATCAACCTCAAGTTACTTAATGAACATGGGGTCAACAGCTTCGGAGTCAAGAAGCAAAGCATAATGGCCACTTCTTCAAAGGTATGTTAGTATATTTCAGCATGGGAAGCAACATGAGATTGTTTGGTTACGCGAGTTTTACAGACTTGGGGATTCCTCCAAAGAAAAGCTACTTCATTATTCATCGCCAATCAATCAACAATAAAGCTTGCCAAGAATCCATTTTCCATTCAAAGACAAAGCATGTGGACATCAAGTATCATCATATCAGATCTCCTCATTGCAAAGGACGCCATCAAGCCGCAAGGTTTTTCCCTTTAGAAAATCAGACCTCCGACATTTTCACAAAACCTCTTGGTAGAATAAAGTTTACTAAGTTCAAAGATGAACTTATCTCTGTTGTAATGTATCTTTGGATCATAAATGGGGAATGTTAGATGATCCAAAAAATAATTTTTATCATAGGTTATAGTATTTGAATAAAATAATTATTAATTTAAGATATTAAATTAATAATTATTCTAGAATATTTAATATATTTGTGAGATAGTTAGAATTAGAATTTGTTAATTAAAATTAGGACTCTAGAAAAGAGTCGTTTCCCTAGGCTCTCTCTAAGTTAGAGAAAAGTTAGTAGTTTGGTTAGCTTTATTGTAAATGGACACTTGTTTATTTCCAAGTGATCCATAACTAGATTAAGTTAGAGCATAGAGCATATAAATAGGTTAGTTTCCTATTTTGAATGTAATGTGTAATGAGAGAATGTGAGAGTGAGTTTACGTGTGTAAACTCCTGCAATTTGCCTTGTAATATTTTTGCTTGATCAATAAAGTTGTGTGTCTGAGGACACTTCTACTCTTTCATCTTGGACATATAACACATAATTTATATAATTTCTACATGGTATCAGAGTAGTTGATCATTGGAGGATATTGAAATTATTGAAGCTAAGGAGTTTTATACTGGTGGAATTCGAATTTGCCGCAGTTGTTTTCTTGGTGTCGGTTGAGCATTCATGAAATGTCTTTCAATGATTGTGATTGGAGTATGCCCCTGATGGGAGCTCTAATTATATTGCATGGAGGGATAAGATGGAGGCTATGCTAGAAGATAATGGGTTGAAGGAGTTCATAGATGCCGATATTCCGAAGCTCCGCTTCAGCGATGTAGCCGCACTTGACGCATGGCAAAAGAAGGTAGCAAAGTGTCGAAGGATTCGTTGAAGGTGTGAAGGACCACATTGTGTCCACCTTCATGGTAAAGCACTTACTATTAATGGGAAGGCTTTGAAGATTTGTTCCAAAGCAAAAGTGACCAGAGGAAGTCAAGGCGCTTAAAGACAAGCTTAGAAAATAAAAATGGAGAAAGGTGACAAAGACTCTCAAAATACCTCACGAAGTTTGTCCACCGTATGATGAGCCGGGAAGTGTGGGGGTTACTACTGATTAAGAAGACTGGTGAGCTTGGCTCTTGGGCTTCCCGAAGAGTTGGCATAGCTACGAAGACTCGTCAATGGACGATAGAAATCACAGATGGGAGCGACTTTGGCCTGACCAGGCAGATAGATAAGGCGGGTACTGAGATGGATCTTCATCGAAGAATGAAGATGAAGAAAATTGCGGTTTGGCTGCCAAGGGAAAGGAAGGGAAGAAAAACTTTCTCAACTGGGTGTGCGAAAGGAAAGAAGTAGGATTTGTCCAAGGTGAAGTGTTTTCATTGTCACCAACACGGCATTTTGCCACTAATTGTCCACGTAAGAAGAAGAATAAAGGTGCTCATTGATCTGGGCACTGGAGAGGCCTTAGCCTTGAATTTGAGCTGGATTTTTCTTTGATGGCATGCTTGGTCTCAAGTGATGTGGATCGTGTGGTTTCTCGACAATGGTGTGTCTTTCCATATGACCTAGAGAGAAAGATTTGCTTAGTGATATGGAGGAAAAAGATCTTGGAGTGCACATCGAGATGGGCGATGATGGTAGAGATACAGTATGGATCGGTATCAGACCATTTCATTTGAGAGGGAGTCCGAGAACCTTTCATCTTGAAGGATGCCATGCATGTTCCAAGATTGAAGAAGAATCGATCTCCGTGGGCGATGTTGGAAGACAAGCAGGATGCTGCTTAGTGAGGGAAAAACTTTCCTTCACATAAAACAACGGGTCAAACGAGGAGGATAGGGATTCGAGTTAAGAATCTTTATCAATTGCGTAGATGGCTACGCAGCAATGGCAGTAGTGCGGCATGAGTGGTGAGCCGGGATGAGGGCAAATTGTGGCATAGGAGATTGGGCCATCTTCACCATGGTGCTTTGAAAATTTTGCAGCATATTTCTACTAGGTTTCCCAAGGTACACTTGCACAAATGATCACAGTAAGGGATGTACTTTGGGAAAATTTGTGAAGACCACTTTCATGAGAAGGATAGTCGCGCCACGACTATCCTTGAGAGAATTCACACATTGTACGTGTGTGGACCTTTCTCTGCTGTTTTAACAGAAAGCGTATACTCAAAGTTCCGTGAGTTCAAGGTGTTGGTTGAGAAAGAGTCTGGGAGCGGTGTGAAAGCTCTAAGGAGCGATACGAGATGAATACATCTCTCGGTGAATTCAAAGACTTCGTAGCAAAGAAGGAATTCAAAGAGAACTCATAGCACCTCATAACCCACAAGAAATGGGGTCACGAGAGGAAGAATAGAACGATCGTGGTGCCGCATGGACGATGTTGCATGATCGTGACTTCCCATACACTTGTGGGCCGAGGCATGCAACATCATGTTTATGTGAAAAACCAATGTTCTTACAGAGTACTTGGTACGAGTACACCCGAAGAGGTGTTTTCTCGGTAAGAAGCCTAATATTTCTCATTTGAATATTTTTGGCTTACCTCGTTTACATTCATGTGACAAAGGATGCTAGGAAGAAGTCCGGAGCCAACCGCAGGTTGGGATATTTGTGGGGTACATTTAAACACCCCACAATTATCGTGTGTATTTGCGCATACGCATGACCTGCCGTGCGATCAGATATCAAATTTCATGAGGAGAAAGCCATGAAGTTTTTGCTTGAGAGGGAGCTACACTAAGATGCAGAGGAGGAGCTACATGTTCCTGGGGATGAGCCTCGTGATGCGATCATCCACAAGAGGAGGTTCATGGAGTGGAAGAAACCACTTATGCAAATGGGCCAAACATCGTAGGCCAAGTGCACTATAGAAGCTTCGAGTGGATCGGGACCTGATGCAAGCAATGTAGGAGTTCCTACATCACAAACTTCGGTACAGAGATAGTCACTCGACCGATTTATCGGATACATGGCTCCGATTAGCAAGTGTATCATGAAGGAGCCATCCTTCTTCGAGGAAGTTGTGGAGGATCCCGCATGGAGATGCCATGGTGGAAGATATGATTCAATTGTCGTAAATTGTGCATGGGAGATTGTCCTAAGGTCGAAGGAAGTCCTATCCAAGAAAAAACTCAAAACAAACAAAACATAATTTACTTAACATCATAACTAACCTAAGATCATTACATATATCTACTCATCTCATTGGCTGCTAAAGCGAAATTGAGGGAGCCCTCTAGTTTGCAGGACTAGCTACCAGACCTAAAGATTGGTTTGAGGTTACCTCCCTTCACCTCCATTCTTAGCCTCGGGAAATGGGGGGAGTGATAAGAGTAACAATGTTGAATGATAGAAATGGGAATAATAAGAATATAGTCAATTACAAAAATATTCATTGCTATCAATATGAAACTTTTTCTTCTATTTTTCATTGTCACACCTATTAGTTATTTTCTATTACCGTTTCTTGAATGTAAAATGCTTAACAATGTTGAATGGTGGAAAATGAGAATAAAAAGAATGTAGCCAATTACAAATTGCTTACAAGCTGTGAAGAAGACATTTCAAAAAGTGTTGGCGTAAAAGGAGGCCTCCGAGCAAGACCCAGGTTCAAGAGAGGCCAACAAGGTTTCCGGCAGTAGTCTAGCACAATGCCGCGCATTTTCACCCTACTTCGAGGAGCGGCAGCATCCTCACCCGAGGCATGTCGTGACCTTAATAAGGTTAGGAAACAGATCGAAGTATCGATCGATGACAACTATAAAGCACAAATTAAGGGACTTGAACAACAAATAGATCTTACTACTTTGCATAAGATATCACTTATTAAGAAATATTCAAGATACAAAATTAAAATTTAAAATAGGTCATGCAATTGCTACCACCTGACACACTGGAACTCGTAACATCAAACATAGATAGAACTATATTTAATTATCAATATCCAATAGCTACATTACTTCGCAGAACCGCTATGCAGTGATACAAGATAACAAATGACCAAACAGCCTCTCTATGGCTCTCTCTCTCACCCCCTCTCGCCACTAACTCCATCCACACCGGGCCGATTTCCTATTTGTTCTTATGCCGCATGACTTAAAGTCTTCCCTATTTTCATGCTTTGTTGTTTGTCGTTTCTTCCGATCACCGGGAGTTCGTTGATTTTCTTGTCTCCTATTCCCGCTATATGTGTTATTTTTCGTGAATCGGCTGTGATCACTCTATCCTCCATTTATCTCAGAACTGTGACAACTCCGGCTCATCATGATTGCGCTTCCGCCACCTATTCTCTCGCAACTCAAAAACTGCTTCATTTTCAAAACAAAGGCCCCAACAAGCCCGACTACATGTTATCGACTTCCGTCCCGAATCAATACTGCTTCGCCCATCGTCCTGTCTACTTATGTGGTTGACCCTTTCTTCGTCGTTTCCTCGTCGTCCAAACAAAGGCCCCAACTCCTAGAACCTTTTTCACTGCCGAATATTTGAGTTCGCGAAGTCATTAATTACCTATTGTCATTCCTTAATAAGTCGTCAGCTTTTTGAGGCAACTCTGCTCGACCGCATTTCACCCGGCAACGGCAACAAGCTTACAAATAATTCGTTGATTTTTATTTTTGGCCTCGGCGGCCATTTGTTGTATTGCCTCGCGATATGCTTGATCGGGTTGCCTCACTCGTGAGGACTCGCTGTGGCAACAAAATGCTCCTCGTATTTTCGTATCGTGGTTTCAAATACCTCTACTTGATTATATAATCGGGTTATGCCAACGGGATTCGTGGGTTTCCTTTATCTCTTGTGAAATTTGTCGTAGTTGTGCTAAGATCGGTTGGGCTTTCAGTTACTGGTGTTAGAGCATTCAGTAAATTTTCAGGAGGTTGTAAGCCTCTCTTACTATCGTCCCCTGTGGATTCCCGTATTTCCTTGGCCTGCTTTCGTCATAGAATCTTTCTTGGCATATATCACCATGTGATCCGTACGTAGTCTTATTGCGAGTGCTTCTATGAGCTCTTGATTTTTGCCGAGATTTGCATGCTTATATTCCTATGTAGACCATTCGAATATGGAACAAGCGAATATGTCCTCCCGCATCTTGTCATCCCGGGTCCTACTATTTTCTCCGCAGATCCTTGAAGATATTTGTTACCTTTTCCAGCTTGTTCTCGTAGATTTTCCTTTCTCCCCTTTAAATGGGTTTTGCTTTCAAAGAAGCTTAATGATATGCTATTGTTAAAGCGTTCGTCTCTCCGCCGGAGGTCATCAGAAGCCCTTCTACCTACCGTGCCGCCACCGGATGAAGTTGTAGAGTTGTTCGTGCCCCATGTCTCGCATACTCTCAAGATCGATGATGTCGTTGTTTGGTGGTCTCTCTTTCGAGCAGCTGACCGCCGGCTATTGATCTTGCCGAGTACCATGCTAAGGATGTGGGTTGGTTCCCGCTGCGTAGCCGACTTCCCCGGGTTATTCATACTCGTGGTCACCTCGAATCTATTGCAGTATCAAATTGGCCTACCGAAAAGGGTTCGCACTCTTCGCGAGGGCATCGTGTCTCAGAAATATCCCCACCGAACTAATAGGTCCAAGAAAGTGCCCCGCCTCTTCCAAGGGTTGGTTAACCTTGGGTACCATAAATTACTTTGAGTTAACTTATGCCTTGGTGTCCCCATTTGTTTTGTTTCGCTACCTTTACTCTGTCCGAAATGGTTTCCAAGGTGGATGGAGTGCAGAATGGTCCCCTGTAAGTGAATGAAGTATGAGTTGATGAATGGTGAGTGCGAGGTGAATATGTATGAGTGTGAGGTGAGATGAGGTTTGAACATTCAAAACCGAGAATGAATTGAACACAAATGCACTTCTGGTGACCTGGTTTCACCGGCTCCTCTTGAATTGGTACTCCCGTATCCATAAAGTTGGGTGATCTTCTCCGTGGACAGGTCAAATTATTTACCTAGCACCATGACCCTTGCTTGGCCTTATGGGTAGCTACGGTGGTTTAGGTGCCTTACTCTTTCATATTGGATGTAATGGTTGTTAGTGAATTAAACATGGTGGACAACAGGGTAAATGATGATAGGTGCAATCATGGAAGGTGATGCAGCAGCCGAGGATAAAACTCTAAAAGAGAAGGAAACACAGAGAAGCACTGGTGAGAGTTTGAGTTACCTTATTGAAGCCCTTTAACTCGTGGTCCAGCCGCTATCAAAGGTGTTAATTATAATGTGACACTCTACTCGTTGTCTCATTTGTCGTCTCTCAAGAAGTGCTCTCGGGAGCATGCCCAACTTTAATAGTGATGGATTCCACCTCCGATCTCCATTCCAACTCCGGCATATGAACAAATCAAGTGTGGAATGCCTTTTCATCAACTCCGAAACTTTAATGGTATCATCTTAAACGTTGTCTCATCCACATGCAAGTGGGCCTCGAGTATGTCTTCTTGCAGTGACCCCGAACCATATCTCGAGAGGAATATTTGTCCACTCGTATCTCGAACCCTTTGCTTCCTTGCCACTATATCCACCATTTGCTTGTACCTGCATCAGAAACACCCTTCATTTACCTCCCATTTGTGTCGACTTCCTCGCATTTTCCATGGTGTAAAATTCATGGCCATTGGTCAGATCATTTGTGATTTCTCGCGAGCTACCTTTTACTCATGGGTGAGTCCACTTCCACATTGAAATGACATTGTAAGGTAGTCGAAATGAACCCGTGTCTCTTTTGTAGTTATCTTTGCAGTTTCCAAACAATTCATCCAAGAGGAACATACACCAGCTTCACCCGGGTTCCCCGGAGATAGTGTCTGTGAATCGAAATGGTGTCAAGGGTGCATTCGCCCTTTGTGTAGTGCCTCATCGTCTTGCCTACAATTAGGTAACAAGAAAATTTAACTACCGGGATTTGCTGATGAGGTCTATCTTCACCCCTTCCCTCCTCTTTTAGTGTCGTATTTCTTGTAATAATCAGCAATCTCCGCCTCTTTTTATCTCTTAGACACGTTCGGAACACCGTGGAGACATCCCTTCCTTCTCGCCGATAATCCTATGAGTCTCGTGGACATTCTTCTCCATGTATCGTATCTCTACCCTAGCCACAAGTGATCCACTGAGTCTTCCGCAGGGAATTTCGTACACAAACATTGTCAAGCCCTATGGTTCCAAACACTAGGAGGTTCCCGAGGTTCGCATTGTCGCACTCGGATACCCATGAACTCCAGATTTAGTCTTGCTACTCTCTCCTCCTTCCGTAGCGTAATTCTCTCGTGATCCATTTCTTCATAGCCGGAACCGGTATGAATCTATAAAATCCGTGTCGATCGTTGATGCATTGTCATATTTTTCCCACCAACATTTCCATTTTGAATTCTCTCATCGAGCTCGTGCTCAACGATCGTTGGTGCTACCTTTGTCATATTTTTCCTTATTTTGTACACTTGAAGTGCTACCCTACTCTCTCTCCTTCCGTAAATTCCTACTACTGGATTGTCTCTTCAATTTCCTCCGATGAAATTTCACTTTCATCGTTGTCGTTGTTTCTTGTTCTAACCTCGAATGCATTCTCATGCTTTCTTCTTTCATGTGGTAAGTAATGTAACCAACACGAATGGGGTTGATAAGACCCCATAACACCACTTCTTATGCCTCCCCGCGCTATACCAGTGCGATTAGTTACCGTGATGAGGTGTATTCCCGACATGGGCCGATTGTGACTTCTGGATTTGGGCAAGATGTGATGGGTAATGATTGTGGCCCAATATGGAAAATGTATTACAGATGGTTGTTACTAATTATGGCGCTAATTTTCAACCGGGTGATCCTACTGACCAACATCGATAAGGATGGGTTACAGGACAGCGTAATGATATTTGGACACGCTGGCTTTCCCACGTGGATGAAATGCTATACACTACCCTCCCCTCACAATTGGTCAGGATGCGTCTTCCGTATCGCAATGCTTGATTTTCCTCTTCCTATCTATTCTCTTCTCGCATGAGAGAGTTATCAGACCAATATATCTCTATTCTACCCTACCGACTCCTCTCGCTGCAGAGTTATTTAAAAAGGAAATGAACAGAAACTTAGTTTGATAAGGCTTCAGCATGCGCCATTCACCCATCCTTGTAACACTTGGTTGTCTAATCGTGCCAACCGAACTCAAGCCCCGATCTCGAATTTAATGACATGGTATGGTCCCATCCAATGCATTTCGAGCTTTCAGAACTTTTCAAATCACATTACAAAAATAAAACTTTCCCTCTCGACTCGTAAACATTTTATGTTTGATACAATCGCTATGCCAAGCTTTCTATCCGTCTTTTTGGACCGTCCGATGGAATTTCACTTTCGTAAATCATTCTCTTCAAGATCTTCAGCTCATGGAGGCATTCATCGATTGAGTATTCTTCTATTAAATGTAGTGTTGAAGTGATTAACAAACTCGATATGATAAATCTTGGCCGGTACCACCGCTCTCTCGTACACCACTAGAAAGGTCCGATTATGCAATATTTTTACAATTGTCCTATATGCCCATAATGTTGCTGCATGCGCTCATCCCGCTCATCTTGATTAGCGTTGTAAATATTTGTTAACTCTTTTTGCAGGATCTTATTAAATGCTTCGATTGTTCCATTTTCCTAGGATGGTATCAATGTAAATTCTCTTATGATGTCAGCACTACAAAATTTTCTAACAGAGATTTGATTGTTGTGTTGATGAAGTGTGTACCTTGATCAATGGTTAGACTTTTGGGATAGCCAACCGCTAATGATATTTTCAAAAATGAACCCGGTTGTTGTGTCTCGGCCATGCAATCCTTCACCGGTGCCACTTCCGCCCATTTGGAAAGATAATTTGTTGCGTGACTATGTAATTTCGGCTTTTGTGAATGTTCCCATGGCTGTGTGTAATTGGTTCATAAAATCAACAACCCATTTTTCGAATGGTTGTAGTGCTCTTATAGGTTGAAGCAGCATTTCGTCTCTATGTGATGTATGTCTCGTTCTTTGGCAGACATCACATTTTTTTATAAATTCTTTACTGTCCTTGTGTACTATGGGCCACCATAACGCTCCTTGTAATATCTTTCTTGAGGTGGGTTTTGCACTGACGTGACCCCCCGCAACTCCACAATGACACTCCCACAATATATCCTCTCTTTCATGGTCCATAACACATCTCCGCAAGACTTGGTATAATCCCATTATATAGTTGTACTGCTATTAATTGATACTTAGTTTCTTTTACGACAATATGTATTCTTTGAGTCATCAGATATTCACTGCATCGTCATGTTGCCAGATAGATTACTATCTCGATCCAAAGAGTCCGGATGGCTTCTACTCTAAAGAGATCAACGTTTGCAGCTAATCATTCAGTGGAACCTTCTGCCTTTCCATTCTCCAAACTTTGATAAATGGTCAGACCTACATTTAATCTCTCTCTCCCGGTTTCACTATACTTCAAAGGTGAACCCCCAGAATCAAAGAGGAGCCATCTGTCGCATCCCTTCAAGGAAAGGTTTGTTAACTAGGTACTTCAATGCCGAATGGTCTGTGAAGAATTTGAACGCTCTCCTAATAGGTAAGGAGAAACTTATGAAGGGGAATAAACCGCCAAGAGCTTCTATTCTATTGTTGTAAAGGCTTTGGGCCCATCGACAACTTCCTACTCACAAAGTAGACTGGTGATCCACCGTAGTTTCCACCGAGCCAAGATCGCTCCTAGTGCACGCCGGAGGCATCATGGACATGGAACCGCTTGTCCCGATCGTGATGAACTAATATGGGTGCACTTGCCAGCTTGTCTTTCAACATATTAAGTGCGTGAGACACCTCTTTCTCACCAAACGAATTGCTCTGATTTTTCCAACCGCTTTTCAAATGGGCCGTTATCTTTGCATAGTTGCTGAATGAATCAGTACCTCGGTATGGCCGAGTAGTGATCTTAATTGTTTGGCGCTTCTAGTGCTTCTATGTTAACTATGACTACCACTTTGTTGGATCCACGTTAGAAACCTTGTTTACAAACAACATGTCCCAGTTAAAAGATCCCAAAAGGTACCTGTGAATATGAATTTCTTAAGATTGAGTGAAATCTGGAGTTATTTGCATCTGTCGAACATTATCCTTAGTAAGGTTGCATGATTTTTCAAAAGGTTGTAAACTGTCCAATCATCCATATAAACCTCAAGGAACTTGTGGATATATTCTCGAAATACTGTTGAGCCCCAAAGATGTCCTTCTCTTTCACCACATTTCATTTCACTTCCTTTGTCCCTTGTCAATTACAGGCTTAAATGATAAATAGGATTGATTAAAGTTACTTTAGGAATGTATACAATGACTGACTTGCTATATTTTCATGATTTTGTTGTTGTAGTACTTTTTGACTAGACCTAGCTACAGAATGCAGACATTCTGTAGCTAGTTGTTGATTCCGCAGCTATCTTCATGTTTACGCAGGTTCCAGGTGTCACCTTAGGGAAAAATGCATATGAGTGAACTCCAGACTTCATCCACATCATTCCTTGCTCCCCATGAAGTCTGAACATAATTCTACAGGTGGTTATGCACGTGGGAAACCAAAACCAAGAGATAGACTTCTAATAGGACAAGGACTGTACAGATATCCTTAGGCACAGTACGAGGCTGCCACCAGAGTTCTAATTTGATTTTAGTTGGGAAAGACATTTATTCCTATTTTATCTCAAGGGTAGTTATGTAATTTTATTATAAGTATGACTTGGGAGACCAAGAAACAGCTAGCTAGATTTTGTTTTGTTGCTAGATCTCAGAAGACCGTAATACTCTGTTTTTGAAGTATTTTCTCCTTTAATGAAAGAAGCATCACTTTATTGCAAGAGCTGAGTAAATCTTGAGTAGATTTGCGTGCTAATCCGGTGGTAGAGGACCCCTACTACCCGAGAAGCTTTGTTCATATGGTTTAGATAAGTAACTTTAGCCTTGTTTTAGTCTCAACTTCAATAGTTTTCTGAACTTTACGTTTTATGCTCATTTACATCAATTGTTACAGCTGGTCTTGTTCTTACGAACTATTCCAAAATATCACTAATATTGAATGAGGCATAGCTGTGGTGTTTTAGAGCTTAGTTGCGTTTTCATTCAAACTCTATGTTTTATGCCCATTTGCATTGAATGATACAGCCAGACTTGTTTTTACAAACTATTCCAAAATATCACTCATATTGAACGAGATAAGGCTGTAATATTCAAGAGATTAGTTGCATTGTAGTTTAGTTGTAATACTTCGGAGATTAATGGCGCTTTAGTTCACTATATTTCGAGTTAGGTTAATGGCATTCTAGTTTAATTCTGTTCACTATATTTCAAGTTTGAATAATTTCATTCTAGCTCAGTTGTGGTCACTGTGTTTCAAGTTTGATTAATTGCACTCTAGTTCAGCTCTGTCACTGTATTTCAAGATTGATCGATTGCATTCTTGTTCAGTTTTGTTTAATGTATGATCAAGTCTCATTAGTTAGTTGTATGATAGTTCTGTTCTATTAGACTAAGGCCTTCATTATTTACAAAACTACTCTTGTTATTAATCTTTTCCAACATATCACCATACAGACAGGAATTAGTGATATCAGTTCAAGGCCTTGACTATTCTGCAAACTCTTATAATTGTGCAAATATCCTTTTTCCCAAAACTATTCCAAAAGACTTCTAACTTCTGAATAAGGCCTAGTAGTGACAATTTAAGTTGCAGAATGGATTAGTTTCAGTATCATAGATTAATTTAGAGTATAATTTCTCACTGTGTTGCAGACTATCTTTTCCAAATGTGTTCCAACAAATCTCTAGCCATGGATAAGATCTTCCTTGTGATATGGTAGGTTGTTGTTTACTTACAATAACCTCACTACATTAAACTTATCCTTTTCTCAAGCTATTCCAACATATTTCCAATGAATGAATTGGATTGAGTTTATGTTATGAGTTATTGAATTCATGTTATGAGTTATTGTCAAGTTTTTCATTTTCTGAATACCACACATGATTTACAATAGGTTTTGCTCTGTTTGTAGTGTGACCAACAACTGCTCTTCACCAACATTTAGTTCTTTTTCTTCTTAACACAAAATCACAAAACCAAAAACATCATAAAAACACTAAACACAACGTAGTGAGAAACAGATACCTAGGCACATATGGTGCACCTCACTTCAACAGTTTACTAGCCCTAGTTGAAAATTTATGTCATCAATTTAGGAACACTAAGTTGAGCAGACATTTTGGCGCCATTGCTGGGGAAGTGTAACTAGGTAGCCTTGTTTCTTACCTCTCAAAAATAGTGACATGCATAGAGAAAGAGACTCAAGGGGTAGATTCATAAGAGGCAGAAGCTCAATTCCCAGAACATCACTTGTTTCACCAAGATCAAGAGGCAGCACACCTCCAACTCAAACCCACATTCCATCCTCCATTGATCCTAGACTTCCAGAGAACTTAAGATTAGACATTCCATCAGAAATACCTTTCACTTCATCCACTGAACCTGTCTTAGAAGAAGATTCAAGGATTCCTACTAGAGACACAAACTTTTCCACTTCCATAGAAGAATCAACTATGGCAGAAGAAGGGGGAGGAGGAGTTTTTAATGGATAACACACACTATTTGGAGGGGGTAGAGGTAGAGGTAGAGGAGAAGGAGGTAGAGGTGCAGAAGGTGAAAGAGGCAGAGGAAGAGGTAGAAGAGAAATGGGAAGCTCTTTTGGGTTTCCTATAGTAGATGAAGAAACCAATACAACTATGAAAAATATTTCACCCTCTGTCCTTCCAAAATTTTATGGACTTAAAATTGAAGATCCTGAAACCTTCCTATTTGAATTTGAAGTCCTATGTAGAACCTATGAATACTTACAAGATGCTCAAAAACTTAAATTATTTCCTTCAACATTGAAAGGAGCAGCATTGAAGTGGTTTATGAGTTTGATCAACAGTTCTATTAAGACATGGGAAGACATGAAACAAGCATTTCTAGAGAGTTATTTGGATTACTATATGCCAGTCAACCATAAGGAGGAAGTGTTTAAAATGCTAAAAAAGAAGATGAAAATTTGGAAGATTTGTTGGAGAGATTTAACTACAACATCAAAAGAGCAAAAATGGAAAACTTAAACCAAGACACCTTGAAAGCTCTCTTGTTGAAGAAAATTAGGGATGAATGGTTAGATATCCTTAACATGATGGGAAAAGGGGATATATCTCAGCTTACATTACCTGAAATAACTGAATTATGTATCAACCTTTCAAGAGGGAAATCTAAAACTGTAAAAGGACCAAGAGACCCTGCTCTTGCAAGGGCAAGTAAGTCTGCTTCTAGGACAGTAAGTAGGGAAAAAATAGGACATATGCTTGATGAATTCAAATCTAACATTTTAGGGAGTCTTAGTGAACAAATAGACACCCTTAAACTACAAAACAAGCAAAAATTTGAATCTGATGCCTTAGCAATCTTTTGTCCCAAATGTAGAAAGAAGCATGCCTTGAGAGAGTGCCCTTTAGATGCAAAATTGTAGAGACTTGTGTAATTTGTTCAGAGAAACATGAGACCAAGAGTTGTCCTTCACTTCCTGGTCTTAAAGCTGTCTTTCAAGAAGAAACTCCTACAAATTCTACAGAATCTCTCAATTTTGTCTCTAGAAGGCCTTGGCAAGGACCTCAAACACAAGGATCTCATGATCAGATGTATAATCAACCCCCACCAAATTGGAATTCTTGGCAGCAACCTTGGCCCCAATTTCAAAATCAATCACAAACTTGGGCACAAGGATCACAAAATCCTTATGGAAGATACTTTCAGTACTATCAATATCCACCATTATATCCACCATATCCACTTTTCCCTCCTCAACAAAATCCTCAACAGAATCCTTAAAATCCACAACATCAATATCAACCATTTCCATTACCATTTCCTCAGAAAACAAATCAGTTACCTGCCAACCCATACCAAACCCCAACAATAAAAATCCTCAGAACACATACATGATAGAAGGCCAATAGTTTCCAACTTATTTGATTACTCCTTTAGACCTTAGTGAGGTTCAACTTAGGTCTGGAAGAATACTAGAAAAGAGGAAACCTTCAGTAGTCATCCAAGAGCAAGATAATTATGAGGAAGATTCTCTACGAGTAAATAAAAGACTTGAAGAGAACACATCCTTTCAAGACCCAAATATTAAAAAATCAAAACAAAAAGAACCAATAATTTCAACTTCTATATTAGAGCAGCCATCAACATCCACACCTACACCTCCCTTTCCAGAAAGATTACAAATTGATAGGGGTGTAGAAAAACAAATTATGGTGCCTAATTATGATTTCCTAGATGAGATGAGAAATATTTGTATTAAGATTCCATTACTGCAAGCTATCAAGGAAATTCCAATCTTAGCAAAGACAATAAAGGAGTTGAGCATGAAGAAAACAGGAAAAAGAATAAGGGAGACAAAGAAAATTCAACTGGCAGGAAAAAAAGCAGATATCATGATGGGTAAAATTGCTATTCCAAAGTATCTAGACCCAGGAAATCCAATTGTTAAAATTCACATCAATGGAACTGAGATCCAAAACACACTTATTGATTTAGGAGCAACAATCAATATCATGAGTAGACAAATCATGGATAAACTGAAACTTCCTAATCTTCTTTTTACACCCGCATTATTACAATTAGCAGACAGATCTGTGATTAAACCTGATGGGGTAATAGAAGACATTCCAGTGTCCCTAGATTCTTGGGAGTATCCTGTGGATTTTATGATCCTAACTCCTAAGAATAATCTAGGAGGGCATCCTATTATATTAGGAAGACCTAGGTTAGCTAAAGCTGATGCTTTTATTATTTGTAGATCCGGTGATATGTACATCTATGATGGTAGTTCAACCAAGAAATTTACCTTGTATCCTCCAGCAAAGAAAATTACAGAATTAGATGATACTCAATGGATTGAGGATGAATAAGACTTACAACCTCTCTTCACAATTTCAAAAATTAGTGAAGATAGCCAGATTCTGAATACCTTAGAAAACTTTGAATCCTCTTCGGAATACAAACATGAACAATTTCAAGAAGAATCCAACATTGAGTTTTTATCATCAAGGCAGATGTCTCTCTATTCTATGGATAAATTTGGCAGCTCTACAATTGAGATATTTCCAGGCAAAAATTTAAACATAAACAAGAACCTAGAGAAATCTCAACAAGAAGAGCTAGTCAAGATATTACAGAGACATTCTTCTGCATATGCATGGGAGTACACTGACATGAAAGGGATAAACCCTAAGACTTGCACTCATCACATCTACATAGAGGAAAATTGTAAACCAATCAGACAACCTCAGAGAAGGATGAATCCAAATCTTAGGGAGATTGTTAAAGAAGAATTGCATAAATTGTTAAATGTCAACTTTATCTATCCCATTTCAGATAGTCAGTGGGTTTCTCCTTTGGTAATTGTGCCAAAGAAAAATGGTAAATGGAGGGTATGTATTGACTACCAGGAATTAAACAAAGCTACTCTTAAAGACCATTTTCCCTTACCTTTCATAGATCAAGTGTTAGATACATTAGCTGGCAAAAAGTACTTCTCATTCCTAGATGGGTTTAGTGGTTACAACCAAATCCAAGTAGCACTTGAAGATCAAGACAAAACCACATTTACCTGTCCTTGGGGTACCTATGCTTACCGATTATTTCCATTTGGATTATGCAATGCACCTGCAACATTTCAAAGGGCAGTATTAGGAATCTTTTCGGATCTAATACATGATTGTGTAGAGGTATATATGGATGATTTCATAGTTTATGGAAACACATTTGAAGAAGCCTTAGCAAACTTGGAAAAAGTCTTAAAGAGATGTAAAGAAGAAAATCTTTCACTAAGTCATGAGAAGTGTTTTATGATGTTTACTGAAGGAATTGTCTTAGGACATCACATTTCAGGGGATGGGATTAGAGTTGATGAGTCAAAAGTTGAAGTCATCTCTAACTTATCTATTCCAAGTTGCCAAAATGATGTTAGGAGTTTTCTAGGATTTACAGGATATTATCGAAGGTTTATAAAAAACTTCACCAAGATAGCATCTCCACTTTTCAAATTACTGACCAAAGACTGTGAATTCAAGTGGAATCCTGATTTCCAGTTAGCCTTTGAGACCCTGAAAACAAAAATCTCTGAAGCACCTATTTTAAGGGGACCTAACTGGAAGTTACCTTTTCATGTTTCAACAGATGCCTCGGATACAGCTCTAGGAGTAGTATTGGGACAAAAAGACCTGATTCCTTATGCCATCTACTACACTAGTAAAAATTTGACTCCTTTAGAATTAAACTATACTGTAACTGAAAAAGAGTTTTTAGCTGTTGTTCATGCCATAAACAAATTCATACACTATATAACAGGCTATGAAACTTTTGTTCACACAGATCACTCTGCAATTAGATATCTAATGAACAAATCAATTACTAATGGCAGAGTCATAAGATGGTTATTGCTTTTACAAGAATTCAACATTACCATTCTAGATAGGCCTAGAAAACAAAACACAGTAGTTGATTTCCTATCTAGACTCCAAAACATCAAAGACAATACTCCAGTTGAAGATCAATTTCCTGATGAATATCTTTTTGCAATTTCTACCCAAACTCCTTGGTTTGCTGACATTGCTAATTATTTAGTTTCAGGGAAATTTCCTTCAATAATGAATGCAAGAGACAAAAGAAAGATCATTTATGACAGTGAAAAATATTCATGGGTTGCTAATGATTTATACAAAACAGGTCCATATTTTATCATTAGTATATGTGTTCGGGAAGATGAGATGCCTGATATCCTCAAGGCATGTCATGATGAACCTTGTGGCGGACACTTTGCTGATAAAAGGACAGCTTATAAGGTCCTTCATTTAGGATACTATTGGCCATCCCTTTTTAAAGATGCTAAAGAGTATGTCAAAAGGTGTGACAGTTGCCAAAGGGTAGGGAAACCTTCTCCTTCAGGTGAGATGCCATTACAACCTCAGGTACATATTGAACTTTTTGAAAAATGGGCTTTGGATTTTGTAGGACCTATTAGTCCTCCATCAAGACAAAAGAGATATATATTAGTTTGCACTGATTATGTTACCAAATGGGTAGAGGCCAAGCCATTACTTTTTGCTACTGAAGCATCTATAATTAATTTTCTTTTTGAGGATATTTTTACTCGTTTTGGTGTCCCAAGGGAAATTGTTACAGATCAAGGAGCTCAATTCACATCAAGGCTAGTGGAAAAAATGATGGAGAGGTACAAAATCAGACACAGAAAATCTACTCCCTATCATCCACAAGCAAATGGTCAAGTGGAATCTACTAATAAGGTCATTGAAGGGATCCTAACAAAGATTGTTCATTTACATAGAAGAGATTGGGCAGATAGGCTTCCTGAAGCCTTGTGGGCCTATAGAACTACATGGAGAAGCACAACAGGTCATACTCCTTATGAACTTGTTTATGGAAAGCAAGTTTTGTTTCCCATAGAGTTCCAAATTCAAACTTTCAAAATGGAAGTTCAGCTAGGACTTGATCTAACAGAGGCACAAAAGCACAGATTGGAGCAGATTAATGAATTGGATGAGATCAGACAGGATGCAGTCCAGAGAACAAATATAGTCCAGCAGCAAAGGACTAGATGGCATGATAAGTACATAAAGGAAAATAAATTCAAAGAAGGTGACTGGGCCCTCTTGTTTGATTCAAAGTTCAAAGATTTTCAAGGTAAATTCCAAACACATTGGCTTGGGCCATATGAAATTATGAAATTTTTTGACAATGGAGCAATAAAAATCAGGACAATAGATGAAGAAAAGGTCACTTTTCTTGTAAATGGTCATAGATTGAAGCTGTATCATAAGCCACTTTCAAGAGAGGAATTTGTCAAAAGATTCCAGGAAAACAGTGATGTGAAGTTAATGAAGAAGAATTTTTCTTCTTCATCAACTTAATTGAATTTTCTGAAGACAGATATTTAAAAAAATAAATAAATAAAATAATTAATTAAATAAAATAAAATAAAGTATAAACATGAAAACTAATCTTTGATTAGCATGTTTATACAGAAAATATAGAGTGAAAATCATAATCTTTCTGACACTTTAGATTTTCAAATTTGTTCTTTTTCTGCAAGCAGCTATCATAAAATCATAAGTGTTCACATTCCACTTATGATCCATTTCACTCCATTCATTCATATTCATTTCACTCCATTCATTCATATCTTATTCATTTCATTCATCCATACTTCATTCATTTCATTCCATGGTCCACCTCATTTCCATCTCAGAGTTTTAAAATTGATCTCTTTCTGCAACTGAATAATACAAATCATAAGTTACAAGCCAATTTCCATATTTTACTCCACTTTACATTAATTATCCATTACATTCCACTTCACCCATACTCCATTACACCATATTTCATGATCCATTTCATACAACATTCCATTCATGCTTCAAACCATTTCATTTCATATTTCCTACAGGTCTGCTAGACATTCTGCAGCCAGTCAGACATTCTACAGCCAGAGATCCTAAAGGCAACTATCCAGTAATCATTTTATCAGCAGCAAATTGATCCTGCACTGACAACAAGAAAAATCAAACAACAAGAAAAATCAAAGGGATTTCAAAGGAGGACAGAGCATGTTAAAGCCACAAAATTTTTTTTAAAGGAAAGGCAAAGGTAAAGTTATGAAATTATTATAATGACAGATTATGAAAATTTTAGTATAGTTAAGTCATGTATGATTCAAAAAGTTATTTTGGTTAGTCGTGTTGATCATGCCTATTAAACCTATCATAAAAACTTTAGACAAATTCCCTTCCATCTTGCCATATCCAATCATCATTTAAAACTTAACGGTTAAGTACTAAGGTGACCTATTCGGTCACGTTACCAGCCCGAAGCACTTAGTGATGATTTTGAAATTAACACGAGAATTTTCCGCGGTCATTTCTTCCATGATGGCCTTCAACCTCATTAATCCGTGTGAATCACCCGCACCTTATTTTACTCATTCTACAACCGCTTCCTATCATCCTTCCGTAGCTAATTCCCACTGCATAAACAGAGAAGGCACCTCTTGGTTAAAAATGACTCTCCACAGTCATTTTCACCGTGAATAGAAGAGCAAAAAAAAATTGAAGGTTGAGAAAAAGCTATGGGCCTCATAGTAAGATCCGAACCAGTTGGAACAAAATACTTAGAAGGTTACCCACAGCTAAGAGAAATGCTTCAGCAGGCAGGGTGGTTACAATTCCTGGAAAAATTCAATGGTTTCCATAAAGAGGTAACTAAAACATTTGCACGGTCCTTCAATGGAGTAGAGGTTGAATTAGGAGATGTTAAATTCACTATTACAGAAGCAGTGGAATTACCCAGGCAAGGAGAAAGGTGGTTCAAAAATAACGAATTTCATAATGAGGCATGGAGACAAATGCTCAAAACACCAGGCATGGATGTTTCCATTTTTAAGAAGGGCATTCCTAGCTCAGCACTGAAGAATAAATGGAGGAATTTGTTGCTCATTTTGCAAAAATTCATAACTTGTGAAAGAAGATTTGGTACCCTGTATGTTTATCATATTCGGTTAATGATGCATTTCTTAGACGAAGAAATCAATTTACCCTTCTTTTTACTTCATAGCTTAAAGAGAATGGCCTCTAATGTTCAAAAGAGGGTTTAATTCCTGGAAACCACTTTGTATCACCATGGTTTAGTCAAAATCCTAATTGAACATCATTTGAGAAAAATGGGAGACAATTGGGATGATTTCCTAGTGAGGAATCACTTTGAAGAACCCAAGGAATCTCCATCTGAAGGAAAACCTACAAGAAGAAGCAGGAGAAGGGAAATTTCCAAAGCTGTTGAGATTAAAACTGGTAAGTCTCTACAAGAGGACAGTGAGGAAATGATTTCTAAAAAATTGGCTAAAATTAAGAAGAAACTTAAAAAGGAGAAAATGATAAGAAGGTATGCCAAGGAAAAAGGTGAAGGACCATCCCAGCCAAGATGGAGCCACAGACTTAAAGGTATATTGAAGAAAACAGAGGTTAGACAAACAGGAATCATAAACATTGAGGATGAAGAAACACCAACTGCTAGATCACATGAATATCAATATGAAGAGGACCTTGATGAAGAAACTCCAGAGATAGACCCAGCACAACAACAAATCTACAATTATGTTGAAGCATTAGAGAAGAGAGCCTCAGAAAGTAGAGACAGAACTCCTAGCCCACCAGAATCTGCAATTGATGTACTAAGAAGAGACAAATATAAGTTAGAAGTACTCAATAGGCACATAAAGAATGAAAATGACATTTTAAAAGAGCAGGTTAAGCTGAAAAGAGATATGAATGCAACTCTCTCTCTACAAATGGATAAATTGCACAAGACTAATGAGAAATTGAAGAAGAAAAACAAAAAGTTGAGCAGGGCACTCAAAAATTTGAGATTCAAGTTAATCATAAGGAAGCCTAGAAGGCCATTAAGCATCAGACAAAGTAGAAGAAGAAGGTTGGATGTCTTAGCAGAGGTCTCAGAGTACATGAATTAATTGCATGAGGACATGCAAAAGCCTTGCAGTGGGGGTATGTTGAGCCCCAAAGATGTCCTTCTCTTTCACCACATTTTACTTCACTTCCTTTGTCCCTTGTCAATTACAGGCTTAAATGATCAATAGGATTGATTAAAGTTACTTTACGAATGTATACAATGACTGACTTGCTATATTTTCGTGATTTTGTTGTTGTAGTACTTTTTGACTAGACCTAGCTACAGAATGCAGACATTCTGTAGCTAGTTGCTGATTCCGCAGTTGTCTTCATGTTTACGCGGGTTCCAGGTGTCACCTCAGGGAAAAACGCATATGGGTGAACTCCAGACTTCATCCACATCATTCCTTGCTCCCCACGAAGTCTGAACAGAATTCTACAGGTGGTTATGCACGTGGGAAACCAAAACCAAGAGATAGACTTCTAATAGGACAAGGACTGTACAGATGTCCTTAAGCACAGCACGAGGCTGCCACCAGAGTTCTAATTTTATTTTAGTTGGGAAAGCCATTTATTCTTGTTTTATCTCAAGGTTATTTATGTAATTTTATTATAAGTATGACTCGGGAGACAAAGAAACAGCTAGCTAGATTTTGTTTTGTTGCTAGATCTCAGAAGACCGTAATACTCTGTTTTTGAATTATTTTCTCCTTTAATGAAAGAAGCATCACTTTATTACAAGAGCTGAGTCAATCTTGAGTAGATTTGCGTGCTAATCCGGTGGTAGAGGGCCCCTACTACCCGAGAAGCTTTGTTCATATGGTTTAAATAAGTAACTTTAGCCTTGTTTAAGTCTCAACTTCAATAGTTTTTTGAACTTTACGTTTTATGCTCATTTACATCAATTGTTACAGCTGGTCTTGTTCTTACGAACTATTCCAAAATATCACTAATATTGAATGAGGCATAGCTGTGGTGTTTTAGAGCTTAGTTGTGTTTTCATTCGAACTTCATGTTTTATGCCCATTTGCATTGAATGATACAGCCAGACTTGTTTTTACAAACTATTCCAAAATATCACTCATATTGAACGAGATAAGGCTGTAATATTCAAGAGATTAGTTGCATTGTAGTTTAGTTGTAATACTCCGGAGATTAATGGTGCTTTAGTTCACTATATTTCGAGTTAGGTTAATGGAATTCTAGTTTAATTCTGTTCACTATATTTCAAGTTTGAATAATTGCATTCTAGCTCAGTTGTGGTCACTGTGTTTCAAGTTTGATTAATTGCACTCTAGTTCAGCTCTGTCGCTGTATTTCAAGATTGATCGATCGCATTCTTGTTCAGTTTTGTTTAATGTATGATCAAGTCTCATTAGTTAGTTGTATGATAGTTCTGTTCTATTAGACTAAGGCCTTCATTATTTACAAAACTACTCTTGTTATTAATCTCTTCCAACATATCACCATATAGACAGGAATTAGTGATATCAGTTCAAGGCCTTGACTATTCTACAAACTCTTATAATTTTGCAAATAGCCTTTTTCCCAAAACTATTCCAAAAGACTTCTAACTTCCGAATAAGGCCTAGTAGTGACAATTTAAGTTGCAGAATGGATTAGTTTCAGTATCATAGATTAATGTAGAGTAGAATTCCTCACTGTGTTGCAGACTATCTTTTCCAAATGTGTTCCAACAAATCTCTAGCCATGGATAAGATCTTCCTTGTGATATGGTAGGTTGTTGTTTACTTAGAAGAACCTCACTGCATTAAACTTATCCTTTTCTCAAGCTATTCCAACATATTTCCAATGAATGAATTGGATTGAGTTTATGTTATGAGTTATTGAATTCATGTTATGAGTTGTTGTCAAGTTTTGCATTTTCTGAATACCACACATGATTTACAATAGGTTTTGCTCTGTTTGTAGTGTGACCAACAACTGCTCTTCACCAACATTTAGTTCTTTTTCTTCTTAACACAAAATCACAAAACCAAAAACATCATAAAAACACTAAACACAACATAGTGAGAAACAGATACCTAGGCACATATGGTGCACCTCACTTCAGCAGTTTACTAGCCCTGGTTGACAATTTATGTCATCAATTTAGGAACACTTAGTTGAGCAGACAAATACTACTATCACGATCTGTGAAAACACCGCTGGTGCATTTTTCAGCCCAAAGGGCATGACATGGTATGCGAACGAGCCCCATTCGGTTGTAAAATTTGTATTCTTCTTGTCTTCTTCGACTATTCTCACCTGATGATATCCTGAGAATCCATCTGTAAATGAATAATCTTCATTTCTTGCCACATTGTCGAGCACTTCATCACTGAACATAGTGGGAAATGGATCATGTATGCATGCGTTGTTGAGGCCTCTATAGTCAACACATACTCTGATCTCAGAATTTTCCTTTTCGCTTTGTATGACTACGGGACTGACCCACTCTGCTTCTTCCACTGGAAAAATCAATCCTGCTTTCAGCATTTTATCTAGCTCTGCCTTGAATTTTTCTTTTACCCTTGGATTCAGACAGTAAGGTTTGTATTTCACCAGTCTCGTGTCAGGCTTCAAGATTATGCACATTTCCCCCATGTCCCCTTTTATTCTCTTTAGCTCTGCTACCGAGGATGGGAATAAGTCTTCATATTCCTGTAGAAGGTTAAAAATCTCGTTAGTCGTTTTTGTATTCCAGTAGTCGCCAATTGACGCGATTTTGGGTTTTTCCAGGGTTCCAATGTTCAACTTTTTGGTCTTCAATGGTAGTAGATGTAGTCCCTCTGTTGTAGATTCTTCTTGTATATCCCACTCCCCTTATTTTTCTTCAAAACATAGGTGTCTAAGATTTTCTAGATCATCGTCTTCCATTTCACTGTCTACTCTCTTGCATGCTACTGACTGCTTGATAATATGTTCCGAGAGCGGGTTCTCCTCATCTTCCTGAATCTCTAGAAAAAATAGTACTCTTTTGATGGCTTGTAGTGCATGTGTAACTGATTTTGTCTTTCCTTCAAACGAAAAACATTGCTTAAAATTGTTTGCAACTACTTGGCATGTGCCGGTTCCTCTTTTATTTTCTTCAGTTAAGTACCATGCCTGTGGAATTGTATCTAATGAATGTATAAAATTGTGCATCCATAGATATTCTAGATATCCTGCTTTCTTCTAGTGGTATTCACAATTTTGTAAATGTTTCGTAGGGTCCAAATCTCCTTGGTATTTTTCACTGAACTATGGGCCTCCATCTTCTTTGAATCTGGCCCTTAATGATGTGGCAACGTCTTCCCATCCCACAAGTGAGTTTCGATGGTTGCTCCACCATCTTGCCAACGTGTATTGTAGAGCTATATCCATGAGCGGGACTCTATGTTCCATTGGTACTTTATCTTCTATTCTTGCAATAAATTTATTTACAGCATTCAGATTTGATAAAGTCGGATATCCTCTTACGTCAATTCCAATCCATTTGACTCCTTGGATGTTAGCAAATATTCTTGTATTGGTCTCGTATACTCCCTGCTGCCAATCATCCCAGGCTATTTTTGAGCCTAAGTCTAAACTCTGAGCACTTCTCCATCTTACAGTTCCCCCCGCCGTTGGGTTGATGTAGTCTTCTCTCTTCCATGTCGTCATCTGATACACATGGTCGAGAAGTTGAGAATCCTCTCCGTTGTCAACAGGTTCTGTATATTGGGGTCCTTGATTTGGGTCAAGTGGCTGAGTGACCCTGACTTCCCCATCTTCAAATATCATAAGTTCCTTTTTCAAGTCGATTACTACATAGTTCTCAAAAGCCCAATCTATCCCCAATAATTCTGGATAGGGATCGTTATCCCCCATGATATCTATCACTTCAAATTTGTGTATGTCTTTACCCCCGCAACATTAAATTTGACTTCCTCTAGCCTACCTATGGGCACAATGCAGTACTGGTTTTCCATGCGGAGTTTTATTGATGAGTATCTTAGCTTTGGTCTTCCCAGTGCTTCCCATGTCTTTCTTGGAAGAATGTTGACATCCGATCCTAGGTCGAGCATGGTGTCTTTGATTTGGAATCCCGTGACTTGAGTATTCACGTGGAATTCCTTGTTATTCTCTTGTTTCTTTTGATACTCCTTATGTATTTCTAGGTTGGATCATTTGACTCCTCCGGTTCTGCATTTTCCTGCATCACCATCTCCATATGTTTCTTCAATTGTTCCAGCCTTGGTGCATTGTTTACAATTTTCAAAAATAGTCAGAACCATTCTTCAACCATTGTACTTGTATGGTTCTGCTTCTATTTTTCTACGGTCGGCTGTGGGAACTCAATTCCTTTGCTCCCCCTGGTTTGGGAAAATGTTTCCACTGCCTCTTTAAAATATTGCTTTTGTCTATCTGGTCTGAAAATTGGCTTTGGAGATGTTGGCTTGATTAGCTTTATCGGGTCTATATTCTATGCATCCTCCCCTGTTCTCTTTCCTCCCCATGTTACTATTGTACGTTTTTCATAGCCTGAGCTTCTACTATTCTTGGTTCTACGTTCACCATATTTTCTCCTCTCTGTCTGGCTCTTTCCTCCCATCTCTTAATTAATTCTGGACAGTCCTCTGTTGCGTGCGTATTGACTCTGCTTTGAGAGCACCATGGTATTTTGGGTAGTGTACATTCTCTTTCTATGTGACCCTCCTGGTCACAGTTGTAATATCTTACAGGTCCTCTTCCTCCAGCTCTGCCTCCCCTCATTCCTCCTCCTCGTCCCCTTGGAGCCTCGTTCGCTCTATAAGATGGTATGTCCAATCATTGTACCAGTGCATCCAGGGCTCTACACTACTCTGTACTATGTGTTGTGGAAGCGCAAAACTCACAATATGTGTTGTTTGGAACGTTGGAGTATTTTTGCAAAATTGGGCATAGTCGTGGTGGATGGCCAATGCCTTTACATATTTCACAGTATTCAACTACGGTCTGACTTTTTTGAGAGGGGAACCCTGGAAAGTGGGGTTGCAGCAGGTATAACCCTTAAGTATTTATCTACACAACTCCTCCTACTGGTGGAGTCCCTTGTGTCCCTGCTGCTGAAGCCCCCGTATTCTTTCCTTGCAACCTTGGGCATTCGGTGACCACGTGTCCTTCCATTAGACAATGGGTACACCACACATTGGGTCTTGCAGGTTGTATTGGCTGAATATCTTTCAACTTCTCCGTTATACCGGCTATCTGATGTTGTAACCCCAATATGGAAGGGTCTTGAGCTGTTGTTTCTCCTCTAAATTCTTGTGGATAACCCACCATAGCCTCTATATTCATAGCTTGCTCCAATGCATCTTATAAGGTATCAATATTTTGTTGTGTTAGGGGAGTTCTCGTCAACGAAAGAAGTGCTTTAATAAACCAATCTCTATGATGATTCAGATCGATTGGGTGACTCAGTTTCCCAATCGCATCCTTGAATCTTCTCATCAGATCCCACGTCGTTTCACCTTCTTGCTGCTTAATCTCCCACATCTCTGACAACCCTTGCTGATATGTATGAGGTAACTTAAATTAACAAATTCTTTCTTTACATTATCTATCACTGGGTTTGGATGAGCTTCAGACCACTTAATAAACCAGCAAAGATCTCTCTCTATTAGAGTAGTTTGAAACTCGATCAACTTAACCGCCTCTGGTGTCTGCATAGCCCTCCATATGGTTTCACAGAGATACCAGTGTTGCTCCACATTGTCATTTCCCCTCCCAGAGAATTCTGGGTATTGGGTAAATGATCCTGCCATATTTCTTTGCATGGATGGCACTAGAATAAAACCTCTATTTCCTTGCTGTGAAATTGTATTACTAGCACTATTGCTAGCAGATATTGTTACTATAGACTGAACACTATTCAACTTTCTAAACTCTCATAACTTAAAAAAACATTTACCTGGTGGCTGATAGAGTACTAGGGGAAGGTTAGGACTAGAGCTACTTGAACTTTGGGGAATAGATTTACCTTGAGTTACGGGTGTCAGCCTCTCTTGGAATAGTTGCTCCATTGCAACATGTAACTCCACATCGGACATCTCCTCGGGACGCGAGTCCTCCACGTTGGAATTTTCTCCCTTTTCTCTTTAGGCTGGGATCCTATACACTTTCCTAACTTCCTTGATGGTCCCTCTTATTCCCTGGGGTCCCGTCTGACCTTCCATTTCCTTTGTCATCCACGGCACCTTTTCCTTGTCCTTTCGACTACTTTCCTGCTTCTCTAACTCCTTCATCATCCTTTCCTGCCACTTCTCAGAAATCTGCACCCTTCGATGTGCTCATTGCTCTCTCAACCTATTGGAGGTCTCGGCATCCATATCCCTACTCCCCCATTCAACTTACTTGTAGCATCTCTCCCTCATCTCCTTCCCCCAGTACCAAAGGATTAAGTCTCCATCTCATATATTTTAAATTCTATCAAACCCTCGTCTACCATTAAAGCTTCGATCCATAATGGAATTTCCTTCAACAGTTCTCCCTGTAATCCGGATCTAAATGCGTCTTCCTCTTTTGAAAAGGACTGGTAACACTTAGCTACAAATTACACAATGTATCCTTCCAAGGTAGATTGTACTCAGAAATATACAGCTTGGGTCAAATCGGTATCTAACTGATGGAGTGCTACTATATCCACATGCGTCCACTTGCGACATACTTTACGCGACCCTCCTTGCAGTGTCTTGACTTGTAGTCTCCGCAACCAGTTGTAAAGTTCTTCCGAAAACTTTCCCCAGAAAATTTCGTATAGGTCACTTGCAGATTCAAAGAATAGAACCCAATCCTTGACAGGTTTCTCCCTTTGCTCTTGCAACTTCGCTTGCTCCGATATGAATTGGTCTAAGTGGTTATCCCACCAGCTTCGTAGTTCTCTCTTGTAGATCCATGATACGATGATCTAGCTCCTAAATGAAATTTTAGGTCTCGGCAACAGAATCATTTGTTGGCAAAAAAGGAGGTCTCTAAGCAAGACCCAGGTTCAGAAGAGAGGCCAACAAGGTTTCCGCAGTATTCTAGCACAACGTCGGAATTTTCACCCTACTCCGAGGAGCAGAGCGTCTCACTTGATGCATGGCGCGACCTTAATAAGGTTAGGAAACAGATCAAGTATCAACCGATTACAACTATAAAGCATAGCTGAAGGGACTTGGAACAGCAAATAGATCTTACTACTTTGCATAAGATATCACTTATTAAGCATATTCGGGATGCAAAATTAAAATTTAAAACAGGCCATACATTCACAATAAGCCAATGATTGACACTGAACTAAAAACATCAAACATAGATAGAACTATATCTCATTATCAATATCCATCAGCTACATTACTCCGCAGAGTCTGTTACAGAGTGATACAGTACAACAACGATCAAACAGAGCTCTCCTGCGGCTCTCTCTCTCAACCCTCTGCCAGACTAACTCCGTCCACACTGGCTAATTTCCTATTTGTTCTTCCTCCAGCGTGACTGACAGTCCTCCCTATTTTCCTGCTTCACCTTTTGCTGCTTCTTCCTAATCACTGGGAGTTCTGCAGATTGTCCTTGTCTCCCATTCCTTCCATCTGTGTCGTTTTTCTGTAATTTTCGCACCACCTATCCTCCAACTATCCGCAACCGTGACAACTCCCTGTCTACCATGACGCTCCGCCACCTATTCTCCACAACTCAAAACTGTTTCATTTTCAAAACAAAGGCCCCAATAGTAAGTGAACTTTTTATTTAGGATGAAAATTCAAGTATTGTATTTATGGTTGAATTATTGTAAAATAGAAGTCAATTCACATCATGAATAATGTTTATTTGCTTACACTAAGAGAGAGTGTGTATATTTTGGGGGTGAAATAGAGATATAGATGGACGGGGGAGAGGGAAGAAGAGAGAGGAAAATATAGGGAGGGAGGAAGAGATATAAATATGGAGAGAGAAATGTTAGAGAGAGAGAGAGAGAAGAGGAAGAGAGAGAGAGAGAGGGAGTGGAAAATGGGGCAAGAGAGAGAGATAGATAGATATGGAGAGAGAGTGTGTATGTTTGGGGGGTAATATAGAGAGATAAAGAAGGAGAGACAATGGGAGATAGAGATATAGATGGAGGGGGAAGAGATGTGCTTACACTGAAATCAATGCACACTACTAATCTAATTACTTTGAAATTAATGTACATCATACATCTAGTTGCATCAAATCAGAAATTAACATCTACACTGAAATGAATGCATCTACTGCAAGAAATCAAATAGGATTAGAAATAAACATCTACACTAAAACCAATGCATGTAGTGCAAACAATCAAATAGGATTAGGAATCAGCATCTACACTAAAATTAATGCATCTACTCCAAGGAATCGAATAGGATTAAAAATCAATATCTACACTGAAACCAATGCATCCAGTGTAAGCAATCAAATAGGAGTAGAAATCAACATCTACATTGAAATCAATGCGTCTAGAGTAAGTTATTAAATAGGTCCATTAGAAATCGACATCTACACTGAAATCAATGCATCTAGTGCAAGCGATCATATAGGATTATAAATCAATATCTACACTAAAACCAATGCATCTAGTGCAAGAAATAAAATAGGCGTATAAATCAACATCTACACTGAAATCAATGTATCTAGTATAAGGTATTAAATAGGATTATAAATCGACATCTACACTAAAATCAATGCAACTAGTGTAAGCGATCAAATACAATTAGAAATCAATATCTATGTCGAAACCAATGCATATAATGCAAGCAATCAAATAGGATTAGAAACCAAAATCTACATTTAAATCAATGCATCTAGTGTAAGGTATTAAATATGATTACAAATCGACATCTACACTGAAATAAATGCATCTAGTGAAAGTGATCAAATAGGATTAGAAATAAATAACTACACTAAAATCAATACATCTATTTTAATGAAAAACCAAAATATTCATGAATTTCTAGATCTAACTTCTATGTATGTATTTTTATTTCTGTCTATCTTTCTTATTCCCTCTCTCTCCACTTTCCATTCTGTGTCTATCTACCTCTCTCTTTCCTTCTCCCTCTCCCCCTCCCTCTCTCCCTCGTTCCTATCTCTCCACCTCTCCCTCCATTTCTCTATCTTTCTCTTCTTCCCTCTCCCCTTGTGCCACCTATCTCTATACCCCCCTCCATCTCTCCTTATTTGTCTCTCTATATAAACCACCTAAACACATCTCTCTCTCTCTCTCTCTCTCTCTCTCTCTCTCTCTCTCTCTCAATGCATCTAGTGCAAGCCATCAAATAGGATTAGAAATTAATATCTACACTGAAACCAATGCATCTATTGCAAACAATCAAATAGGAGTAGAAATCAACATCTACACTAAAACCAATGCATCCGGTGCAAACAATCAAATAGGAGTAGAAATCAACATCTACATTGAAATTAATGCATTCAGTGTAAGGTATTAGCTAGAATTAGAAATCAACATTTGCACTGAAATCAATGCATCTAGTGCAAGTGACCATATATGATTATAAATCAATATCTACACTAAAACCAATGCATCCAATGTAAGAAATCAAATAGGAGTAGAAATCAACATATACATTGAAATAATGCATCCAGTATAAGGCATTAAATAGGATTAGAAATTGAAATCTACACTCAAATCAATGCATCTATTGCAAGCGATCAAATACGATTAGAAATAAAAAATATACATTGAAAACAATGCATCCAGTGCAAGCAATCAAATTTGAGTAGAAATCAAAATCTACACTGAAATCAATGCATCTAGTGTAAGGTATTAAATAGGATTTGAAATCGACACCTACACTGAAATCAATGCATCTAGTGCAAGCGATCAAATAGGATTAGAAATAAAGTACTACACTAAAATCAATACATCTATTTTAGTGAAAAACCAAAATATTCATGACTTTCTAGATCTAACTTCTATGTCTATATTTTTTTGTGTGTGTCTCTGTATTCTTCCCTTCTTTCCACTCCCCATTCCATGTTTATCTCCCTCCCTCTCTCCTTCTCTCTCTCCCCCTCCCTCTCTCCCCCATCCCTCTCTCTCCACCTCTCCCTCCCTTTCTCCATCTTTCTCTTCTTCCCTCTCCCCCCATGCCATCTATATCTATACCTCCCTCCATCTCTCCTTATTTTTCTCTCTATCTCAGCCCCCTAACACATCTCTCTCTCTCTCTCTCTCTCTCTCTTTCTCTCCATATATATATCTTCCTCCCTCCCTTTCTTTGTCTCTATCAATTTATATAGCATTATACATAATCAACACTATATATATATATATATATATATATATATATCTATATATATATATACATATACATATACATATACATATATCTATATATATATATATACACATGTATATATATATATCTATATATATACATGTATATATATATATATATATACATGTATATATATATACATGTGTATATATATATATACATGTGTATATATATATATATACATGTGTATATATATATATACATGTATATATATATATACATGTATATATATATACATGTATATATATATATATATATATATATATATATATACATGTATATATATATATATATATATATATATTATATATATATATACATATACATATACATATATCTATATATATACATATACATATACATATACATATACATATACATATACATATACATATACATATACATATATACACATATACATATACATATACATATACATATACATATACAATACATATACATATACATATACATATACATATATATATATATATATATATATATATATATATATATATATATATATATATTAAATGCAACATTGAGAAGCGATGGCCACCATATCATGATTCTTATAAGATAAATCTTACTAACTCCCAACTTATCATTAAACTACAATTTCCATTTTATGTTACAATTTAGTGATTGAATGACTAAATACCTCAATGTAACATGTGTAAATTTTCCTAACACATCCTTGAAACCCATTGTTATTTGAAATTGAGACATTTGTTAGTAGAAACTTGTCAAAATATAGATATATTTTCCTAGAGGAAAAAAATGGCTTTAACTAATTTAGTTTGTTTTTTTTTTAAACAATCTCACAATGATATTTATTCTTAATATAAGTATATCATTATCATTGGTATACATTGGTTTTGGTAAATCTAAAATTTTATATATAATTAGTATATTTTTTTTAATAAATATTTTATTTTCAAATTTTTATTAAAAATTAAATATAAAATTTTTAAATAATATATGACGTGCTATTTCTATTTTTTTTGTCGATCAAAAACTTGCAATATATTATCAAAGATAAAATGGTTACAAAAATCATCTCCAGAGACCCTTCTCTCTCATGTCGAGCAGACTTGGTGAGCATAGGGCCTGAAGGAACACAGAGACACATGGTGCCAGCTTCCATTTCTGCTTGGCCTATTAGCCATACCATACATAGCCAAAATTGAACAAAAACTAGAGTATAATTCAACCTCTTAAGGAGGTGGATTAAGTGAGAAGACATGAGGGGCAACAAAGAAGCCTTCATGTTCATGCATGTGGAAATCTATGTGTTCTACCCTTGCATCCAGAGTGTGAAGTTTGTCGTTGGTGCACTAGTGCTATAGACGAAGGCTATCCAGGTTGTCTAAGTTTTCATTCTGTACATGTTGAACATCATTGATATAGGCTACCAATTCATTTTGATCCTCATAGCGCTGATTTCTCCATTTGGGGAATTTTGAGGTATAAAATGAGCCTCCTAAGAAAAATGTACAACCAAAATAAACTTTGTAAGAACCAATATGATTCAAGATGATGATGTCAACCATGGGGGATGATTCACCATTTTTGGAGTAAAAAAATAAAAAGATTGAAAAATAATAAAATAACAAAACTATTTTTTCAACTCGTATTTTGAACTTATCTCCCTCAATTTTTACTCAAATATCGAGCATGAGTACTCGCTAGATGAAAAATTCAATTCCTCATCCAAAGAGTGCCCATGTTACATACTTTTGATGGACCCTACTACACGAAAGCTGAGAAATACAGGAAAAAACTTGATTGCAATCACGATTTTCATGTATTTATCATTTTTCATGTACTAGGGTCCATCGAAAGTATGCAACATGAGTATTCCTTGGACGGGGAATCAAATTCTACATCCAACGAGTGTTGTTGCTAGAAATTTTAGGAAACCCATATGGAGATAAGTTGAAGAAATAGTTTTTTTCTTTTTTCCCTCTAAAATTTGATGATGTAATATAATATTATTTTATTATTCCTACTATTATTTTATAATTTCCTTAGGAGGCCCATTTTAGACCTCAAATTTCCCCTAATGATGATGTCAATATTCAGTTGAACGTTTCACAGCTGGCCTGCTACAGAGTCCAAGGTGGTGAGAGCTAACACTTGGTTCGGGGAGCAGGCATGAGAAATTGCGGCGTCCTCCTCTGTTTCTCTATTGGTCACATTTTTTTAAAGACAAGTGGTTTCCCGCTTTCTCTCGCTGATGTTTCTCTTGCCGACGGGCATCTCCCCCCCTACAAGGACGACCCCGCTATCGCGGCATTGAGGCAGGTTGAGTAGATCGAAAGGCGGTCGAGGCCAGGCTATCGTGTGCACAAGAGACTGAGAAAGACCTTGCATGGGGCCTGCAAAAATACCACTCTCGCAACAAGAAACACAATACAATACAAAGATGAACAAGCTAAATGAATTCACAAAGAAAATTATCGGACCCAATGGAGTTGTGGTTGGAGGTGCTTCGCCTCTTCTTTCTTCTTTCCCTGACACCACCCAAATTCGATTCCACTCGAAATGCACCCCTCCAAGCTATGAATGCGCTGACTTCCAAACAATGGTGAGGGCTGATGTAAGTCAGCACCATGCATATGCTGCCAACACAAAGAGAGTTGGTCCTAAGAAATTCCCACTTCACCTTCAGCTTGAAACCATACCGCAAGCAAAAGGAAATTTGGTTGATGTAGTAAGTATCTTCCCCCGAAAACAATTTCAAGCACTCAATGAATAGACCAAAGTATCCATAAGGGATGCTTAGTGTCGTAGCTACCTATGACGTGCCAGGATCCCACAGACAATCCCTTTCTGAGACCTACCCTTGCTCTAGGTTGAACCATTATCCACATTTCTCACTTGCCCACTTCCATGACCTCGGCAGGGAAAACCAGAGCTCGAGACCAAATTCCTCTTCAATATCCCACCTCATCACCCAAAACACCACATTGATCATCTTCCCAAGCCAAGTCGGTATTATAACGTCATCGCAGGAGGGAAAGCTGCCTGCTTTCGAGCACTTAATGGTTGTCGTAGACATTAATAGAATTCAAAGGGCACGTGGAGGATAGGTGGGCTCCTTATGCTGCTATGTTGCGAGGTGGTGTGCCCTTCGGTCACCCCCATCAGGGAATATATGACCTGCTATTTAAATTTGATCTTTATACATAATAAATGAAAGTGATAGTCAACAATTTAACGCTTCTTTCTCTGTGGAAAAAAATTAACGCTTCCTTTTCACAATAGCCTAAATAGTTGAACCAGTGCATGGTAGTTGAATCATACCTTTTAAATTTACCAGGGTAATTACGTGGCACTCCCACTGCAAACCATCCCCTAATTCCCATGACTACCCAGGTGACAACAACACTTATAGGACGAGTGTTAGGAAACACTTTTCTTTAGAGTAACGGTCATTATTATTATTATTATTAGATATTTATGTTTTGATAGTGTTTTGTCAAAATTTCCAGTTAATGTGGATATTTTTCAACATACATAATTAGCAATAAATAATGATCAAGGTTTTTTTTTGTTTTTTCAACATACATAGTTGGCAATGTTATATATAGTTAATCATTATATATAGACATATAGATAATGTTGGTGTTTTTTTTTTCCATATTGCGATGAGTGTGACAAATAATAATAAATGGATTGTCATTGACAATAGTAAGATGTGTATTTTGCACCATAATGTAATAATAATATCAACAAGGATTTCACCGCACAATTTTTTTCCTTTTCTTTTCCCGTGGTGCGTTAAAACCCACAGATAATCTTGGCATGGAAATTTATTTGTGGTATGACTCGAATGTTGCCTCATTATGTACGTGAAGTTATTTTTCAGTAGATTATATGGCGTATTCGGGCCTTTACACTACACACAAACTAATTTTTCATAGCCTATGATATTTAAAGTTATGCAACGAAATATCACATAGTTTTATTTATCTTCTCATTCTCTTAACCATTCAATTTTAGTGGAAATTTACCATCAAATTGCAATGCTATTATAACATCATTTTGCACAAAACCATTCGCAATTCATTTCTGGAGTGGTGTGGAAATGATGCAATTCATGTGTTGCAGATCAATTTAATTAGGATCGAACGATGCACAACACCCACCACTTAAAGACCGTCGACATGGATGAGCGCATTTTCAGTGAAAGGAAGTCAGATATAAAGGCCTTTCTGTGTATCATCTCTATGTGAAAAATAATATTTTTTTTTATGTTCATTAATGATTCTCTATATATATACATAATGTATAATTTTCCATTATTTAAATTGTATTTTTGAATGCTATATAAAGTGCATAACTTAAAATTGTAAGTCCAAAGAATCTTAATTGCATTCTAAGGAGAAAAAATGTAAAACAGTAAGACTACTTCAAAAATTTTAACCATAAATAAAAATTAAATAAATAAATAAATAAAAAAAAATTCAATTGCTTTTTATGATATGTACATAATTCTTTTAAAACGATATACAATATATATATAGTTGACATTAAAATATTTTACATAGCATATGTATTGAGATATTTTATCTATGTACTACATTGTCTATATTAAAATGATTTTTTTTATTGATATATTTTGAAGTGTAAATCAATGCTATTTAATCCTTCATATTTGAATATTTTATTGATAACCAACACTGAATTATGTTATTATTTTAAATATTTTTAAATGTAAAATATTAATTTAACAATATGAACAAATGTGGAGATCTCTAATTACTTATTCTTTATCTCTTTTTAAAGTTGATATAAAATTATATTAAGTCGTGTGGACATGAAACTATTTTATTTATGATTGAGAATGGGTGAAATATTCTTACAAATTGTGTTGTATAATGCTTTTAATTAAAACTAACTAAATATGCATATTTATTTTTGTTTTTTTATTATAGTCCACATTTCTTTTCTATTTAGAGAATATTTTAAATATATTTTAAAAGAAACATGTGTCAACTCCAACTTAATCATGAAAAAAATCATAGGTCTCCCTCATACTGGGTTGGAGAATGTGTCTCTCACACAATAAATATTTATATTTAATAAAATATTGTAAAATAAATTTAATATAATATAAATTATGTATTTTTAATTGGAGTTGTCTTTAATGCGACTTTGGAGTTTCTGGTAGATTTTCTAGCCGGAATCCAAAGGAAAATTTTCAGGTGAAATCTTGATTTGTATTATTTAAACAGGTTTTTTGATTGTATATATGGATTCAGCACCCTAAAAAAACCCATAGAAAAATTTGAAACCCATAGAAAAATTTGATTGTATAGAGTTTACCCATTGAACTTGTGATTCCAATGAATTTACCGAATTTTAAACAAATTAGATAGAAAATATAAATAAGAAAACTTTTCAAAAAATTACATTAAAAACAACTCATTTTTAATTAATTTCTAAATAAATAATTATTTATATAGAGTAAAATGTGAAAAATTAAATTTATTAAGACCCAACTTATCTACTTTTAAAATAATAAAAATATATTTATATTTAATAAACTATAAAATAAAATTAATATTTAAACTTAATAACTTACTTTATTATTAAATAATAAAAATATTAAATATGTTAATTACCTATAGACTAAATGTTAATTATTCAACTCAGTCTCACAAGATTCATTTAACATTCCACTTTCTACAAACAAAACTCTACCATAATCACAATGTTTATCTCCTATCTTAACTTAATAGCCTAAGGCCATTCTTTCTCTTCCTATAAAATAACACTATCCAATATCCAATATAAAGCATCATTGAACAAATCATGTTTTCTATAACATAATGATTTTAGATTTAATAGATTAATACATATGACAAAGACTTAGACTTTATGAAAAACACTAAATTTAACAAAGTCTACACTAAATTTAACAAAGTCTTAGACTTTATGAAAAACACTAAATTTTAATTTAATTTTAATTTAATTATTGAATTTTGAAAAATATTATTTTAATTTAAAAACAATATTATAATGTGATTGAAATGTAAGAATGAGAGAATTCCAACAACCCTCCTCACACAAATCAATGGTTATTATCGACATTCGTGTAGTTCAATTCCAATGATACCTAGGGAAGTCGATACAAAGTTTTTTCTATTTGAGTGGGGTGGCTCAACGACAATGGGGTCTGGTCACTCATTTCCTCTCCCTTCGTTGGATAAAACTCAATTTATAATTATACATCTCATGTATACCTAATTTATCCGCGCAGGTCGATGACTCGATGCCGAGAAGGTCGATCTTGTTCATAGTTTAAACAATTAAATAAAATGCCTAAGGGGCTTTATAGGAAGCATGAAAGAAATCAACCTAATTAATGCCACTTACACTAATATTGTGTAGTCTTTTTAAGTTATGGAATATTGATGACATTTATTTGCATAATGAGCAAAGGTTTTCATAACAAGGCATTTGATTACTCTTATACGATACTATTTTTGAGTTATTCATTTATATTAAAAAATCATTAATTCTAACAAAATAAAATTCAATAATTTCTTTGAGTATATTAAATAAGTTTATGGTTAATAAAAAATCAGTGTCATTTTAGCGGTCTTATCATGCTAATCCATGCATGTCAATCTATGATGTTTTAGGTTAGCTCAGACTTAATTGTGACTACAATGACAATGGTTGGATGAGAGTATAAGATAATCCATCGTATTTTGGACACTCAAGAGGATGCATCATATTTTGGACATTAAAGATAATGGGGTTGCAGCACGGTTTCCAGTATTGGTGTGAGTACTGGTATGGAGTCAGAGTACTGGGTGGCTGAGAACTGACTATAAGTTAATGGTTGGCCGTCAACATTATTAAAAAATAAGTCAACACAAATAAGCCAAGCCAATGAAAGTTTAAATAAATAAAATTAAAATAATTTAAAATATATATATATATATATATATATATATATATATATATAAATTTTTATAATGTTAATCTTATACATTGTAATTTGATTTTTAGTTAAATGGAAGATTAATTCAAGGTCAGCGGATTTTTCAAATGTGTTATATCTATCTGGTTAATAATACTTTAATTAGTTATTTGGTCGAGAACTATAATTTCATGCATAAATCAATCAAATGTTTGTTATTATATATTCCCAATTATTTATCTCTAATGAATTTCTTATAAACTTGATTTTACTAGATCCCATGTGACTCTTTAAACATGTAAACTAATCATGGTGAATTTTTATCATCCATCTCCATCAAGGTTACTATTAGTCTTGTTGTCGCTAAGATTGTACAGGCACCACGACAACGACTCAAGTCGAGGGTTGTCACCCTGATCCCCGACTTCTCCATTCTAGTTGTCTTCCAACAACAGGCTATCGGGTGTAGTCCATATGGAAATGTGAAGGTAAAGGATAAGTTGGTAACCAAAAATTCTAGGAGATATGATTGAGTGGCCTAACTACTTGGTTAATTTTAGTAAGATTTACTGGATTAGATTAACTTAAAATGTGAAATCAGTGCCTTATGGAGTCAAATTCTTGTTTATTATCAATTAGAGACCAAGTAACTAGATGGAAAACCATTGCTTAGATGCTTCATTAACTTATATTCTATGTAAATCCTAAGACCTAGGTGTAATGCAAGAATCTTGGTTACTTTTAATTATATGTCTATTCTAAGTATAACCTTCCCTTAACTATTTTGAAGCTAGTCTCCAAAGTAGGTTGTGGGAAAGAGGCCAACGGAGGAAGCAAGCAATGAATTGAGTAACGATACCTTTTGTTAGGCTCTTACCACCCCATGCCACCGACGCTGAAGAGATTGTGGCTATGACGAATGTGAGGTCACCATGTTAACCCCCAAAGAGTTGTTAAGCCCCTCAAGCTAGATTAGAAGGGTGGTCGTAGAGTCTATCAACCAAGTTTATGCTTGAAGGTAAGTTATTAATGCAACTAGACTTAGAATACATATGCAAGGTCAGTGAATGATTTCTTAGTTTAATATTGCTTAATGTTTAAGTACTTAAGTTATGATTAGATTTTATGACCATAGTACTTAAGAACAAATGGAAAAATAATATTTCCACTAAGAATGTGCCAAATTATCAATTGTCAATACTAAACAATAGATTTCATTAACCCAAGGATAAAATTATCTTCCACAAGATGCTTAACCAATATGAATGATAGCAAGTTAAAGCACTTATCCACTTCAATTATTCAACAATAACAATTACTTGAGACAATTTATAGTCTTCCAAGATATTTCAACAAAGTAAATGTCAATGATGATCTTATTCCAATGTTACTTAATTCCAATCAATCAAGAGATGCTCGATTAGATAGAAGCCCTTAAGTGAAGAACACCAATCAGATTGCCACTTAAGTGAAACAAGATACTTCAATGCTAATCCAAAGACTTCAAGTAAAGAGCATTTAGATCTTAATGTCAAAATGAGATTATGGTTCACCAATGAAACACAATTAGATACCAATATCCAATGATGATTACTCAAAGAGGCAAAAGGATTATTTAGATTAATGTGCTTTAGAGAGAGTGAGCTTTGTGAAATTATGAACTTTGATACTTATGAAACTCACAAGAAGCACAATGTTAGATTCCAAATACCAATGCTAGAAACCTAATAGAACATGAAACAAGGAACAATTGTAATAAATGGAGTATGAGAAAGGAAATTTGTTAAGTCGCATATATCCCAATCACATTCAAGTGAGAAATTATTAGATGTTTAGGAAAAAAACAAGTAAAAACACTCTAGATCTAAAATGTGACAAGCATGTATGAACCAAATATGAGCAAAGAGATGCCCAATTATTTTCCAAATGAAAATATGAGCTAACCAAACTTCTTATGATGTATTTTTTAGTGTTATATAAGATCTGAATGTACTTATAACAACAATAAGGAAATTGTGAAAACAATGAGCCACCAATGTAAGAAAATGTGTCAAACGATTCCCAAATGCCAAAACAAGCTTATCAAACTGAAATTTTAGATTCTTTAGCCCTTTATGATGTAATTATCATATTTGATCACACTTTTCATGTAGAGATATTGGGTCAACAAGTTAGTTAGATATATTCCAAGAGATTAGTGCCCAAATTTCTCAAATGACTTGACTATGTGCTAGACATTGTAGATGTGATTTTTATGCCACTTAAGTGTGTTTTTACCATTATTATGAATGTATTCACAGAGTTGTAGCAAATAGTGAGGAAAAAATAGGGTTTATAGATCAAACCCTTGGCCTTTAGGCCTAAAAGAACTTTTACAAACTTGCCCAAATTTTTCCAAAGGCTGAAACACCTACAAACATCAAACCTTGAGCCAATTTTTCTACAAAACCAATCAATATTCCATCGAAAAATCCAAATGCACATACAAAGATGGAAGAAGGCCAAAGAAGGGTTAAAAATAGGTAAGAGGCAAAGGAAAAAGGCCTTATAGTCCTGCGGCTAAGGTCAAGAAGCAAAAAAAGGCCACATGACAGGCCTAGGAAAGCTTTTGTTGGGATTAGGAGGGGTCAAGAGGCCCTAAAGGAGCTAAGACCTAGGTTTTTGAGGCCCTAAAGGCTTGTGAAACCCTTGGGGGAGTCTCAAAGAGGCTGCTGCAAGACAACAACAGTTGTGGCCTCAGGAGGAGAGGGAATTGAGGGCAAATGAGAGGTTGTGAAAGGGGAGAAAAGGAGAATGAAGGGCTAGACAGAGAGGAGAAGGCGAGTCGAAGGAGAGGGAAATCCCACCAGGGCCATGGAGAAGGACTAGAGGGAAGGCTGAGAGCCTTAGGTCTTACGACCAACCCTACGAGGGCTCAAAGCACCCACTGCTAAGTTAAAAAGTGTATGTTGAGGCCTCTAGGGTCCTACAACTAGCCTATAAGGGATAGAAAGGGCTGATGTTGGGGCCAAGGAGGCTAGAAGACTAACTTGTAGGAGGAAATTGGGCTTGGAGGCCCTAAAAACATTGCAAACCCTAAAAAAAAATAAAATTTCCTTATATATTTAATTTTACTACAAAATTATTTGGTAGTTGGCCCAAAAAAAATTTTAGAGGCTACATTTTGCCCTCCATGGCCTAGATATATCTCTAATCCAACTCCTTTCTTTATGTATTTCTCATTTTTCATGATTACAATCACGGGTTTTTATGTATTTCTCATTTTTCATATAGGAGGGTCCATCGAAAGTGTATAACATGGGTACTCATTGGATGAGGAATTAAATTTTTCATCCAATGGGTACTCCCGCTCGAAAATTGAGTAAAAGATTTTGGAGATAAGTTGAAAATACGAGTTGAAAAAGTAGTTTTATTATTTTATTATTTTTTAATATTTTTACCCTTTTGCTTAAAAAATGGTGAATCATCCTCCATGGTTGACATCATCATCTTGAATCCTATTGGTTCTTATAAATTTTATTTTTTTTGTACACTTTTCTTAGGAGGCCCATTTTAGACCTCAAAATTCCCCTAATGTTTGGCGCTTCATCTCCTACGGTTAGGTTTTTGGATGTTTAGGGTTTTGCATTGTTTCTCAACAATAAATAGGCCTTCGAGCCTCATTGTAACACAGTTCAGAGGCATGTAGCTGCCACATATCTTCTCAGAGATAAGCTACCATCACCCTAGCTATTTTATTTCCATTCTGTCTGTAAACATATTTCAGTTATTTGGTATTAATGAAATGAAGTATTATTTCTGCTGCATCTCTATGTTTATGTCTATTTATTTATTTTATTGCGTTCCTGCATAAATCTGGATAAGTGGTATTAGAGAGGTCTACTCTTTCTTTGTTTTTCTTTGCATGTCCCCAATGAGGTCAGGGTATAAGGAGTTAGGGCTTGATCTGGTTGAACCCTTGCAAGATCAGCCTCACAAACCCAGATGTCCTCCCATGGCAGAAGAAAAGAAAGATGAGGGAGCAGGAGATCCTATCAAAATATTGCTCGAGGAGGCCCTCGAAAACAAAGTAACGCAATGATGGATAATTTTTCTCAGATCCTTCAACGGATGCCCACCTACCGTGCATTTGCATCCAACAACCACTTTGGAGGTTCCACCCCCTTCAAGGTACAGGTAAACTTTGACATTCCTATATTTGAAGGCCAGATAGATGCAGACGCTATAGATAGATGGTTGAATTTGCTAGAAGGGTATTTCTCAGTCCATGATTTCTCCGCCCAAGAAAAGATTATTTTTGCACTTCTCAAAGCCGCCCCCCATGTCAAAGACTAGTGGGAAACCTACTGTGATCAAAAGGACGAGGGGGAAACCTCTCTGTTCTCAGCCGCACCCACTTGGAATTCATTCCGAGATGACATCAAGGAACAATACTACCGCATGGGGAGCTATGAGGACAAGTACATCCAATGGACTAGGCTGCGGCAACAAAGGGATCAAGATGTGCAAGAACTAACGAATTTGTTCCATAACCTGCGCACAAAGTTGGGTTATAAAGATTCAGAGAGACATTTGGTGCTCAAGTACCGTATTTGTCTGCATAGACACATTCAGGAGGAAATGGAGTTCCCTAAAATCACCTCGCTTGGCACGGCATATTGCTATGCCACCAAGATGGAGCAGAATTTTAAGTAGAAGAAGAGAGACTTTGGATCCACGAATCCAAATCCAGGGAAAGGTGCCCCCAAACCACAGAACAAGGGGCAGAGCCAAGGCGGGGTGACTCAGAACACCACCACAAATCCAAATAAGTACACGGGGAAGTGGTGTGAATTCCATAACAGCCCCACTTAGAGCACAACAGAGTGTCGGGCCAAACAGTCACTGGTGGCCGAACTGAAGGCACCCAAATCAGATGCATGTTCTGATCCTGAGCTAGAACCAAACAAGGGGGATGAAAAAGGGAAGAAAATCCTTTATGTGGACCCTAGTTCCATTATTGCCACCACCAAGCTCCAGAGGGAGGATCTCGAGGATCCAAAGGAGGTGGAGCGCCTCTTCGATTCGCAGATGTGGGTGAAGGGTTCTCCATTGTAATTTCTTGTCGATATCGAAAGCCAAAAGAACCTCACTTCAGCACAGGTCATGAAGTGGCTCCACCTACCGACCATATCACACCTGCAGTTGTATACCATCAGGTGGCTTCACCTAGAGAGATATCTAGGCATCTGCCAATAGTGTCGCCTTATACATAGCATCAAGCCATTCACGGATGAGGTACTATGTGATGTTGCTCCTTTTGATGTAGCTAATGTACTATTGGGCCAAACATACTTGTGGAGGCAACATGATATGTATGAGTCTAGGCCTCGTGTTGTTATTATTACTTTGGGAAATAACTTTTACATGATACCGGAGTTAGTACTGCCTCCTGTCATCTCTTTTACTACTGCAAAACAACGCAATAAGATTGTTTCCCAAACCAAGAAATTTATTTTCCTTAAAACTCGCTCACAGGGAAAGAAGAATATTGTGACCACAACCTCAAAACAAGACTCCTTTGCACAGCTGTAGGAGATGGAAAAATTCATGGAGGAATACAAGGACATTTTTGCCTCACTCACTGAGGTTCCTCTACACTTTCAGGACAAGCACTCCATTGAGTTGACCTCCGACACACCGCCGCCTGATGTTGCCATACCTCATGTGACTACACAAACATAATACACACATGTATTTTTTGAGGCTGATAAAGAAACCAAATTTACTGAACGCATCCAGCATGTCCGCCCACAGGTCCATGACATCTTCGACAAATCTAATACCCAGTTCAACATAATTTGCCTCATCTCATGGAGGATCTCAACGCAATGGGGACCATTGCTTCCTAAGGGGGGATGAATGATACAGGTGGATATTGGTGGCCACCCATCTATTCCATTTGAAACTCCACCATCAGTTCTTTCAGTTTTTCATTTGCAACACAACTTACTATTTTTAGCAAGTTTTCGGGTCCTAAACTTTCGGAATTGTTTTGAGACCCTAAACGACGTTTTTTGGGAAAACTGGTAGAAACATAGGTCCATGGACTAATGTTTCTCACACCATAAGTTTTACTCCTCGGATAGATATTTCTAACGAGGTATGATGCACGTCAAATGGAGATCGTATGCCAGAGTTACGTCCCCGGGAAGTTGAAACACCAATTTACTCAAACAGGGCCCATAGCTTTAGTGCTTCATCTCCTACGGTTAGGTTTTTGGATGTTTAGGGTTTTGCATTGTTTCTCAACAATAAGTAGGCCTTCGAGCCTCATTGTAACACAGTTCAGAGGCATGTAGCCGCCACATCTCTTCTCAGAGATAAGCTACCATCGCCATAGCTAGTTTATTTCCATTCTGTCTGTAAGCATATTTCAATTATTTGATATTAATGAAATGAAGTGTTATTTCCGGTTGCATCTTTGTTTTATGTCTATTTCTGTATTTTATTGTGTTCCTGCATAAATATAGATCATCTAATTTATAGATAAATCCTACAATTGGAAAATAACGACTAGTTGGTTTGATCCCCGTTAAAATAATCTCAATTGTCAATATATCCTTGATCAAATTTTAATCTCTGCCATCGAAAATTCATATTTTTGAGGAATTTTCGAATTTCTCTTTAAACCTATTTTTTATTAGCTCAAAAATAATTATTTTGAGTTATTTTCCTCAAAATTTTGACTTTGACTTGAACACCAAGGCCCAAGGGTCCATTTTTTTTTAAATTTCCAATATTCCCTAGTGGGGGACCTCTAAAAATTAATTTCTTCAAGATCCACGAATTTCTCCGCTTGGAGAATTTAATTTCTCTAAAAATTTATTTTTTTACTCTAATTAATTAATTTTTTGGCTTAGGATTAATTTTATTTTTCTAGAAAATTACTTAATTGACACTTGAGGGGATTAATTATTTTTCTACCCTCAAATATTTTAATCCATGGTGTCTAAGTATGAGGGACCATGCACTAAAATATTTTTCACAAAATATTTTACAAATTCAACCCTCAAAGGTGGAATACCTATTCGTTTGATCCAAACTTATGCATGAACACAATAAAATACAGAAATAAACATAAATGCAATGATGCAGCCAAAATAAAACTTCATTTCATTAATATCAAATAAATGGAATAAGCTTACAAACATAATGGAAATAAACTAGCTCGAGCGATGGCATCTTATCTCTAAGAAGATATGTGGCAGCTAAATTCCTCTGAACTGTGTTAGAATGAGGATCAAGGGCCTTTTTATTATTGAACAACATGGGAAAACCATAAACAACCAAAACCCTAACTCCAGGAGATGGAACGCCAAGATTTTGTGGGCCTCGTTGGGGTTAGTTGGGCAACTAACTTCCCAGAGTCGTAACTTGGTCATATTATCTTTGTTTGGTGCATAAGGTATATCGTTGCTAAGATATATCTTAGTACTAAAGGATTTTCTGCAGGCCCATGTCCATGCCTATGGGCCTTCTGCAGATCCAAAACAAATTTCGTTTATGGGGTCAAAATTGCTCTGGAGGTTTAGGACGTGAAAAAAATGCTAAAAATTGTAAGTGCTGTTATAAACAAGAAAAATGATGGAACCAACTAGAGGTCTAGGTGGAATAGGTGGGTGGACACCAATATCCACTTGGGTCATTCCTCCCCCCTTAGGAATAAATGATCCCCATTGTGTGCAAAGCCTCCATGAGGTAAGAAAATTTATGTTGAACCTGTTCGCTAGTGAACCACTTGCCCTATTGAAGGAGTTGGTATGATTTGACAACTCGATATAGTTGGATTCTCCATTGGTGGTGTTCTTGATCTGTGTGTCCATGATTTGATTATTTGTGGCTTGTTCCATGAAGTATTGGTTTAACTCGGTTGGTGTGAGTTGGTCTGCAATGTCGGATGTCTCCAACAATGGTGGAAAGTAGGGTCGAAGGCAGTCCACATTGAACACTAGGTGTAGACCAAGGAATGGTGGAATACTGAGCTTGAAGGAATTTTCCCCTACATCCTTGGTGATGGTGTATGACCCATACTACAACGGGCGAAGCTTGCAGTGGGGCCCAACAACGCACTCCTTCTGCAAATGTAGCCAAAGTTTGTCGCCCACCTAGAACTTGTGTGGCACCCGATGTTGATCATGTCGTTGCTTGTACTTAGCATTGGCTCCATCCAATATGTCATGGATCTATTGGCAGAAGTATTGAATGCGATCAATGAATTTTTTCACCTTGTCGACTTCAGGCTGGACATGAAACGAATCTTCTTGAGAAGCTACAAATTGTATGGCCACATTAATGGGACATAGTGGCTGGAATCCCAAGTTCACTTGAAAGGGGCTATGGTCAGTTGAGTTGTTGAGAGCTTGGTTATAGTTGTGGTAGACATAGGGGAGACTTTCATCCCATGTGCATGGATGCTTTAAGTTTTTTATGCACAAAATGTGTACAATCATCTTGTTGACGGCCTTTGTTTGGCCATCAGTTTGGGGGCAGAAAGTTGTGGACTTGGTGAGCTTGGTGTCCAGCATCAACCACAGACTTGAAAAAATCTTGCCAAAGATTTGTTGGCATCTGTATGATAGAATTTCTGAAGACTTGTTGTCCTGATCTAAGATAATGGATTTTGGCATCCCAAAGTGTACCCACACTCATTTAAAGAAGATTTTAGTAGTGGCTTCTTCTTTGATATTATTCTTGCAGGCCGCCATAATGGCCATCTTAGAGAATCTGTCTACGACCACAAAATCACATTAGTTGTCATGCTTTGTAAAAGGAAGGCTTGACATGTACTCCATGGAGATGGATTCCCAAGGTCGACTATGGGTAGGCAGCAGAGTATATAGGCCTTGTTTCTTGATGGTCATTTTGTAAATGGCACAAGAATTGCATGATATAATGTAATTCCTGACATCATGTCGAAGATTCGGCCAGTCTAAATACTTATGCAGTACTGCCACTATTTTCTTGACCCCAAAATTTCCAATGACCCGACTGTAGTGTGCTTCCCAAATCATCTTCGAATGCTCGCTTGAAGGAACATAGAGGTGTCTTAGGTGGCATAATAGTGCATCCTGGGGTGAAAATATAGAACTTCCTTACCCTCTAGGAGCGTCTGATATCTGTTCTCAAATTCTGGATCACTTTTGTAGAGATGCAACAACTCAAAGTCTCGTGCCCACAGGAGTCAAGAAAAATGGCTAGTGCCATGATCGACAGTCAGTTGAAGCAATCTGCAGCATTTTTGGTGCTGCCCTTCTTGTACTTCATGTTCAAATGGAATTGTTTCAGGTTTGTGGACCATTTTTTTATGGCGATCATTCTGCTACTCCCCTTGTGCCTGTATGAGCTGCAAGGGTCGGTGATCTGTGTGGATGATCGTTTCCTTCTCCAAAATGTAATGCTTCCATTTTTTGTAATCCCACACAATGGAATAAATCTCATTGTCATAGGTGGGAAACTTTCAGATTGTGTCTGAAAGTGTCTCATTGTGATATGCCACTGTTGAGTAAGTATTGCCCCAATAGCATAGTCAAAAGCACCTATCTCGATATCAAATGATTACTGCAAGTCTAGTAATGTGAGAACTTGTGTAGAGGAGAGGTGATGCTTGTTATAGGTCAATTTGGGCACCATTCCCAATGACCTGGTTAAACTGGACATCATCCCTAGAATTGATGAATAGGGTCTATCATCCCCTCTCATTTTAGTTGATACATGCCCTAAGACAAAAACCAAGAACACATCATCAATGACTTCCATTGTAAGGTTTCCAAGATTTGAAGTACATATATATATCACCTGATGAGCTCAAAAAACGTATTCCCTCAAGGGACTAGCTGTTTTGCATATGCTTCTACCTCCATTCAAGGGTGCTCGCAAAGTACTTCCCAACACTCAAGGGTGAGTTCGACAATTGGGAGAAAAAATTCTCATTGTTATGGAATCTCCACATGTCCCATCGCCTCTAGAAGAGTGCATATGTTTTAAACTTAGAATCCATGTGTCCATTCAACACCTCGATCTTGGGAACATGTCTTTCCTATTATTAGAAATTCATTGAATGTGAAACTACCTTCGACTCATCTATAAATTGAGCACTGATCCTAGTGCTTGAGAAGGAAGAAATTTGGTAGAGAAATGATGTTGGAATCTCAATTGAGGGTTTGATTTGAGTGATATCGTCACTGGAGATATGTTCATTATGATGAGGCTGGGATGATGTTGGAGTTTGTGACATCAAATGAATCGCTAGTCGTAAACTCCCCTTCTATCCATTAATAAATATTGTTGTTTACTTTCCCACATATGTATTCCGTATAAGATTCTATTTTTTTATATTATGGATATTTATCCGATGTATATGTTTCATGTTTCATTGATTTAAGCTGATTAACGTGAATAGCCATCTATGCTATTGCAATCTCTTTGTTGTTTATTGTTTGTATTTGTAGGAACTGAGTATGGCAATCAAGCTTTGATTGGAAGCTATTAGAAGAGCGACAAAAGGAGAATAGGAAGTGCTTGGACTCCAAAGTAAGTTTCTTAATCTATTTTATGTGTCTATCTATCGTTAGGGAAAAGTATCTCCAAAGTCTTTGATATGTTGTTCTAAATTCATTGCACCACATTTAGGGAATGTGTTTTATCAGTAATCCATAATTCCACATAACAAATTGGCTGACTCCGCCGGGGAGTTTACCTTCATCATTGGTGTATTTTGCCTTCGTTATCCATTGAGCAAAGCATTTACTCTCAATTATTAAGCTTTTTGAAACAAAGAATTGCATTAGAAGTGTGTGGTTAGGTTTGTGTTTTTTGTTGTTTGTTGTGCCCTAAGAACACTATTGGATAGGGCACATTGCTTTGTATAGCACTATCTCCCAATCTGTGTGCTTTGCAATGCATTGTCTCCCCTTAGATACTTGCATTGCACCTAAGCCAACCAAATTCCTTTGAATTTTTCATTGCCTTCACTTTCAGCCTTTTTTTTGTTGTGTTTTCAACTATTTGATGCCTCATAGAGACCAATGAATTTACTTGAATCTTCCTCCTTTTGAAAAGTAATTTTTTTCAATGTCTCTTTAAGTGTTTTTCTTTATCATTGACAAATCCAACTCAAATTATTTTTGTTGTTGCATTAGATCCATTTATTTTCAGTAAGTGAAATTGTCGTTAAATTATTCATTTCTTGTAGGAAAAAATTGTAGTTCTATTCTTCATTTTTCCTAAAAGACAAGTTGTTGTTAAATTCATTGTTTCTCAGAAGAAAGCATTTGTTGTTTGTTGATTTGATGCATATAGTTTCCTTTTTTTATTCACATTAAGGGGTGAAAATAAAAAACCTTTGAATTTGCATATAGTGGATTGTGTGTTTTGCATAGGAACAATTAGGAAAGCTACATATTAGTTTGTGCTCTTTTTTGTTTCCTCTCAAAACTCGATTGCTCTTTCCCTTTAATAGCTAAGACTTTCATTGAAAAAGCTAAAAGTGAAAAGTTTTCTTATCATTTTAGTTTTCATTTTAGGAATTTCTATCACATCATCGCAGTTGAACCTTGAAAGGAAAAATTGATAAACAAGATCAACTTAAAATTTACATTAATTTACCTAAAAAAGCATTCGAACCATAACGATAACATTTAGAAGGTCTAGGCTAGAGACGTGTTCCAACGTCATAAAACATAGCGAGTTAGTCGTTAATTATTTGCGATACATTCCAAGTGTGATAACTCACTCCACGTATGTAAGTATATCGTAGCTCCTCCACGTACCTTCGGGTATATCGGAGTGGTGTTATAGTACGAAAAGTATAAAGGGGTGCTCTCACGTGAGGTTTCGCATTAGACAATGCTAAACGTACTGACTTGGGCCTCCACGTACCTTCGAGTATATTTGGGAGGAAAAATTTAGGTTTCTATCCATCCATAGTGAACGAGTTGGCCGCCTTGTAAAGTGAGATACACCGAACGCGCATTTGTGGGAGATTGCCTACCCGTACTTCTTGGTTCGCCGGGAGGTATTCGTAGTTCACATTTTCTTGGTTAACTTTTTTTCCTAGCGTTACCATTTTATTTTATTTATTTATTTTTGGTCGTAAAATAACCGCTCACCGTGGAAGAAGAAAATCCCTTTCCCCGTCATTCCCGTAGACTTGCATTTAAACCACCTTTACCACCGAAAGCCTCTTCTCGTTCCGCCGAAGGTGACATCGTTCTACTGAAACCCGTACCATCGGTACCTCTAGTGAAGCATCATCTTCACATATACTAGATTTGGCACAGAGTTGTTTCTACAAATCCTGGGTTCATTCTATCGTTGTCGAGACGGAGTCCTCACGACTACCGTGGTCACGATCCATCCAATCAATGAGACCATACCTCCCGAACAGACGTTCTTCAACTAGAATTTGATCTAGATCCCACCATAATTTATGGGGCAATTTTTTATTGGTCAAAGCCGGACATCATCCCGCGGACCAATGAAATAGGGTCGATCATCCCCTTATATTTCAGGTTGCTATATGCCCTAAGTGGAGAAAATATTGATCCCGAAGTGAAACAATCGTAAGTTGTTCCCGTATTGGTCACTCCATAATATATTCTAGCCATTGAGTCTCCCATATTATGCGGTCAACCACCTAAAATATACTTCGAGCCCTGACGGGTGTAGTTCTTCCACTGGTTTGATTTCGATTGAATAAATACCATAAGACGAGACACCTTTAACTCCAACTCATTTTCGATAGGATCTTTACCTATATGATTCTTTTTCCACAATCACCTTCCCTCTGCTTTTGTTGATCTGTTTCACTTCGAGCTACCATAGATCCTATAGGGTATACAACTGGGTCATTTAACCATGGGTGAGATAACATCCTAGATCGAACCATCTATTTTAGTTGCAACATCATCTACTTTTTTCTTCATCTTCGATTTTTTGTCCATTGACTTCACCCATGTCATCATCCGGAATCCCTATCTGGTTCCTCCTCTATGATTACCGAATGGCTTGATCCTTTATTCACATCTTCGGTGCAATATCAGTGATCCCATCAATTATTCTCCTTGGTGGCCGGTGATTTCTACGAAAGTACCCTCTCGAAATTCCAAAATTCAATGAAAACCCCGAAGAAGACTCGGTCATTTCATGTTATAACTTATCATTTGTGGTGCTCATCAAAATCCTTTAATGATGACTCTGTCGATCTACGTCTTTTCAGAGCACACTCAGCAGTCCAACCGTACTAATGAGGATGGTTCTTTTCTCGTGTCAAACTTTTTAAAAAATGAAACAAGTGATGAGGATGGTTCTTTTACAATGTTAACCTCACTAAAAAAATGAAATAGGCCATGAGGAAAGTTCTTTTTATCGTGTCAACCTCATTAAAAAAATGAAACATATGATGAGTTCTTTTCTTGTGTTAAGCTCTTTAAAAAAATGAAACAAATCCTCTCCTAATGAATCTTCATTCCATCCCGTATATTAGTAACAAGTAGTCTACTTATGTGAATGAGTCTGAAGCTTGGGGGGCATGTGCTGCTCTGGGGACATTCGATATGTGCTTTCTTGAGGGGACATTCAAAACATTCTTACTAATTGCACCCAATCCACTGCGTAGTTCGAGGGCGTAAACCGGATTCGGAAGCTCCAAAATGCAAATGGTAACTTTCAAATGGTAAAAATGAATAGTAAAACATTTTTTAATTAGTCATTTTATTATTTGAAAATAATATTCATTGTTTTGACTATGGTTTTATTCAATTTTTATCATGAAATGCAGTTATTTTTAATCCATTTAATGTTGTTACGAATAGGTTTGCAAAAGCTGATGAGAAGATTAGTCGTGCAAATTTATTTGAAGAATGATTTGACCGCAAGGCATACTTGTATCCTTATTTTTTCGAGCTTTGATAAAAATGAAAATAGACTTGAAGCACAATTTTATCTCTTTTTTCAAGCTTCGATAACTGCATGAAAAAGGAACCCCCTAGAGTCTTCTTTTAGCTCTTTTTCGGACTCCAATAATGTGAAAATATTGTCGAGCACTTGTCTTTTTGAGCTCGTAAAATTAAATGTAAAAAATTTGATATCTACTCGGTATAAGTTTAACCCTTTTCCGGATCGAGATGAATTATTTACGAAAAAAGGAATGCCTTAGTCGAACATGGCTAGGAGGTTCTCTCGGATATTATTTTACACTTTTTCGGATCTCGAGTGACAAATTTACAAAAGAGTACTTATGGAGTTTTATTTCGTCCTCTTTTTCAAACTCCCTAAATATGAAAACGGATCGGGTTGTCACCGTCGTTAGACTCGTTAAAACATAAAAATAGCGACGGGTTTGTCGATTATGGCAAGAATCGAGTTTCATTCATCGCTAGACTCATTAAATTATTAAATAGAGATACATTATTCGCCCAAAGGGTTGAATTATAGATAAAGCATATGTTATCCTCTCAAGCTTGTTAAAAAAATAAAGATATACTAGTCGACAAATGACCGGGGAAAATTTGGGAAAATGAATAGAACTTTTTACGGTAGCAGTCGCTCTCTTAACATGACACTTCACTCGATCACCATGATCGTTTGGGTTGGATAATATTCTTGATGGTTCATTCATACCTATGGTTCATCATACCTTCACTTCGGTTTTGGGTCAATGTTGCCAACTCATCTCAGTGTCGCCGATATGTTCAAGAGAAGTCATCCAGTTGAATACTCATCCTTCTGCAATACTCATAAACCTTCATTCTCATGACAAAGTCATCCCCGAACGTCGCTATATCAAGTCATACTTTGTCTCCGAAATTAGTAACTCCCATTACACAATAAAGTGGCTTCTGTCGACATAAAATCATCCTCCGGAAGTTTACTTAGAAACATCATATTCCGAGTACCATGAGGCTTGTTACAACATCGACAAGATCCTCGTCTCCGGACTTTTGACATGAAAGACTTTATTTGGCGTTCGACATCAAATCATATATTCACACCTTATGAAATGTATTGCGAGTACTTTGAGATCCATTGACATTAATGGTGGTTCTATCGCATTTGTTAACAACTTACATCATTGGTTGGTAATCAAACGATGTCTTACCATGTTTGACTACAAATCATATATTCGCATGGCTAGACTTGTACCGAACGATCGAGTGAACGAGATAAGAAGACCCCGGATCTAGTTTCAGCCATACGGGATGTGATTTCTGGATTTTTATACACATCATCTGCATGTGATGTTACATACAAATCGTCATCCGAACATGGGCCTATATCTCAGTAGGCATGTACGTATTGGGATACATTCCAATGTAGACGACTTTACGAACTATGTACATGTCATTAGATAGTTTACGTGTTGAGCATGGGAATGCCTTCCCTCAACAATTCGTGATCAAAGAGGATGTATCATGATGCAATGTATTGTAATATTGATGCAAGTCGCCACTCCGCCTCAACTCCATCCCATCACGATGTAAAGCATCCCATTCAAAAATATTGTTATTATTATTCTGAATTCATGCTTTAGGGAAATCTATTATAGGTCCATTTGGGCACCATTCCCAATGACCTAGTTAAACTTGACATCATCCCAGAATCGATGAATAAGGTCTATCATCCCATCTCATTTTAGTTGCTACATGCCCTAAGACAAAAAACAAGAACAAATCATCCATGAATTCCATTGCAAGGTTTCCAAGATTTGAAATACATGTTATATCACCTATGAGCTCACCAACGCAGTCTCTCAAGGGACTAACTTCTTTGCTTATGTAGCTACCTCCATTCAAGGGTGCTCGAAAAGCACTTCCAGACACTCAAGGGTGCGTTGGTTAGATTGGGAGAAAAATTCTCATTGTTCTGGAGTCTCCACATGGCTAGTGCCTTCTAGAAGAGTGCATATGTGTCAAACTTTGAATCCATGTGTCCATTCAACACCTCCGAGCTTGGGAACATGTATTACCTATTATTAGAAAGTCATTGATTGTGAAACTACCTTCACTCATCTATAAATTGAGCACGGATCCTAGTGCTTGAGAAGGAAGAAATTTGGTAGAGAAATGTTGTTGGAATCTCAATTGAGGGTTTGATTTGAGTGATATGTCTGCTTTGGAGATATTTTCATTGTGATGAGGTTGGGATAATGTCTGAGTTGATGACATCAAATCAATCACCTGGGTTGTAACCTCCCCTTCTATCCATTAATAAAGATTTTTGTTTACTTTCTCACATATGTATTTGTATAATCTTCTATTTTTTCATATTATGGATCTTTATCTAATGTATATGTTTCATGTTTCATTGATTTTAATCGATTAATGTGAATAGCCATCTCGTATATTGCAATATCTTTGTTGTTTAGTGTTTGTATTTGCATGAACTAGTCTAGCGATCAAGATTGGATTGGAAGCTACAAAGAAGAGTGAAAAAAAGGAGAATAGGAAGACCTTGGACTCCAAGTAAGTTTATTAATCTATTTTGTGTGTCTATTTATTGTTAGGAAAAAGTATCTTCAAATTCTTTGATCTATTGTTCTAAATGCATTACACCACATTTAGGGAATTTGTTTTATCCATAATCCATAATTCCGCATAACAATGCTTCAAATTTGCAAACGAATTCCGTTGAGATTCGGACCAAAAGAATTTTTCTTTCACTCCTCCCTTGGTGGCTTGACTCAAAGACCAAGTGATATGAGAGAACCCCAACACGAATCTGCGGTAGAAATTGGCAAGACACAAAAAGCTTCGAATCTCTCGTTAAAGTGGTTGGGTCTAGCTAATCTCGAATGACCTGGATCTTAGTTGGGTCCACATGCACCCCCTCGTAATGTATCCCTGATATTGAACCAAGGTCATACCAAAAAGTGCATTTCCGAAAATTGGCACACGACTTATGTTTTCGCAGTTGCTTGGAGGACCCTTCGAATGTCGTGGAGGTGCTCTTCCCAACTCTAGTCAAGATCAAGATCTCATCCAAATACACCACCATGGATGAGTTGGTGAATGGTTGCAACATGTCATCCATCATCATCATGAAGGTTTTGGGAGAATTCGTCAACCCGAAAGGCATGAACAAGCATTAAAAAACGCCCTCTCTTGGATTTGAAGGAAGTCTTCCACACATTGGAGGGTTCAATTGGTACATGGAGATACCTAGAATTCAAGTCAATATTGTTGAAATATTTGGCCCCCCTTGAATTCTTCCATAAGGCCATCAATTTGTGGGATCAGATATTTATTCCGCATGTAGTGATATTGCTCAACACCCAATAGTCAATATAGAGTCTCCAAGTCTCACCCTTCTTCTACACCAACACGATTAGTGCTCCCACAACCCGATGAAATCGGTTGGATGTGACCTTTATGCAGCAGCCTCCTTAGTATTCCTCTTTATTTAATCATTCTCCATAATAGAGCACCGAAATATTGCTCCCTTTGGTAGTAGTGTGCCTAAGTTCAGATCAATGGAGTGCTTAACTTGACAAAGTGCGTGAGGCACCCTTGCAAGTGAGGTGAAGATGTCCCTTTATTCCTCCACGACCTTTTCCATCTATTGTTGTTGTGCGGGGGAGCCCTTTCTAGAGGTTGTGGCCACAATATTCTTCTTTCCATAAGGGAATATCATAAGGAAAAAAAATATCCTAGTTTAGGAAATGAGCTTACTCGCATTACTTTGTAGTGATCAAAGATATGGATATAAGTGTGCTACCTCCCGAGTATCTTGTACAAATTATTACCCAAAGTAACAATAAAAAATGTGAGGCCTAAATTGATACACAACATGTCACTTCCACAAGTATGGTTGGCCTAAAAATACATCAAAAAACTTCAAGAGGAGCAACATCACATAATACCTCATCCATGAAGGGCTTGATGTTTTAGGGAAGGACACACTTTTGGCTAACACATGTATCTCTTCCTGTGGTGAAGCCACTCGATGGTGTAAGTTTGTGGGTGTGCTATTGTTAGAAGGCCCGTCACGCTTCATGAAATTTTCTAAAATGAGGGTTTTTTTGGCTCTCGTTGTTGACAATGAACCGTAGTGGGGGAACCCTTCACCCACATTTGGGAATGGAAGAGCCACTCCCCCTCCTCTCGATCTTCGAGTTCCGCCTTCAGGATATTGATGGTGGAAATGGTGGCACTAGGCTCCGCATCATCCTTTTTCTCAAAGTAGGTTTCCCACCAGTCCTTAACATGGTGGGGGGCTTTGAGGAGTGCAAAAGCAATATTTTCCCGATTGGAAAAGTCATGAACCAAAAATATCCTTCTAATAGATTCATTCATCTATCTACGACCTCTACATCTATTTGGCCCTAACATATGGTAATGTCAAAGTTAACTTGTACCTTAAAAGGAGTGGCACCTCCAGAGTGGTTTTCAGATGAAGATATGTCGCCAGTGGGTAGTTGTCGAAGGATCTGGGCAAAGTTATCCATCATCGTGTTCCTCTATTTATCGAGGGCCTCCTTAGGAAATATTTTGATAGGATCTCCTGCTCCCTCGTCTTTCTTTTCTTCCACCATGGGAGGTCGTTAGGGTTTGAGAGGTTGAATTGCAAAGGTTTAACCAAATTGAGCCCTAACTCCTTATACCCTGATCTCATTGGGGACATGCAAAGAAAGATAGAGAAAGAGAAGAACACTTTGATATCACTAATCCAGACTTATGGAGGAACACAATAAAATAGATAAATAAAAATAAATGTTGAGATGCAACACAAATAAAACTTCATTTCATTAATATCAAATAACTGAAATAAGCTTACAGACATAAAGGAAATAAACTAGCTCGAGCGATGGCAGCTTATCCTTGACAAGAGATGTGGTGGCTACATGTCTCTGAACTATGTTACAATGAGGCTCAAGGGCATTTTTATTATTGAACAACATGGGAAAACCCTAAACAACAAAAACCTTAACCCCGGGTGATGGAACACCAAGAGTTTGTGGGCCCCATTGGGGTTAGTTGGGCAGCCAACTTTCCGAGGTCGTAACGTCATATATCGTATGTGTTAAATGGAGATATTATGACCATACGATATATAACCAATTATTTTTCATTACTTTTATTTATTTATCAACATTTTTTTTATTTTTTCCAAATGAAAATGAAATAGAAAGAAAGAATAAATAATTAATTACTTTGTATTTCAATGTGAAAATGAAAAAGAAAGAAAGAATATATAATTAATTAATTTTATTCATTTGCATGGTGTTTTCTTTTTTCCATTCATGTTTTCTTATTAAAATCGAATGGGAAGTAAATATAAACTCCTATTTATTTTTATTTTTTTTAAGATTTGTACAAGTTTTCATTTTTCCTACTCATGTTTCCATATTAAAATATAATAGGGAAAGTGAGTAATTAATCAATTATTTTTATCGTTTTTATTAATCTACCCATTTCTTTTTTTCCCTCTTCTCATATTTCCATCTTAAAATGTAATGAAAGTAAGTGTAAATAATCATTTTTTTAAATATTTTATTATTTTTTTTCACATATTTCCATGTTGAATATTGAAATGTAATGAAAATTGAATATAAACTATTCATTATTTTTCCATGTTAAATATAATAAAAATTAAGTAATTATTTTTGTTATTTTTATGGAAAAAATAATAGATGAATACAAACCAATAAATAATAATTATTATTATTATTTCATGTTTTCATATTAAATGTTGAAATGTAATAGAAAATAAGTATAAAGAACTATTAATATTTTTATTCTATCTTCACAGATTTTTAAATATAATTTTTTTTATTCACATACTTCTATTATATATGATTTTATAAAATCCTATTGATATTTAATCACAATAAATAAAGTGAAAATCACTATACATCTATTGTGCTTAAGAAGCACATACAGTGGGGGATGTTAGACAAAGTGTTCCTTGAATTTATGTAGTATTGGATAACACGGAGGTAGATCACCAGGAATTTATTGTTGAGATGGATGGTAAGCTTTGTGATCAAGTTGTTTCTATTTTGATTGACCCTAGGTCTAATTATAGTTATGTTAATCCTGACCTGGTGGATAAGTGTGGTTTTAATAAAGAAGTACATGCATATTCTTGGTTAGTGCAGTTGAATACAGGTACAAAGAAGTGATTTCATCATTGGGTAAGAGCTTGTGCATTTGAGTTGAATGGTATGTCTACATCAATGCATTTGAATGTATTTTTGTTGGGTTTGTATATTGTGTTGTTGGGTATGGACTAGCTGTATCTTCATAGGACCAAGGTGGATTTTTATGACAAAGACATTGAGTGCTTGGATAACAATGGAGAATAGAGAATATTACAGGGTAAGAATAAGGAAACACCAGTTAGGATGGCAACAACTATGCAGGAAAAGCATAGTTGCAGGAAAGGGTGTTTGTTTATTGCAGTACATATTTCTAGTGAGAAAGGTAAGGAAGTTGAGGATGTGGATGTATTGAATAGGTACCTGGTTCTACATCAGTTTTAAGATGTATTCCCTGCAGATATTTCAGAGTTACCACCTCACAGTGAAGTGGATTTTTCTATTGAGTTGGTACCAGAGGTAGCACAAGCATCAAAAGCACCATACATGATGAGCACTCCATAGTTGGTAGAACTGAAGTTGTATTTAAAGGAAATTATTGACAAGGGATACATTATGTCAAGTGTATCACCATGGGGCGCACTAGTATTGTTTACGAAAAATAAATATGGTACCCTCAGGTTATGCATTAATTACAGGAAGTTGAATAAAGTGACCATCAAGAACAAGTATCTGCTTTTTAGGATTGATGATTTGTTCAATGAGTTGAGGGGAGAAACAGTGTTCTCGAAGATTGATATGAGATTAGGATATCATCAGGTACACATTAAATAAGTTGACATTGACAAGACAACTTTCCAGACTAGGTACATACATTATGAGTTTGTTGTAGTTCCTTTCATTTTGACTAATGCTCCAACTAATTTTATGTATCGTCCTTATAAGGAATTTTTTTTTATTTTATTCATTGATGATATATTGGTATATTATAGGAATGAGGAAGAGCATGTTGAACATTTAGCAACAATGTTGAGATTGCTGAGAGAGCATCAGTTGTATGCTAAGCTTATCAAATGCATTTTCTTTCAGATAAAGGTGAACCACTTGGTGCATGTGGTCTTCAAGGAAGGTATAGCAGTGGATCCAGAGAAGATAAGGGCTATCATGGAATGGGAAGGTCCTTGAAGTGTGGATGAGGTAAGATAATTTATGGGGTTAGACAGTTATTACAAGAGGTTCATCAAGAACTTCTCTCTAATTGGATATCCTATTACATCGCTACAGATGAAAAGTAAGAAATTTGAATGGACAGAGGAATATGAAATAAGTTTTGAACAATTGAAGCATTTGTTGACACATGATCCAAATGCTAAAGATTACAGATCGAGATTGAGAATTTCTAGTATGCACAAATTCTTGCAAAAGAGGACTTGGTGGAATTCTTATGTAGGAAGGACATGTATTATGTTATGAGTCAAGGAAATTTAATAAGCACGACCAAAATTATCTGACACATGATCTTGAGTTGGCAGCGATCATTCCTGCATTGAAGCTGTGGAAGCACTATATTCTTGGAAGAAGGTATGTATTAATGAGTGATCACAGTGGGCTGAGATATCTGTTTGATCAACCGAATCTGAATTCCAAACAAGCTATATGGTTGGCCAGGATTAGTGAGTTTGACTTTGAGATTAGGTAAATCAAAGGTCAAGAGAACAAGGTTGCAAATGCTCTTAGCAGGCGAATGCATGTTAATCATATAGAAGATATGATTTCTTATGGTACAAATCTATAGGATCAGATCTTGCAAGAAGGTCAGCGGGATAACAAGTACTTAGAGCTCAAGCATAGGCTACAATAGAGTAAAGGTACAAGTACAGGTAGTGGTACAGGTACATGTACAAGTACAAGTACATGTAATGGTACACATACAAGTATAAGTAGTGGTACATGTACATGTATAGGTATAGCTACATGTGCACAGGATGTGGACTATTGTCTCACGATAGATGGCTTGATCATATTTAGGGGCATTATCTATGTGCTAGATATCAGTGTGCTCAAGAAGATTATCTAGAGTGAATTTTATGCTAAACAGTATTCAGGTCACCCAGGATATAAAAAGGCATTGATGGCAGTGAAGAATTTTTATTATCGGACGAATTTGAAAAATGATGTGGCATAGTTTGTGGCTAGATGCTTAGACTATCAATAGGTAAAGGCATAGTGTAAGCATCCAGGTGGACTACTACAGCCGATTCCAATTCCAGAGTGGAAATGGGAGGTCATCTCCATGTACTTCATCATAGGTTTGTTGAGGACATCTAGACATCATTACTTAATTATGGTTTGGTGTCCCGAAGAAGATTGTATCAGACATAGATGAAACGTTCACTGCCAATTTTTGGAAGGATGTTTTTGCAGGTTTAGGTACAGAGCTGGCCTTCAATACAACCTATCATAGATAGACAAATGGGAAGAAAGAGAGGGTAAACAGGATATTGGAGGACATGTTGAGGATGTATTTGATGCATCAACAGAGGAGATGGGAAGAGTACCTTTCATTGGTTGAGTTTTCTTACAATAATGGTTACCAATAATCACTGAGGATGAGTCTGTTTGAGGCATTATATGGGCGGAGTTGTAATACTCCCATCAATTGGACTGATCCAATGAGAAAGATATTGATTAGGCCATATATGTTGGAAAAAATGGAATAGGAAATGCGGGTAATAAAGAAGAATCTAAATGTAGCACAGGATAGATAGAAAATTTATGTGGATCGGAATATTTTGTTTAAGGAGTTTTAGGTTGGGGAACATGTGTACTTGCGCATCAAGCCCTGGAAGAGCTCCTTGAGGATTGGATCATGTGCCAAGTTGGAAACTCGGTATTTTGGACCTTTTAATATTCTTGAAAGGATTGGACTAGTAACCTATCGACTTGCATTTCCTTCGACAGTGAAATTCCATGATGTTTTCCATGTGTCATTACTTAAGAAGTATGTTAAATATATTGATCAGGTGATTGAATATTCTGTATTGCAGGAGGAGCTAGAAGGATAATTCAAGCCGGAACCATAGTGTATACTTCAAAGAAAGACACTCATGCTCCAGAACCGAGCAATCGAGCAGGTTAAATTGTAGTGGAAGCACTTTGGGCCTGATGAGGCTACATGGGAGATGGCGGATCAGATATTAAATATGTATCATTATCTATTCATTGGTTGAGCGAATGTCCTTTATATGTGTCTTTGGTATATGCTTGGTATGATGTTTTCATATATGTACATATGTATATGGATGTGAATACCACCATGAGATATGTTATAAATCTCCAATAAGTGGTATGGTGTCATGTCATTATGGTTGTCATGTTGTTATGTTGTCATGTCATTTGCTTCTTAGCAGGTTGATCATTGTAAATACTACAACAAGCTAAGTTATAAATCTCCATGGGTAGTATGTTTTTCTTTTAGCAGTCTTGTTGGTTGTAGGTGTCATTGAACACCGAGGATGGCGTTCCCCCAAGGGGGAGGGCTATGTAACAACCCTAGTGAAAAATCCATGTAAAATTTAATAAAGGTAAAATAATACCCTGGTGATAGGACACATATTCCAAGTTGAATGTTGGGCAAAACATCCTATTTTCGGTGTTCATGTGGTTTATTATGGCTATGGAAATTGGAAAAGGTAATGACAAAGGTGTTGGAAAGGAAAAATGGCATTTTTGGAAATCTGTTTATGAAAATAATGGAAATTAGGGGAAAAGGAAGGTGAAATGTCATAGGTTGCATGTGAGGGGGGGAATGAAGGAAAATAATGGAAATGAAGAAAATATAGGCCTAAGTGATAAAAAGGGCTTCGAGGATCGGTTCACAAATGGAGCTCTCATTCTATTCTCTCTCTCTCATACTCTTGGAAACTTAGAATTTTCTTGGTGCACTCTTGGGGGAGTGTGTAATACTTGGGAATTGGAGCAATAAGGTAAAGGAAAAGTAGGAAAGCATAAGACGACATCGGGATCAGCAACTACAATGTATTTTTCTTACAAGTACCAAGTTGCATGTATGGTTTCCTCACTAGTTTTGGCATGCATAACATATGCATGTAGTTACTTGTTTATGATTTTTCATTGGCATGGAGGATTGTCTAGATTGACAGTGTTTTTGCCTAGCCTTGACATTTCCTGGATAGCCACGGTGTTGTGGGTTTACTTTTGTTTTCTCGTTGGTTTTCATGTGCCCTTGGCTGCGGATTGAGTTATTAGTTCTTGGAAGCCTTGGTTGGACAAATGATCTGGAAGCCCTGTAATAGCTTGGGTTGATTTACTACTCCTGGAAGCCTTTATTGGACAAACGCTCTAGAAGCCCTTGGTGGGTTGAGTTACTAGTCCTGGTTGGACAAATTCTCTTGAAGCTTTGCAACAACTGTGGGTTTAGTTACTAGGCCTGGAATCCTTGTTTGGAACAAACGCTTTGGAGCCATAAACAAATTGGGGTAGAGACCAATCTAGTGATGATAGTGATGTACAACAATGAGGCAGAATCACGAATTGAGTGTTGCGGTGATTTGGCATCTGGAAACCCTGGTTTGGTTTTGATTGTTGCTTTTTATGAGATCCTACATTCATGTTTGGAATATGGCATGGGGGTAAATGGTTGAAAGAAAGATTTGTTTCAACCTAGTCTATGATAAGGTCGTTCATGGAAGTCCCATACCTGGTCAGCCTATGAAATCATCAATAAGAGCTCTTTCTCCTTGGTATTTTATGGGTAAATATACCTATTTATATGGTTGTATATCCTTGATATTTATGTTTGTTATATGTTGATCATGACTGAGATTTATGACAGTGATAATGTATGGCTCTGATCATGTTTTGGTTAAAAATTGAATGTACAATGAATGTATGGCTTAATAGATGGTAATGCAATTATTGTGATGAGACGTCATTGCTTCTTAATGATTCTAAGATAAGTGTGATACCCTTATTCTCAAATATGTTGTTTAAACATGTAGAATGCATATTTGTGACATGTTTGAAGAAATGTATTTCATGGTTATTAGGGGTCCAATTAAGTCCTTGTTCAATTATTTACATTTGCATCATTGTTCCAATGTTATTTTTCATTTCTAAAAGTTTCATGGAATTTTGGGTAGTGGCATGAGTCCTAGCCCTGAAAAAGTGGCACATAATCTAAAGTCGCTGGCACATAACTAACCAGAAAAGTCCCCAATTGCATGCATGCCTTGTTGTGGGAGTGACTGGATGGTCCCAATTGCATGCATGCCCATGTCAGGGGAGAGACTAAGGCTTTAATCTAGGAAAATGTCAGTTTGTATCAGGGGTTGGTCACCTGGATGGGTTGGGTGGCTCCTAAGAGTTCTGTTGCAGGTGTAAAAGGCCAAGTTGTTTATGTTCTGTCAATTCCACTTCCTTAACTATCACATAGGGATTTAAACCATATCATAGTAACTCTTTGTCACATGTTTACCCCGGTTGGCCGGTTACTTGGGTATATGTGGGAGGAGGGGGTTACAGGCTGAGATTTGACTATGAGTTAATGGTTGTATGACGTATGTAAGTCAACATCATTATAAAATAAGAGCCAACACAAATAATCCATGAGATTTTAAATAAATAAAATTAAAATATTTTAAAAAATGAATTATTTATGTTTATAATGTTAACTTCATACGTTGTACTTTGATTTTGGGTCAAATGGAAAATTAATTCAAGATCAACGGACTTATCCAATGCATTATACCTGCCAAGGGATAATAATAATAATACTACTTCAATTAGTCGTTTGGTCATGTTGGCCGGATAAATCATTCTTGCGGACAAGATTGATCTCCCTAGTGTCAAAAGACAATCTAGCAACAAACGAACAATTAAGTTTGTCTTTCTCTAAATATATTCATTTTAAAAATAAATGCTATGAAGGCATCGATCCTACCTTAGATCCAAATTATTATTTGCAGTCGTAGTGCTTCCGTCGCATCAATAATCCTTCCATTGCAACAAGAGTTCTTCTGTCGCAAGAAAGTGTTGTCTTTCCTCACAACAAAGTGTCATCTTTTGTCGCAAAAAAGTGTCGTCTTTTTCCAACCTGCAATCACAAACAAGAAAATATTAAATAGCATCTGTATAGAAAATAATCATAAAACATACCTATCATAGTGATCAAGGAATCTATGAAATAAACGATCGAACGACAGCTTATTGAAATAAACAATAGAATGACAATTTATCGAGAAAAACAAAACTTGATTGTATTAATCTTAAAAATAACATAATAACCTTACAACCTTAGCCTTGATGTTGAACAGGCCTTCCTGAGGTCCGAAGCAGGAGTCTCCTCTACTTTGATAAGTCTTGCACTCTTCCTCTAGGAGCACAAAGAGGTATGTGATCTTTCCTCTAAAAATCTCAATAGAAAGAATACTAAATCTCAACAACACTTTAACTCAATCACACATAAAGCTTGAACTCCAATTCTCAATCTCCAAAATCTAACTCTTTGAGGCTACCCAATGCCTCCTTTTATAGAGCAGATGAGGAGGTTAGGATTCCACCTTTGAAGGTATAGAATCCTCCTTCAAATGGATAGACTCCTCACATCAAGGCATTAGTTCCTTAAGGTGAGGGATACATGCACCTTATCAAAGCGTACTCATCCCCAAAAAATATCATCTAGAACCTTCTAGAATTTACCTCAAACCAACTTTTTAACTTTAATTTCTCAATCTTTTGAGTTTGGAGGGGGTACGTAGGCATTCCAAAGGAAAACTACATTCTAGAATGCGGTCGGCCATGCATTGCACGCCCAAGCCGAAGGGAATGCGAAGCGGGCTTCATGTTATGCACTGCGTACCCAAGTTTCGAGAGATTTTAGGGTTTTCCTCTATTTCGGGGCTTGACATGAGAGTAAAGGTTGTAAGACTTGCGAGAGGAGGTATGTATGAGTTTTAATGAGCTCATACGGTTAGCAGAATTTCAAGGTGATAGTTTTTAGTGTGATTGCCCAAAGTGCGAAAGTACGAAATAGATGAAGATGAATTCTATCATATTTGAAGAGTGAAGTACTTTATCATTTCAGGATCATCTATGGACACCCCGATCGAAACCTGTAAAACATTCGATGCAATATATATATATATATATATATATATATATATATATATATATATATATATATATGTAAACATATCATCGTTTAGGTAGGCATTCCCATACTCAGATCAAAAACTAACTAAACTTGTTCTGATACAGAAATGATTTTAATATTACATCAGTAGTGTAGACACAGCATGGGCACAGCCATCTGTAATGAATATTCTATTGTATAATAATGAAACTCCTCGTAGCCTGGATGGTGGAAACTAGATCCAGTGTCTTGATTTCTACTTCCTGAACTAGTACGATTCTATCCATGCGATTAAATGTGTCGAAGTTGAACATGGTAGAAACCACTTGATTACCAATCAATAATGTAAACTATTAACAAGTGTGAGAGTAACCACCAGTAATTTCAATGGCTCTTAAAGTACTTAGTACAATCCATGAAATGTGAATGAATGAGCTAAAGTCGAACATGTCATGGAATCATTCGATCGAAGGTAAATGATGCAACCTGTCGTCAAAGGCAAGAAACCTGCCATTGAGGCGTGCATATTTCAAGGTACTGACGATTTCTAGATCAACTTCCTAGATAATGAGCTGTTGTCGATAGAAAGTGATCCGTTGTAGGAAAACCCACAACACGAAATCATAGATCAAGTTTTGAAGAAATATATTGGCAAGGACTGACTCAGGGATGGTCAAAATGGAAGACAAATATTTCGCAAATGAATGGTTTGTTTGAACTGTCCTCTTCAACACATAACGACACTGAAAATGGTTTGGTGACAATTGACCGAAAGTTAATACCCAGAAACCAGCTGAAGACTTTCAATATGGTTTGATTAACTGTTAGGAAAAGGATTTCCCAACCCAGGTGAACAAAAGTGTCGTGTTCAAGAGTGGTTAACAGTTTTCCGAATAATCAAAATGTAACAAACAGGTTTGTTTTTCTCTCTTTTCCCCCACCATTTCTGGCAAGTACCTCTAACATTTTCTTGTTTATAAGCTCATCCTTCAGATGAGTCCAACTTAGTTTAAGATTCGAACCCTAAGAAGGAGTGGTCCGTTCCTGTTTAAAAATTGAACATGTCCTTTACTGTTAAGTTTTAACGAGTCCAGTATAGGAGAAACTCGGTGTTTTTCAATTTTAGGGAATCAGAAGAAAAAACTTAAGAAAACTCCATGGGTGTACTTTTTCGTAAATTTAGTCTCTCAAGCCTGAAAAGGATAAAATAATGCGGAAGACAACTCTGTTGACTTTAATTAGTCAACGTATACCTTTTTCGTAAATAGTCCATTTCAGTCCGTAAAAGGGGTAAACTTATACTGAAGGGATGATCATTCATTTAATTTAACGAGTTCGAATAATAAAGTGCTCAACAATCTTTTCATTTTTAAAGAGTCTGAAAAGAGATAAAAGAGAACTCCAATGTTTTGCTTTTTCGTAAATTTTTGAAAGAGTCCAAAAAAGGATAAAAGTATGCTCTGTAGTTTCGCTTTTTCTGTAAATTTTAACGAGTTCAAAAAAGTGATAAAAATGTACTCATATGGCTAACTTTCAATTTAATTTACAAGCAGGAAAAGACGGAAAGAACTCGGAATTTTCATGTGTTTTACGAGAATGAAAGATAGAAAAATAATCTCGGGATTTTCATGAGTTTAACGAGTCTTGAAAATAATCGAAATTGACTCAAGATAGGTTTCATTTTTAGAAAAGCTTGAAACAGAGAAAAAATATGCTTTAGAGTGGTTTCATTTTTACACAAGCTTGAAACAGAGAGAAAACTATGCTTGATGCCCCTAAGCGTAACTGCTAGAGTGCATGCCCCCCCATCTTCATTTCATTCAACTAACTACACATCTGGTAATTAATAGTTGGATGGAATGAAGGTTCATTTACGAGATCATATGAAATACCCGACCTAAAACTGTAAGAAAATTATGCAAAAAGTGAAATAACTAACCTAAATATAGGACTTAACATTTACGAGATCTAGTCAAAGACTCGACTCAATTAGAGGAGGATTTGTTTCATTTTTTAACGAGCTTGACATAGGAAAAGAACTATGCTCATGGCAACGTGTTTCATTTTTTAACGAGGTTGACACAGTAAAAGGAACTGTCCTCAAACCTACTTTCTACAATCTACCTACTGATTCATTTTTTAATGAGGTTGACACAGGAAAAGAAATATCCTCATCGCCAACTGATTCATTTTTTAACGAGGTTGACACAGTAAAAGGAACTCTCCTCACACTCACTGATTCATTTTTTAACGAGGTTGACACAGTAAAAGGAACTTTCCTTGAACTCACTGATTCATTTTTTAACGAGGTTGACACAGCAAAAGGAACTTTCCTCGGACTCATTGATTCATTTTTTAACGAGGTTGACACAACAAAAGGAACTTTCCTCGGATCCACTGATTTATTTTTTAACGAGGTTGACACAGTAAAAGGAACTATCCTTGACTCACTGATTCATTTTTTAATGAGGTTGACACAGTAAAAGGAACTTTCCTCGAACTCACTGATTCATTTTTTAACAAGGTTGACACAGTAAAAGGAACTTTCCTCGGACTCACTGATTCATTTTTTAACGAGGTTGACACAGAAAAAGGAACTTTCCTCGGACCCACTGATTTATTTTTTAACGAGGTTGACACAGTAAAAGAAACTATCCTCGTATCACTGATCATGGCTTCCAACTGGAAGAAACACATGTCAATGGACACACCTTGATCATGGCTTCCAAGAGGTCTTCATCAGAAGGAAGAATAGTTCTCTGGAAGGAACACATGTCAAGGGACTCAAAAGGGATAAGAAAATTGCGTTCAAATAATCCCATAGAGTTTTCCATGTCAATTACCGGATCTAAGTCAAAGGAAGACAAGCAAACAGTGAGAGGCTCGCTTACATCGGTAATTGAAAACATGGGACTAGTTGCCACATAATTAACCTGTGGCGGGGTAGATACCACTTTAGAATCAGGAACATTTAGGGGTGTCATATTATTGGTAGTTGAAACAAGACTAGGGAACGAAAGCTGGTCTACAGTCACAATATTCCCATTGTGAGGGAAAGACATCATTCGAAAGAGTGTCGACACTACAGCTTTCATTGCATAGACATAGTCTCGCCTAAGGAGTAAATTGAAATCAAAGGGGCCTTGAACTACCATAAGATCAATACATACAATTTTACCTTCCAAAGTAATAGAAAACTTAGGAAGGATCCTGAAGGCCCACTTAACGGCCGTGGTTAAAGGCTTCTGTGACTTACGTAATAGGCAATGTCGAGGGGAACCCAAAGCTTTCCAAACAATTGAGGATAAAATACTAACAGAAGCACCTTCATCTACCTGTGTGCAGTGTATGTCCCTACCACCAAACTTGACAATGATTTGGAAAGGGATGGAGGAAGGAAGATCTAGGTTCACAATGAGTCTTAATCAAAGGAAAAGACCCGCATTTGGAGGGGCTCAGAGGAACAGAAATGCCCCTGCAAAGAATCCTGATGTAATGGCAATATCCTGGTTTTGCATGAAGTTACCTCTCTACAGAGAGTCAATTCAATCGGAAGGAAATTAACCACCACTCTGATCAACTAATGGATCATCAACCCGAGTGATATGAGTTTGGCTCTAATGGAAGAGTGGGATTGATCAGAATAAAATTAGATTTGACCACTCCACAAGCATTCGTAGGTTGGGAGAAATTTTACAGTAACCAGTTGGAAATTCTTGCTGTGGAATAGTAAGGTTTTCCAACAATTTTGAGGCTTCATCCATGTGAGGGAAAATGTGAGTTTGATGACTCCCTTTGCATAACTTACAAGGAAACCTAACTTTACCCTTTTTCCCAGGAACCTGACTATCACTGGTTGATGGATCAACGTAAAGTTGATGAGATTTTTCTGACCATACTTCCAAGACCTTTGGAATACCAGGACAATTGATAAGGAAGTGGTCACCCTTACAAAGCCTACAAGGGTATTTGGGTTTACGATGCATGTTGGAGGTTTCCTCAACACAACTAACATTTCCAACCGTGGTGGGTTGGTTGACTTCTTTCTTATCTTGCTTCTTATGCTTCTTCTTCTTCCCTTTCTTCTTCTTCTTAGCAACCTGGTTACTAATGTCAAGGCTTTTACCAAGAAAAGAGGAAGAAATGGATGAAGAACTATTACGCGAAGAAGGTAAAGGGTCAACAGAAGGTTGGTGATGTTGAGATGGTGAACTCTGTTGAGGTGAAGCATCCGGTTGAGGTGGAACAATTGGAGTATTTGGGGCCAACGAAGTTGAAAATAACCATATCAGTAAACCTATTGTAAATCTAGGTAATGACAAAGTAGCCATATAAGGAGGACCAACATTTCCAAAACAAGGAAAATTACTAGGATTCTCGTTAAGAGGGGTTCCTTGGTTGGTAAATTTCGGAACAGTTGCCATTATATTCAACTTCAGTGAATTTTATTAACAATTTAAAACTAAAATTAACAATTCAAAATTCACACCTAACAATTAAAATTCACAATTCACACCTATGGTCTCTAAAAGTAAAAACAAACAAATTAACAAGCGCTATCAAATCTAGTAGTCAAACCACACACAAGCAGTAAATTCCCGCACTAAAAACACTAGTTGGTGATGAAATCCAACATCGTAGAATTTTAATGCAAAAATGGCAGTTGGAACAGTTACCCCGACAACCTGCTTAATGAAACAGATTGGCAGAAGTTTCTTCATAAAACCATCTCGAGTGAAGAGAACCCCCCAGAGAGTCCAAGTGAGTGTAGTCGACGTCTGCTCCAGGTACAATGAGATCTTTCCTTCACTGTCACCTTAGGAAATAATCTTAAGTTTATGGACACTAAGGTTACCAACAATAAGAAATACAACTGGGGGAATAGTCTACGATCCGATCCCACGCGCAAGGGCGGAGTAAAAAATCTCAATCCCCTTGAAGTTTCCTCGACATAGTCAATCCGAGGTTTACCAACAAGTGACCCCAGGCTCCTCGAAAATGGTTAATCCGAGGTTTACCGTTTGTAATGTGCGCAAAATCTTCTATCTTCCCCAATGAAACAGAATTGATTGTCTCAAAGGTTCGGACATGATCTCGTGATTAAATTCTTTAAGAGAAGCTTCCCAGATTGTACCAATTACAATTGGATTTATTTCCTACCACAAGATTTATCTACTTGTTTGTTTTAGTTGCTTTGGAAAGTTAACTACAATCTATTCCAAAGCACTAATCCTGAGCTAGATTGGTGGAAAGAGCCCTAAAAATGTAAAAATTACTAGATGAATTTTAATTAAGCGTTGTGTTATTTAGGCTTTATTACTCAAAAGGGTAAATGGATATGAAACCAATGGTGTTATGACCTGACCCAAAAATGAATTTAATCGAATATGATAATGTAATCTTTTCAATTCGATGAATCCTAAATAAAGTAAGGAGAGAGTTTCCATCACTTCCAACAATGAAAAAAATTGATTACTAAGAGAAAATATAACAAATTCTCTAATGCACTAATTTCATCAAGAATGCAAATCAATTCCAAAACAATTTTTTGTTTTTTTGTTTTTAAAACAAGCATAAAAACATCTAAATTCAAATCAGAGAAACTGATCTAAATCTACGATTGATTTTTCAGAATGTAAACTATGCAGTTGTAATCTATGCACAATTCACTCATATTCTGAAAATGAGAATTCTAATTATGCAAATGTGATCTATGCAAGAGAATTCTCAAACACAAGATGATTCTAATGTGATCTAAGAACCAATCAAGTGCAAGTCAAGAAAATTGGGTGAGAGTTCCAAAGATCAAAAAACACTCAAAGGCAATTAACACTCATACACAATTTAGCGCGCCGCCGCCCCCCCCCTCGGGAATGAGGGGGAAATTTTTTTGCAAAAAAAAAGCAAAAAGATGCAAAATTGTGAAAAGACTGAGACAAACCTCCAAGTAATGACCAAAGGAAATCAAATTAAGAATTTCTCAAAAAAGAGATTCAAAGCACCCAATTAACTTAATGGAGATTGATGCGATGAAAAATTTTGCTGAAAGAAATTCATAAACAAGAGATTTTTGACAGAAAAATACAGATCTGGGTAGATGCTAAGAATCATAAATTAAATCTAAACTAAACTGGAAAAAGAAATCTAGAGTTTTTCCAAAATTTTAACAGGGTCCGCAGGCTCCCAGAAGTAACAGGTGCGGTCCCGCATTGTGAAACTGCCCACACTGTGCAAAAGAACAAAGTGCGATCCCCAGAAAAGTTTAAGAAAAACGTAAAAGATTTCAAAATTTTCAAAAATAGAGAAAACCTAAGCTACCCAAGCAGATATCCATCAATCAAAAACCAAGAAAAACTCTCCTCAAATCAAAATAAAAGAGAACCAAAAACAACAAGTTCTTTCCCCAGCGGAGTCGCCAATTTGTTGGCCGGATAAATCGTTCTTGCGGACAAGATCGGTCTCCCTAGTGTCAAAAGACAATCTAGCAACAAACGAACAACTAAGTTTGTCTTTCTCTAAATATATTCGTTTTACAAATAAATGCTATGAAGGTGTCGACCCTACCTTAGATCCAAATGCTTATTTGCGGTCGTAGTGCTTCTGTTGCATCAATAATCCTTCGTCGCAACAAGAGTTCTTCCGTCGCAACAATAATTCTTCCACCGCAACAAGAGTTCTTTAGTCGTAAGAAAGTGTTGTCTTTTTTTGACCTGTAATCACAAACAAGCAAATATTAAATAGCACCTGTATAACAAATAATCATAAAACATACCTATCATAGTGATCAAGGAATCTATGAAATAAACAATCAAACGACAACTTATTGAAATAAACAATCGAACGACAATTTATTGAGAAAAACAAAACTTGATTGTATTAATCTTAAAATATTAATAAGAAATAAGAACTACAAACTTAGCTCTCTATGTTTGAAAGGCCTTCCCCCAACAACCACAGAGCCCTCACTTGATAAGCCTTACACTTTCCTGGGTGGATAAAGAGGTACAGGATCTTCCTCTGTGCTGTAGCGTAAAGAATACTAAATCTCAACAACACTTCAACTCAATCACACATAAAGCTTGAACTCCAATTCTCCATCTCCAAAATCTCAATCTCCAAAAACTAACCATTTGAGGCTACCCAATGCCTCCTTTTATAGAGCAGATGAGGAGTTTAGGATTCCACCTTTGAAGGGATAGAATCCTCCTTCAAAGGGATATACTCCTCACATCAAGGGATTAGTTCCTTAAGGTGAGGGATACATGCACCTTATCAAAGCATACTCATCCCCAAAAAATCTCATCTAGAACCTTTTAGAATTGACCTCAAACCAACTTTTTAACTTTAATTTCTCGCTCTTTTGAGTTTGAGGAGGGTACGCAGGCATTGCAAAGGAAAACTGCATTCTAGAACGTAGGTAAGCGATGCATTACCTGCGTACCCAAGCCAGGAACGTAGGCAGACTTCATGTTACCTGCGTACCCAAAGTTTCAGAGATTTTTAGGGTTTTTCCTCCTATTTCAGGGCTTGACATGAGGAGTAAAGATTGTAAGACTTACAGAGGAGGTATGTATGAGTTTTAATGAGCTCATACAATTAGCTGAATGTCAAGGTGATAGTTTTTAGTGTAAAAGGTCAAGAACTATAAGTTCATGGATAAATTAGTCAAATTTTTGTTAGTATATATTCTCAATGATTTCTCTCTAATAAATTCCTTATAAACTTGATTTTACTAGATCACATGTTACCCTCTAAACATGTAAAGTAATCATGGCGAATTTTCATCATCCATCTCCATCAAGATTTTTATTAGTTCATCCAAATTTAGTGATCATTTGCACTTTCTATAAATGATGTGTCACACTATCTAATCAATATGCAAGGGCATATTACATATCCTTAGTGAGGCTTTTAAAATGGAGCACTAACTTATATTGGTTCACAATTTTTTAATTACATATCCTTAGTGAGGCTTTCAAAATGGAGCACTAACTTATACTGGTTCACAAATTTTTATTTCGTATCTTCCTTCCTTTGAACATCCATTAGTAGTCTGAAATTCAAAAATGTTTGTGATTATTTATTGCTTGGCTATGAATTTGAAGAAAATATTAATGAATTTGTCACCATATCTAATCAAACAAAAGTTTAGTTCTCAATTAAACCCCTTATGTTTTACACATGTTATCAACCTTTAAGAAGCGTTTAATATTGACAACCTAAGAGTATAACAAAACTTCATGAAACATACTAAACTATATGTCACTAGTTGAGTTTCTCAAGTTTGTCTCATGGCGCTTACACTTGATAGAGGAAAATTGCCTCCCATAGCCTATGAAGAAAGGATTGGTCCAATAAATGGCATTTCACCACTTGCATATCAAAACATCTTTATTTCTTGGCCTAAGAAGAAGGTTCTAGAGTGTCCTAATTAAATTCAAGCATTGTGGATTTTTCATATACAAAATATTAAGAAAAAAGTGAGTGCTATGAATTATTATTTTATCCCATTACATATAGCTTCTAGTATTGTACTGAAAAGAAAAAAAGAGGAAAAAAAAAAAAGTTTATCATGGACTCTTCAATAATTGGACAATTTACTTAAGCCATAAATCTAGATAATCTAGCATGTCATTATAGAACGCATTCCCAACCATTTTCTTCCCTTGGAAATTCAAACCAAGAGCATGCCCTCTTCTATCATCTTGTGAGTACTAATTTTTCAAACTACCAAATTCATTATTTTTTAATTATTTTTATTCCTTTTTACATGTTTTTGTTTTTCTATTTATACTTTAAGTTAAAATGTAATTGGAAAGTGAATATAAATAACCAATTATTTTTTATTATTTTTATCATCTAAAAAAATAATATTTATTATTTTTATTCTCTTTAATTAGTCCATGTCCTGAATCACCGAGCTTCGATCAAGATATCCCTATTTTCCACAGGCTCACCCTCACCCTTCCACAAGGGAAGAAACTCGGTTGCTTTCGTCCGTCAGTGAGTGGATGTTGAGTGTGATTCTTTTCTATTCACTTTCCATAGAGGTGAGAAGCTCCATCACGATTACGATAGGATATTGGAATAGTACTACCAATATATATTACAAGTAATAATTTTTTACCTTTTATTAATACCACTAGTATTATTGTCGAGGGTTTGCAAATCAAAGTGCACCCAAGTGGAATTAGAAGAGCGATGGCGAACGCGAATCTTAGGGTTTGCTGTGAGGTTAAGCAGGTTCACGCCGGCACGGCAGCTCTGAGAGCCGGCTGCCCTCCCTATCTGCTCCAGATCGAAGGTTGGGACCTGCTCATCGGCCTGCCACAGCACCGGAGCGATTTTGAAGATCATGGCGCCGCCGTCTGGGCGGCTATGCTCCCTAACACTGCTTCAGACAGCGTTGAAGCCGGAGTCTTCACAGCGGCTTGCAAGGTCACAATGCTTGCAGCGACGCCTGGGCAAGCCACCCTCATTGTCAAAGCTGCAGATCTGAATTTGCAAGCTTCATTACTGCTCAAACACTCGATCAAGGAGGGGCCCCTTGACTCTGTGGACGCAGCTGTCTGGAGGGCCGTCCTCTTGGCTATTGATCCAGCTCGATCTAAGGCAGCCGCTTTGAGAGCAGCGATCAAAGAGGGTAACAGCAACCCAGCAGATCTCATAGATCTCTTCACCGTCAAATGCATGCAGAGGTTTTATTTACCGAGCCCTCATGATAGGCTTCCAAATATGGGCATGGATCGGACGGCGGCCTATCGGAAGCAGCCTCACATCCTAATCCAGCCAGTCGCCCCTGAAGATTCACAAGCTTTCCAGATCCAGGTTAAACTCTCGGGCAAGACAGTGATGCTGTGGGCAAGCAGAACAAATCTTGTGCAGGACATCCTTCAAAAACTCGAATACCGTCTGGGGATTCCATCCACTCACCTGAGACTACTTTATAAGGGTAAGCAACTTATGAATCCCCTTCCCCTATCTTTCTACAGCATTCTTAAAGACGCTTCTATTGTGGCTACCTTTCGTTTAAGAGGTGGTTCCATAGGGCAGACCTCCTCTGCCCCCTCTTTTTCTTATAAAGATGCTGTTCACAAAGACGCTGCCCAACAGCAGTCTGCCAAACTAGCAGAGGCTCCCAAGCCTTTCCTGGTGGATAAAATGGAGGATACCCCTTCCATTGAAATCTCTCATCCAACTCTGGATGATCAACTTCAGACGCTTGCCGAAACAGCCATTATCTGCAGATTTAACGGATTATGGCCTCGCACGGCTGACCTATACCAGTGGCTTCACTCCAACTGGACCAAAAACTGCAGAGTCTTCTTCTGCTCGAAGGGATTCTTCATTGTAGTCTTCATCTTCAGCGATGACTACAAGAAAGTCTTAACAGGAGGCCCTTGGTTCTGGGGATCAGCGGGACTCTTCCTCACCCCCTGGTTCCCTGATTTCGACCCCTCTTCGACTGTTATCACCAAGCTGCCCATTTGGGTCCGTCTACCAAACCTCCCTGCTCATCTATGGCATTTTGCAGTCTTCCAAGGAATTGGGAATAAATTAGGCCGCTTCTTGGCAACAGACACCACTCGAGGAGAGAAAGGCTTATACACTTTTGGCAGAATTTGCGCAGAAATAGACATCAGCAAAGGGCTTCCCGACCAGATCAACCTCAAGGTGGGGGACTTTCATTGGACGCAAACTTTAGACTACGAGAACACTGCTTTCAGATGTCGCCACTGCCATCAAACCGGGCATCTTCAGAATACTTGTGCGACGTTTCTAAAAAAAAAGAGGAATATCCCACGAAAATCCAAATCCAAGAATTGGAAACCCTGTGATAGGCCTCCAATGGATGACTTAGCTTTCTGCAGCTCTGATGAGGAGGATATAGAGGTGGAGGAGGAGAATCAGAACCCCCCGAGGGAAACGCCGCAAGCACGTCCAACAGATCCCACGGCTCCTCCAACTTCACAGAAGCGCACTCATGAGTCGTCTTCAGATTCAGACAAGGAGACTCCTCCTTCTGCACAGATTAGTTTGCAGGTGGTTCCCATCCAGCCAGCCCTCAATGGCTGGGTGACAGTCAGCAAAAAAAAAGGGAAAAAATACCGACTGGGAGACCCCACCCACTCTGGGTCGACTCCCTAGCTTTGATTCTTCAGTTTATGCACCTTCTGTTATCTCTACTTTTGTCATGGTTGCTCATAGGGACCGATGTTGATAGTTTATCATTGCCGGCTCCCCTGTTCTCTTGCTTCGCTTCGCCTCTATGCGAGCCTTGATTGTACTATATTTCTTCTCTTAATAGATTTAGTCTTATTCAGAAAAAAAAAAATACCACTAGTATTATTATTAATATATATATTTTTATATTTTAGTTATTTTTATTTTTTTTATATATAGATTAAATGTGAAAATAACATTAAAAAAACAAAAATAAATAATAAATTATTTTATTTATATATAATGTTTTTTTTTCCTTCATATTTTTTTTTACTAAAATCTAATAGGAAGTAAATATAATACAAGTATTTTTATATTTTTAAAATTTGTATAAGTTTTTTAATTTTTTCTTACTCATATTCTCATATTAAAAATTAAAATATGATATCAAAGTGAGTAATTAATTCATTATTTTTATCATTTTTATTAATCTATCTATTTCCTTTTTTTCCTTCTCTTATATTATCCATCTTGGAATGTAATGCAAGTAAATGTAAATAATCATATTTTTTTAATAATTTTTTTGGTTCATATTTTTATGTTGAATATTGAAATATAATGAAAAATAAATATAAACTATTAATTATTTTTTTATAAAAATAAATAATTATTTTTATCATTTTTATAAAAAAATATAAGAGATGAATTTAAATAATTAATTAATTCTTATTATTATTTTTTTGTATTTTAATATTAAATGTTCAAATATAATAGAAAATAAGTACACAAAACTATTTTTATTTTTATTTTTCTTCACAATTTTTAAATATAATTTTTTATATTCAGATACCCTGTTAGATATGATTTTATAAAATCCTATTGATATTTATTGTGATAAAGAAAGTGAAAATGACCTCAGTTGTATATTTACCATGCCGTTTATATTTGAAAAACCTACTAATTTCACAATCATCACGCTCTCGTCCGCTCAGTTGTATATTTACCATGCGTTTTAAATCGTTGGTCAATTACCCCATTCCGTCCTATATCTTTCCCATCTTCACTCTCTCGAAGCTTCACCACAACCACAACTCATGATTTTCGCAGCGATTTCTTTCGCGATTCTGTCTTCGCCACTCAATTACGGAGCTTCTTCGCCTTCCTAATCCCATTTTCACATAATTAGAGAAAATTTAGAGAAAAAAGTATTAGTAGGACCATTGACAACACTATCGCAGCAATCGCTCTTCAATCACGCCGCTGCTTCTGCCTTCGCCGTGTACACAACTCCTCTTTCCGTTTATTGTGATAAAGAAAGTGAAAATGGCTTCATCGTTGATATTTGAAAAATCCACTAATTTCACAATCATCACGCTATTATTATTTTTATTTTTCTTCACAATTTTTTAAATATAATTTTTTGTATTCACATGCCTCTGTTTGATTTGATTTTATAAAATTCTATTGATATTTATTGTGATAAAGAAAGTGAAAATGGCCTCACTGTTGATATTTGAAAAACCCACTAATTTCACAATCATCACGCTATTATTATTTTTATTTTTCTTCACAATTTTTTAAATATAATTTTTTGTATTCACATACCTCTGTTTGATATGATTTTATAAAATCCTATTGATATTTATTCTGATAAAGAAAGTGAAAATGGCTTCATTGTTGATATTTGAAAAACCCACTAATTTCACGATCATCCCGCTATTATTATTTTTATTCTTCTTCACAACTTTTTAAATATAATTTTTTGTATTCACATACCTCTGTTTGATATGATTTTATAAAATCCTATTGATATTTATTGTGATAAAGAAAGTGAAAATAGCATCACCGTTGATATTTGAAAAACCCACTAATTTCACAATCATCATGCTATTATTATTTTTATTTTTCTTCACAATTTTTTAAATATAATTTTTTGTATTCACATACCTCTGTTTGATATGATTTTATAAAATCCTATTGATATTTATTGTGATAAAGAAAGTGAAAATAGCCTCACCGTTGATATTTGAAAAACCCACTAATTTCACGATCATCCCGCTATTATTATTTTTATTTTTCTTCACAACTTTTTAAATATAATTTTTTGTATTCACATACCTCTGTTTGATATGATTTTATAAAATCCTATTGATATTTATTGTGATAAAGAAAGTGAAAATGGCCTCACTGTTGATATTTGAAAAACCCACTAATTTCACGATCATCATGCTATTATTATTTTTATTTTTCTTCACAATTTTTTAAATATATTTTTTTGTATTCACATACCTCTGTTTGATATGATTTTATAAAATCCTATTGATATTTATTGTGATAAAGAAAGTGAAAATAGCCTCACCGTTGATATTTGAAAAACCCACTAATTTCACAATCATCATGCTATTATTATTTTTATTTTTCTTCACAATTTTTTAAATATAATTTTTTGTATTCACATACCTCTGTTTGATATGATTTTATAAAATCCTATTGATATTTATTGTGATAAAGAAAGTGAAAATAGCCTCACCGTCAATATTTGAAAAACCCACTAATTTCACGATCATCATGCTATTATTATTTTTATTTTTATTTTTCTTCACAATTTTTTAAATATAATTTTTTGTATTCACATATCTCTGTTTGATATGATTTTATAAAATCCTATTAATATTTATTGTGATAAAGAAAGTGAAAATAGCCTCGCCATTGATATTTGAAAAACCCACTAATTTCACAATCATCACGCTCTCGTCCTCGCGAACAGACTGCTTTTAAGTCGTTAGTCAATTAATCCATTCTCAGCGTCACCCAGCCAATCCCTTCTATGTCTTTCCCATCTTCACCACAACTCATCATTTTCCTCCAATATTCACATGAGTGGGACCTTCGCAGCGATTTCCACTCAATTACGGAGCTTCTTCGCCTTACAGAACATGATATCTCAATTATATTATTTTTGATGAAATAATATTATCATTATAATTTAAAATAATTAATGTTAAATAATAAATGGTTATTATTAATAACATTATTTAGAAAAACAATTATGTAATTAGTATTAATATTATGAAATATTAATTGATTTATAATAATTAAATAGTATTTCTATAATTGTTTATAAATAATTTAATTTATTAATTATAATAAATTATTAATTAATTATTTTTATATTTAAAAAGAAAGGTTTTGTTTCTGAAGATATTTGGGCCTTCTTAGAGGATGCTAGATCTAGAATTGGATAGATATAGACTAGGATGGAACTAAATTCACATGTTAAATAAGTAGAATAAGTAGAGGAAAAAGTGTTTAAATGTGAAAGAGTTATAATGTATTTGTAATAATTATGAATAAGACAATTTAATATAGCTTGTAATTTTGAATTAAAATATGACATAATTATAAAAAATATAAAAATGATTATTAGAGTTTTGATAATAATATAGATAAAGATATTCAAGTAGTTAAAATCAAATTAGCATAGAATTTGAATATGATGTTGATAAGTGAGAGGAAAGTATTTAATTAAAAAGACTAATTAAAATTTGCAATGGCTTCGTAGTTTGTTGAACCTAAGGAAGATAAACCTATTTTTTTGAGATTCTTCAATAAGATTACTAAGGGGATGATGGTTTCAAAATGGTAATATCATCATAGACAAAGTCTCTAATTCATATATGAATATATTTGAAGAAATCTACAAATTTTATTTGAAAATGTCCAAAATGTTCCTAGTAAAGATGGGGAATTTCTTTCAAATTGGAAAACATGGATATCCAATATTTTTTAGGGAAATGTCATCAACCTATAAAGATGAGATCACCTAAGTTTTTTAATAAATTATAGGTTTTCTAATAAATCTTATAGTCATGAGATATAATGGTATGAGAATATAAGTCTTTTAAAAATAAGAATAATACGACTTAGAATGCTCAAACACTATTACTAATATGTTTTCCCATACATCTTCTTAATTATGTCTTTAAGAGGAATCCATCTTAAAATACAGTTTGTAGATGTTTATTAGCTATGAATTTTGAATAGTCACAAAGATATTGTGGAACCATTATTATAATTATTATAAAAATAATTAATCATTATAAATTGATATAAATTGTATTATTTCAATTATCAAATTTATATAAAAAGTATAGCATTTTTCATTATCTACTTTATATTAAAAACATACTATATAATAAATATTAATTAAAACACATTTTATTAAATATTTAACTTGTATTAATAATTTATATAAATAATAAATTTTGAAATTCATTTATAATATTTACATTTACGTTATAATGATGACCGTTTATATAAAATTAAAAAATAAACAATGAACATAATAAAATAATTAATATGTAATAATATCATGAAAGTTTTGATGGCAGGAAATTGTCCCTGTTATCGCCGTAAGGTGATATAATTTCTTAATAAACTTGAATTGCATAAGTAAATTAATTTAAAATAACAAATGTGCTCTACTTAATTGAATATAAAGTAAAAAAGTACGTTGAATTCATATGTCGCAAACATAAATTATTAATTTAAATGGTAAACCCATCCCAGTTAGTGTCCACTTAAAAATGAGTGGTTTTATGAGTCGACGGTAAAACGTATCTTGAATTCAGATATCCCAAAAATAAATCATTAATTTAAATGGAAAATGGGATTTTGATAGATCCATTCCAATTGGTGTCTGCCTTCGCCGTGTACACAACTCCTCCTCTTTCCGTTTATAAATACTCGTTGCCCCCAGGAGCCCCCCATACCCACTGCAACACTGCGTCTCCTTCCTTTTCCATTTCCATCGCCATGCCGCCTCCCTCTTTCTCTTTCGCTTTGCCTGCGCTCTTTCTCCTCTTCCTTTTCCATCGCCATGCCGCCTCCCTCTTTCTCTTTCGCTTTGCCTGCGCTCTTTCTCCTCTTCCTTTTCCCTTTCTCCTCTGCGCATTCCCTTTCATTTCATCATGATGTACACTCCCTTTCATTTAAGAAGCACCTCATTACCAGCGACCCCAATAATAATTCGTTGGCCGATTGGAGTCCCACAGTCCCCCTTTGCAACTGGACTGCTGTGACCTGCGGGAGCCGTCATCCAGACAGAGTGGTCGCAATCGATCTTGACAGCATGGATCTGCGCGGCACCATCTCTCCTTCACTCGGTAATTTGTCATTCCTACGCTCCCTCAATCTTTCAAACAATAACCTCCACGGTCATATCCCACCTCAATTGGGACGCCTCTTTCGTTTGAGGTGGCTCTGGCTGCACCATAATCAATTGGAAGGAAATATCCCACATCAACTCAGCGGCTGTAGAAATTTGGTTTCGCTGGCACTCTCCTTCAACAATCTGAGCGGAAATATCCCCGCGGAATTGGGTTCCCTGTCACATTTGCAACAGCTCTACTTGGGAGAAAACAGTCTATCAGGTACCATTCCCTCTTTTTTAGGAAACCTTTCCATGTTGATTGATTTAGAAATTTCTACAAACAGTCTGGTTGGTCACATTCCCCCACAATTGGGCCTTCTGACTCATCTGCAAATTCTTTACTTTCATACAAATGAATTATCTGGCAGCATTCCCCCTTCATTGTCCAATATCTCCACTTTGACTGACTTGGCAATTTACACCAACCACCTCACTGGCAGCATTCCACAAGAACTGGGCCTTCTCACCCATCTGCAAACTCTTTGCCTCTATATAAATGAATTGTCTGGCAGCATTCCCCCTTCATTGTCCAATATCTCCACTTTGACTGGCTTGGATATTTCCGCCAACCACCTCACTGGCAGCATTCCACCTTCATTGTGTAATATCTCCACTTTGACTTACTTGGATATTTCCCAAAACAAATTTAGAGGGCACATTCCATTAGAATTTGGTGCTAAGCTCCACAATTTAAGTTACCTCTCTTTATGGGGAAATCAACTAAGTGGGAACATGCCCAATTCCATTGGGAATTGTTCCAAACTCCAGTTCCTCTTTCTAAGCAACAATAAGTTGACTGGGAATGTGCCATATGAGTTGGGTAATTTACTCCTCCTTGAAAAACTAGACTTGCAGAATAATGAGCTTGATAGTGGTAGCACCACAAAGATGCTCTTTCTTGTATCTCTTACGAATTGTTCTCACCTACGAGAACTACACTTGAGTGACAATAAACTAAGTGGTGTATTGCCCCTTTCCATAGGGAGACTTTCCACCAATTTGTCTTACTTTTCATTAGCAAACAACAAAATACAAGGAAACATTCCTCCACATATTGGCAATCTTAGTGGCCTAATCTTTCTAAATTTAAGTGGAAACCTTTTAAATGGTAGCATTCCACCATTTGGAAACCTTACAAAATTAGAAAGACTAGACTTAGGAAACAATAGGTTAGAAGGAAACATCTCTAATCAGTTTGAACAATTACAAGGACTTGGTCTCTTGGACATTAGTAGAAACAAACTCACTGGAAAGATTCCTAATTCCCTTCCACCCTCTAAACAACTAAGAAGACTCCTACTTCATCACAACCAGTTATCAGGGAGAATACCTGCCATCTTAGGAAACTATATAAATTTGGAATTGCTTGACATGTCTCACAATATGCTCACTGGAAGCATGCCACGAGAGATCGCTAAACTCTCTAATCTACAATTCTATTTTAACTTTTCATGGAATTTATTAGATGGCTCATTGCCAATGGAGATTGGTAAAATTGCAATGGCTCAAGCTATAGACATTTCCTCCAATCACTTGACTGGGCTCATTCCACCTACACTTGGAAGCTGCAGTGAATTACAATCATTGAATTTATCTAGAAATGCATTCCAAGGCTTTGTTCCAGATTCACTTGGAAATTTACTAAGTCTTGTGAACCTAGATTTCTCTTTCAATTCCTTATCAGGTCCAATACCAATTACTCTCCAAAAATTGAAAATGCTTCAGTGTTTGAATTTATCTTTCAACAATCTCACAGGAGAAATCCCAAATGCGGGATTTTTTTCAAATCAAACAATTATCATGTCCTTCATTGGAAATCCAAGCCTTTGTGGACCACAAGTACTCATGTTACCTGCATGTCCAACATCAAGAAGTCATTTTTCATTTGTGAAAAAAATACTATTTCCAATGAGTGGAGCTATTGTTTTTATACTATGTTGCCTACTTTTGGGGTTCCTTTGGAGACGAAATACACATGTGCAAAACTTTGATTCCTCGGAAACTATTTTTCCAAAGTTAGAGCACAAAAGGATCTCATTTCAAGAGCTTCACATAGCAACCCAGGGATTCCGCAGGAGCAACTTGTTGGGATCAAGTAGTTTTGGATCTGTTTATAAAGGAATTTTGAGTGATGGCACAATTGTTGCCGTGAAAGTTCTCCAATTGCAAAATGACCAGGGTGAGAAGAGTTTCAAAGCAGAGTGTAGTGTCTTGCAAAAGGTTCGACATCGAAATCTAGTGAGAATCATAACCTCATGCTCCAACCTCCATTTCAAAGGTTTAGTGTTCCAATTTATGTCTAATGGGAGCCTAGAGAAGCATTTGTATCCTGACAGAGATGACAACAATGATGAGGATGTGTGTGGCTTGGGATTGAAAACCCGACTAAAAATTGCCATTGATGTGGCCCATGCCATGGAGTATCTACATCATTATTCTCATGTGCAAGTAGTGCATTGTGATATAAAACCGAGCAATGTGTTGTTGGATGAAGATATGATAGGCCATGTCACAGATTTTGGTCTTGCAAGATTGATTGGTGCAGACTCTGGTGAGTCACTTACTTCAACACTTACTTTGAAAGGATCTATGGGTTACATTGCACCAGGTATGGATTTTTTTAAATTAGTTTTAATTGTCATTTTTTATCAACAATTTTGTATGCATTAGTGAGATAAATTTTTATTGAGGTTTCCTTTAATGCAGAGTATGGACTCGGTGAGAGAGTTTCTACCAAAGGAGATGTTTACAGCTATGGCATTCTGCTATTGGAAATGCTTACCAGAAAACGACCAACCAACAATATGTTTATTAGAGACCTAAACTTGCACAAGTGGGTGAGCTTGGCATTTCCAGACAAAGTGAAGGAGGTGATTGACAACAATATGTTTGGTGTGCAGGAAGGAGGCGATTTTGAAGAAAATAATATACACAATTGTATACTTTCTTTGCTACGAGTTGGTTTGCTTTGTTCCAAATATTCCCCTGAAGAACGACCAAGTATGAGAGATGTGGTAATAGTGTTGGAAAATATCAAAGAGGATTTGGTGGCAAAAACAATTGCTTCAAGGAGAAGTATATCCAGTTTACTTGGCCATACAAATGCACCAAATATAACTTCCATAACATCAAATGACCAAAGTTCTTCTACATTTTAGTCTATAAAAATTGTAAGTACAAAATATTTCAATCTTATAATTATTCTTTCAATTACATATTTATTTTTTATTTTAAAAATTTAGAACAAATTTCTGTTACCATGTATTATCTATTTATAATTTAGATGCTTTTCAACCGTTGATTAACTGTAAATAAACATTTGGTTTAATTTAGTCTATAAACATGGATTTATGAATTAAACTAGCTTGACAGAAATTAAAAAAAAAATAGTTAAATTCTGTTAGAATTACTATTAAAATTCAGCAATGATTTGAAAAAAAATGATTTCATTTTATTAACCATGTTGGAGTTTTATCTAATTTGTTTCTATTGTATTGAATCGAATTTCCATTTTATATATGATATTTCTTTTTCTATTGTATTGTATTGAATCGAATTTTGAATTTTCATTTTATATATGATATTAGATTGTGGACGAGTGATCGAATTTTGAATTTTCATTTTATATATGATATTAGATTGTGGACGAGTGATGTAAGTAGCCCCTTTCAGATATACCATTTTGGCTTTTAGTTTACAGTGAGAAGTGTGAAGTTTATATCAAGAAGTTGCTACTTATTTTTACAACTCTTTTGAGATCTTAAGATTAAATATCTTCAACTTTTGATACTATACAGATTTTTGCAGGTTTAAAATGGGAGCTTTTATTCCAAGCCAGTCCCCGGTTTAAAAAGGGAGCCCTTATTCTCAGTATTCTCAGAGCTCGGTTCATCTCCCAAGTTAATGAGATTGTCATATTATTATTTAAGCATCCATCTCGGTTCTTCTCAATGGACGTTTTTCATTTCTCTCTGAAATGGTTTCATGATGGGTTCTGCTGTAATTTTTGGTCCTACCTAATAATTATGCAGAGTCTTTCTTCGATTATGAAGAGGAGGCTCTGCTTTGGGCTACTATGTAATGGCATTTTGTTTTACCTTCTGAATGATACTATGACTATTATGCGTACCTCTCAATCCCATGCGTACCTCTCAATCCCAAATTTAATTAGATGATAGGTTTTTTTATAATATATTACACGCTCTGCCTTTAATTATTTGATTCATATAAATCATAGGTTGGTTCTATCAATCATAAAGCTGTTTATTTGATTCATATAAATCAGAGGTTGGTTCTATCAATCATAAAGCTGTAATTCTGCCGTAATTCTTGGTCCTGGCCATGAGATGTTTTTTTGAAAATTTCTCATTAGAATAATGAACATTTTATTTATTAATTTTAATTAATTGTGTAGAAAGAGTGGATTTTTTTATTCATATTTTGTATAATAGTGAATATTGTTTAAATAGAAAGTATAATGTGACTAGACATTTTTGTTAAAAAAAAATTCCTTTCTTGTAAGATATATATTTGACTTTAAAATGGTAGAATATATATTTATTTGTATTGAAATTGTTATATGAAAGCAATCTTTTTTTTGTACAAACAAGAGAGCCTCGAACAATAATTTGATGTTTGGCTATATTAGAATATCAAAATTAGATTATTGTTATTATTATTATTATTATTATTTTAAACCATTGTGAATGGGTAACTTGTTGGAGTAATTTGGGCTATAAACTACAATAGCATCAATTTAAATATAATTTTTTCAAAACTTTTAAAATAATCTAAGTTTATTTAGTAATGATTTTATAGAGAAAATGAAATACAATATCAAAGACACACAATACTTCATATATTTTTATGGTTATACCATAATTTAAATGCAGTTTATGTGAGGAAAGTATGGAATAAGGGGGTCTCATGAAAATGTCATTAGGCCTATGCAAAGTTGGTACTGTGTGAAGCAAAAGTCTAGCAATAAATATTTAAGGAATGAAAAGCACAAGGAAGAAGGATAGTTCTTTTCACCACATAGGCTCATGTATAATATTTTAGTTTCATTTGGTGTCTAGTTGTCTTTGGTTTTCCACTTTTCTAATTTGTATGTCTACTTGTCCCTCAAATATGTACATATTTTATTCTCTAATCCATTCCTAAAAGATGTGGAACATGAATTGATCTTTGGAGGAGTCATCATCAACTTCATTAATTAAAGCATCTGAGCAATCTTACTCAACATATTTTATCATTATATAACTGGAGTCATTCTGATATGCGATGTCATGCTTTCACTAATTGGGGTTAGATTTCAAAAGGGTATTGGGTATAATAGTAGAGCTTGGATAGCTTAATGATGTCTTAATTCACATCCCTTTCCCTAATGGGGGATCACCACTAAAAAAATTATGCATATGAATTCTGGTTGATCAAGCCATTGTTATCCAATGAAAACCTATTTTCCTTTGAAGTTCTACAACACAGACTACCCTAACAAAGTGATGTTGTAACATCAATATACATATAAAAAAATTAAAAAATAAAATAAATAATAAATAAAACAAATAAATAATAATAATAATAATAATAATAATAATTACTTACTTTAATCCCTATTATCTTGACTCCTTCTTAATCTAAGTAATGTTAGGCATTTAACCTTAACATAAATATTATAACATGATTATGGTTTATGATTATCTATGCAATATAATTCGAATGATTATAACGAATTCCCATGCATATATTTATATTCATACATTTTGGATGCAAACCATATACAAGTTCATCATGAGACTCGTAGTCAATTTAATTTAGGCCATGATATTATTCCGATTCACATTGTAATAGTCTACGAGACTGACAACCCTATTCTGTCGAGTTTATGAGTTGAGCTCATTGCGGTACAAATGATATAAGTTTGATTGTATATAATCGTCCTAGCCCTGACAGGTATTAAAAGGCTTGATATTGGAAATTATACGGTGTACTTCGTCAATCTACTCCGCATGGTTTTCATTACCCACTTCTTACACTTGTCAACCCCTCGCCCATTGGATATGTGGTGTTAAATCCACGGCTAAGATTTTTTGGTACTGGGTTAGGGTATCGACCACCCTTCCAACCCTAACCGCTTTGTTCATTTTTCTCTCGTGAGGCTGGAAGTGCTTGCTTTGCAACCTCTCCACTGCCATCGCTATGGCTACCTGGTTTCTTGCTCGCGCCATTTGTAAACTTGCATTCCTTGTGCCCTATTACTAGGTATTATGACCATTCTCCCATCAGGGTATTTTATGAAGTGAAAGAGCTATTTATTCTTCGCTTTGTTCTGCGTTTTCAAGTTTCAGTAACTATTGTTTGCTTATTTCCTTCTCATTGTTTTTGTTAAGTTCTCCGGGTAGCGGTTCAAGGATGGCTTCAGGTATTTATGCTTTTGGCATATCAGCAGTGGTGAGATGTCGTTGATGTGGCCTCCATGGTTCTGTTCACTGGATTCTACTTCAACCTCTTCGACTTCAACATCTCCAGGTAAGCTTAAAATTCAGCATTCACCACATATGTTAGGCTTATCGGGATTTTAATCTGCCATTACTTTGTTTTATTATGTAACTTTGCCTTGGGTATTTCCATGCAGAATTGCGAAGTTGGTTCACCTCGAGCTTCATGGCAGAGGTAACATATATATCAAGCCCTATCTTACTGTTAATCTTTATGGGTATTTCTCAGTTTGGGGTTTGGTTAAGAATATATCCTAACACATGTTTCGTGCTCATGTTGGTATGGCCTCGGTTCTTGCCATGACAATTCTTGCAAAATTGTCTTCATTCCGTCAATGTAACGCTGACTTAACTATGTTGTGAGAGGTACATGGACTCCTGAGCTTGGTGGTTGACCTTAGATGCAAGGCCTCTCCTATTTTTCTCTTTGGATTTTATTCCAAGCACTCGTAGCATTTGTATTCTTTTTGTTTATAGTCTTTAGCTCGGCTGTGAGTTTCTTTTGGAGGTGTAATTACCTATGTTTTTGGTAATATATATATATATATATATAGATATATAGATAGATATCCCTCAGATAGAATTAACATAAATGTTAAGAGGAAACTGATATGGTTTACTTTACTCTGTTTTATGTTGGTGTATTTTCTATGCTCTAGTTAATAATATAAAATGATGTCTGGACCATCTTGCCTTCTAAGTTACTTCCGTAACTCTTGTCTATGTATAGCATAGAGTAGTGAAATGAAAACGACTTGTTCTATCCAGGGTTTCTACTATGGACTAACCTAACAGCTTTCTACCTTATTACAAGTTCTGTAGTTTATTTTTCAGTGTGTTTTCTCCATTTATATTCTATAACCGACCTTCCCTTATACTAAAGAGAGTACCCTATCTTTGAGTATAAAATATAGATGTAAATATTTACCAACAGGTTCTTAATCATTCCATCACATAAATATGTAAATCAATAGACATAGATTTCCTGCTATTTATTGATAAGAAAATTCCTTGACAAGATAAGGTGATAATCAATGGATTTACTTCTTCTGAGTTTAAAATTCCTTTTCAATAATTATAAAATCATCTATTTGTCTAAACAGAAATTTCATAGGCAATTCTCCTAGTTCTTACTTTTCAAGTAGACTGTTTACTTATCTCACTTTGGAGACTGTTGATGATGTCCTCCCTACCATGAGAGAGGCTATTACCTCTTCGTCTCCCGCCATGATCCACACCAAAGTAGGGTTATTTAGCAGTAATTCTGGTTGAGAGCTCAGGACCCCCAGTCCAGTACTCTTTTCTTTCTTGAATTCAGGGTTGTTGAGTTTCCACTGGTCACTGCCAGCTCTGGATTAACTCTCCCCTTTTCTATTTGACTGTTTTTCCTTCAGTCACAGAACCCCTTTTCCTCACTGGGATGTACCTTTTATCCCCATAGGAAAGGGAATTGTTTTAAATTCTTTTGCCCAACTACTCTCAGATCTTGGAATACTTTATCATCAGTCTTTTACGGAAAACATTCCATAATTAATTTTTATTCAAAACAGAATAAAAAATTTCATTCATTTAATCTCATTTAAAAATAAATAAATGTATAATCTTCTTTTTGAAACAAAATTAATAAAATAGTTTGGAATTAATCCAGCTATCACATCTTCCCCCTCTGGAAGTAAACAACGTCATCGGTGTTCTCTTCCAAATCAAAAAAAATCTCTAGGTATGCCTCACGCACAAATCCTTCGTCTTCCCAAGTAGCCTCATCTAGGCCAAAGTGCTTCCATTGCACTTTAACTTAGGTGATGGCTTGCCTCTAGAGCGTGATTTCTCTCTGATTGAGAATACGTTGAGGCTCTACTAAGAATTCATTGTCTGGTTTGACCTAAATGTTTTTCCAATGTATTACATGCCTTAGATCATGCACATATCGTTTCAGTATTGATACATGAAACACATTGTGCACCCGAATATGGCTGGGTAATGCCAATCGATAGGCCACAGGTCCCACTCTTTCCAAAATTTGGAAAGGTCCAAAGAACCTGGGAGCCAATTTGGCACAAGATGTCCACCTCAAAGTAATTTTCTTGGGTTTGATTCTCACATAGACATGATCACCCACTTCAAATCCCCATTAGGCTCTCTTTTTATACACATACACCCTCTATCGATCTTAAGTAGCTTTAAGGTTCTATCTAATCTTTCTCACTTTCGATTCCACTTCAGCCAACATCTTTGGGCCAAGCATTAATTTAGTTTCGGGACTGCTCCAGTTAATGGGAGTGCGACATTGTCTCCCGTATAAAGCTTCGAATGGACCCATTTTAAGAGACTCTTGGTAACCATTATTAAACGCGAATTCCACCAGATGTAGATAGTCTTTCCATTTAGTTGGCTTATGCATTACATGCATGCACAACCTATCTTCCAGGATTTTATTTACTTGCTCAGTTTGTCCATCCGTATTTGGATGATAAGCAGTGCTGAAATTAACTTCAGTTCCCAATCCAGTAAATAACGTCTTCCAAAAGGCTGATGTGAACTTCACATCCCTATCTGAGATAACTGTTTTTGGGATTCCATGCAACCTAAAAATTTCTCTCATGAAAATATCTGCAATCTACACCGTTTTGTAAGTGGACTGCATAGGTATAAATTGAGCTGCCTTACTTAGCCTATCAACCACCGCCATTATGGAATCATTATGCCTTTTGATCTTGGTAGTTGTGTTAGTGTGTTTGGTGCACGCATGTATGAAATCACACCAATTAAGGGGTGTGGTTTACCCTCTTAAGTTATCGGTCATAGGCAAAAAAGATATGGAGTCAAGCAAGTTAATGGAACATGCTAGAACATAAACATACTAGATAGAGAAATATCATGCATATTCAAACATAAAAAATAAACTAAAACTAAAAAAAAAAAGAAAAAAGCTCTAAATAGAGTAAAAAAACTGCAATAATCCAAGCAATGGCGCTTACAACCCCTCTTATTGACTGCTGTTAGGAAATGAGGATGAAACTTTAACCCACTTGCCAAGGGGCCCTTAGAACTGGGGGTTCTAAGTCCCGATGCAAGGATGTCTTTACTTCCAAGCTTTCCTTAATGCAAAGTCTCCCTCTCTCTACTATGGTGGACTAAACTTGTTGGATGGCCAACAATTGAGTCCCCTCTATCTCTGCTCCGGATCACACACTACCGGTATTTCTTGGGGCAATTCTAGCCAGCATAACAATGTGAACTCAATTTTTTCATCTCTTAGTGGCCTTTTATAAGAGAATTAAAATCTTCCCTCCCTCTCTTGGTACATTGTGGATGGTGACCCAAGAGAGGGGGATGATTCCATTATGTGCCACATTTATTCCATTGTGTGCTCCCTTGATGTCCTAAGGAGGCTTTGGTGCCTGTCCTTAGGCGGCTTCAAGTGTGGAATCACCTGTCCTTGAGTGTGCTTTTTGTGGTCCTAGAGATTGACTTCCGCCACTCCCAGGATTGCATTCATTTCAGTTCAAAAGGCGCGTAAAGGCGCTCTTATCGAAGGATTTTTCGCACAAAAGCATTTATGACTTATTCAAATTTTATTTTTCCTTAGACGTTAGAGATTTTTAAATACTTTCCAGATTCTATAATGTCTCTCAGCCCTATAAATCCTTCTACTTGACATTAAATAATGTCATCTTTTCTTGTACGATTTTCTAGTGTTAACAGTTGCCCCCTAATGTGTGAGGTCTAGGAAGAACTGTATAGCCAAAATATATTATAGTTTCTTTTTTGTATACTGTGCATAGAGAGAGAGAGACCTACGTGTAGCTCGGAATTGGAGACACCCTGCACTAGTTTGAAGAACAACCATGTCCTATGGGACCCCTATAAGAAAATATAATTACAATATACACAAATTTTCTACGAGGAAGGCATGTCCCATGCTCATAATGCTGAGGCTAGTTAAACAAATCTATTTGACAGATACATGTTTTGTCTGTGTCACTAATATGGTAGTGAACTATTGGTTGATGACGATGACTGCTGACACCCTCAAGGGCGTTTTTTCTTTGACGATAGGTGGAATGTGGTACCCATATACGTAAAATTGGTATGGAATATAACTATGCATTGTATGCATAGGTGTTGGTTGGGAACTTCCTGTGTAAGCATTGCTGAAAGAGATGGTTATGAAGGCACGGGTCTTCGATGAATTTGATCAAAGTGCAATGGTTGTAAGGTATGATACCATATTGACATGAAAGTTTGTGTTGTAGTTGAATGTCAGGAGGATCGATGACATGTGTGTGTAATAATGTCTCCCGCAGTGTTACCTGAGGATGCCCCATTTATGGAGAGGGGCGATCCAAAGTACCACTTCCTTTTCAGAAAATAGGTGTTGACGTCGACAAAAAGGAAGCCTCAACCGAACAAAGGGTCACTGATATGAAGGATCAGGATCGTGGCTGTGATGGGTTTAACATAGGCATGGTGGCGAGGGGTGACTGAAAATTGATGATAGGGATTCAGTGGCCCAAGGTTGGAGTATAAAAAGCAGCTTGGTGGCAGTCATAACTATTTCTGATGGGGAAATCCCTGGAGTCGGTAGGACTTCCACGGTGGGTATAAACTGGTTATGAATGTCATGGTAACTTTTGCATGAGGGTGTGATACTCCGACCAAGGGTGTTCAGGGACTCCTGCCATGGGAGAAAAAATAAATGAGTAGATGGGGGATGTAGTGCACCGTTTGCGGTCTTTGTACACTTACCAAAAGAATAAAATAATGGGGTTTGGTCTGTACAAAACACAGAGACAGGTGCCCCAAAACATGAAAGTTTTCGCTCATTGATGACGTGAGGAAGGTGTTTTGTTGAGGGTGGGGGTCCCATTGGTTGGTCTCATGTGTGCGGTTTATGAAGCGGATGAAAAAAGTATTGTAGATGGGATTATGCTGATGGAGGTATGGTGGGCCAAATTCGAGGCACAGTAGTGCGCTTTTGATCTACTTGTACAACCTGGTCATCTAGGAATGGGGTTTTATTTCATATGGTAAAACTTGACCTTATGCATGGTGGGTGAATGGGCATGAGGTGCTTCCCAAACTAAAGTGGTATGGCCATGGCGTCACTTTTGCTGTGATATATGGTCTACTGTGGGTGACAAGCGCCATGGAGGGGAGACTCTACTGACCAATGAGGATGTTTATCATGTGCAGGGTGAGGTGATGATAAACATGCTCGAATATGTGGAACCTATGGTTGATTTCTGATGGAGAAATGATGTTAGGATATGCAGAGTTTTCTAGGACTCTATCATGCTGGGGGTAGAATGATACTTGCCCTGGAACTTTCAATGGATGGAGTTGTGGATGGTTTGAAAGCTTTCCTGCAAAAACAACTACCTCAAGTGAAAGCATCTTCTTCATCAAATATTATTGAAAGTCATGAGCATTAAAAAGGAAGATGAGAGAGGGCATACCTGCCAGCACTGAAAAATTATTTTTTCGGGAGTGCGAATGTGTGGCATCGCCTCTATTCATTATGGAGTGTTGATCACAATGTTGCTTTCGATTTGGAGAACGAATCTTCTGATCTCTCATTATGGTCCTCCAAAGTTTTTGAAAAGGGTGATATATAGGCCCAATATGGCCATAATTCAATTCATTTGTACTTGTTGATTTTTTGAGAGGTCAGAGGCTTCTATGGAGTAGTTCTTTCCATTGCGGTTAGCCTGAGCACCAGGCATTAGAGATATCATGCCCAGGTAGCCTCCATGACGTCCTGCACTTTAATGTTTTTAGTCTGAGGATGTTGGGGTCCGTACAAAACTGGTATTACGGACTTTGAGTAATTTTTACCCTAGATTTCATGGGCGATCAGGGTAAGAGTGCGCCCTCTGTGCATATTTCTGGGGGTTTCATGCACCTTAAGTGCTTTGTTCCCCTTTTTTGGCATGCCTGTGATAAATACAGGTGCGTAAAAGGCCGAGGCAAATTTTTTGAATTTTTTTCCTATTTTTTGATGTTTTTTTTGTTGCTGATGGGTTCTTGTTTCGATGACAAGTTGTTGTGGAGGAAGCGAGATTGGCCCGAGCTCCATACCACATTAGCTACTGATGCGGGGGTGTGCTGTCAGTTGGTGCAATGGGGGCTCCTAAATTTCGTGGAGAATGAGCTTCTTCGGTCATAGGACCGGATGTTATGTTCCTTGATCCAACATTGGCACACGAGGTGCAACATGTTTGTGTTGCGTGGGACTAACCTTGCTATATGTCTTGAGACAGATAAATACTTTGTGATCGAGCTACTGCCTCATGTTGAGGCATTGCAGTATCCACTCCCTTCTGGGAGGGTGGATTTGGAGAGGTTCCGGGAGCGTCATTGTGGTAGGGAGCCCCTTACGGAGGGGTGCATCAGCATTGCCTTGGTGACATATTTGGTCGAACGGTGCGCTCTGGCAGCTATTGTGTGACTCACAGGGTCATCGATTGGGCATTGGGCGTCGTGCCCACAGGTTGGAGTCTTGCGCCGGTTGAGGTCCGGGCATTTCTTTGATTTGGCCCGCTTCTGCTATGATGGGATGGTGATGCAGCTTAACAAGGTCCAGAATGGATCAAATTTTCTTTCATATGCTAGTATTCTATGTAGCATTATGTACAAGAGGGTAGTGCTGCTAATACCGGTGGTGGCGGTGCCTCCTAGGGGACCACGGGAGCCTCGCATGAGGAGGTGGGATCCTGTGATGCTACGAGGGGGTGGGGGTATGCTGGGGCGTTACTGGAATGCCATGATGGAGGCTTGGTTTGAGGTCAACCCCTAGATGTTTCTGCCATTCCCATATGCAGGGATGGACTTCCGAGGGGATCCAGAGATGGGTCTCCCTCCTGGTTATGCTTCGGGGCCAACATGTATGTTTTTATGTTTTTTGCATTTATTTGAGTATATATGTGCTTATGTGTTTTGATGGTGACACTGACATAGTTTTGGTTACTCTTGCAGATGTTGGTGAGGTAGGTCGCCCCGTGGATCAATTGGTCGGCCACAGTCCTCTTCAGAGGCCTCGAGGCAGTTGTGGGGAGCTGGGAGGAGATGCTGCACATCCTCAGGGTGGTGGACCTAGTGGTGGTGTTGGCCCTTCAGGAGAGGGCAATAGCTCGGCTGCTGCGTCTGAGTGAGCTCGTGTGGATGCGGAGGTGGCGCATGTTGATTTGGTGGAGGCTCACATTGCAGAGCTGACTACTCAGGTGTCAGTTCTTGAGGATGCATAGGGTCGAGTGGACCGCTTCACCTAGGGGATTCCTTCTCGAGGTTTTTTGGATAACCTCGAGGAGGTCTGGCTGGAAACGGTGATGGCCCGGGAGAGGGACTATCAACCTATTTTACATCGGGTGGCCGTCTCAGTTTTGACGATGGCTCCAGTAGTGGTACTGGGAGCAGATGTGGGTCCAGGTGCCCCACCTAGGGGAGCACCATCCTAGAGTTTACTTGTACATGGGGAAAGCACCCATTATGAGGATGCTTCCCCTATTTTTGATGACTTTTTGTGTATATTTGGGCTGGCTGTTGGGTCAGCAACACTATTTTTTTATACTTAGACATATACACCATGATATGTATATATGAGAGATATTTTTTGCAGCTCTACATGTTCTACCCCCTGTTTCTGTTTATGAATGATGTTATGCTGATGGATATCTATGTTTTTGGTATTTTATGTATGATTTTTTATTCGAGATGCATTCCAGTTTAGAATATTGTTAGCTATGTCATCATTTTTTTGGTTTTGACTCCTTGGTACATGTGTAAATGTGATGTAGTCAAATTATCTCCTTAATATTTTTGCATGCAAATATTTTCTAAATAGATGTGAATCTCTTGTCTCAAATGTTTGGTTTATCTGTGACACTACTAACTGGGAATCGTGGTAGACATGCATATGGCCTATGCCCTAATGGAGGGCATCACACATAAGTCTGATGACGACGTCATATTCTACATGATTGTTTGTTGCTAAACCGATGCACAGACCGTTTGTGTAGAGTGGTGATCGGTCAGGGTGATAGATGACCCAGGCAGCTGCTACTAAACTTTGAGACCATCTTGATGCTCCATCAACAAATCTGAAGTAAGGTTTAGGCTGGTAATCCATTGCGACACTCGAGCGCATTTTGTAATAAGTCTTTTGGTCAATTTTTTTTTTAAGTGATTGGGTTGGTGTACGTTAACTCTAGGGTAGGGCTTGCTTGGCCCTTATGGGTAGAAATTCTTGAGGTAAAGGCTGTTGACAGGGTTGCTGAGGCATGCCCCGTCCGGTTCCATCAAGATATATCCCCCCTGATGCAGGAAATGTTTTACGATGTAGGGTCCTTTCCACAAGGTTTCGAACTTTCCTGACCCTAGGGCTTCTTTTGCGACATCATAGCAGAGGACTAGTTCTCCCTCAGTGAATGAGCGAGGGTTGATCTGGAAGTTGAATGATGCTTTCACCCTTTTCTTATGGGCCTCGTTGTGTTGCAAGGACTATCATCGGCTTTTTTCAATGAGCTCTAGTTGTACTAGGTGCTTCTCTAGAGGTTGGGTATCATCGAGGAGTTCGATGGCGGCATGTAAATTTGGGATCTCATGGAAATCAATGCAAAGACACAAGGTATCTTGACCTTTTGTGACAGGAATAAGGTGGAAATCCTGGGATATGGGGTTGGCTAAAATCCTATTTCCGATATGCGATGATACAAATCGTATGTGGTGTATCATGTCGTCGGCATTCAGTAGGGGAAGAATCTCCGTGATGGGAGTTTTTGTAAGCGCAAGATTGGGTTCCCTGCTAGGATGGTCAATTTCTTGTGGGTGGAAATTGTGCTTGGTGCAAAGGTGCCTAAATGTTTCCATTAGCGAGCATATCTTTGACTTTTGGTTTTGGCCAGTGCAAATGGTGCATGGTACCACCATGCTAACTGAGTAGATTCTATGGGACTCAACACTACTCGTCATCCCTGATGTGGATGCTTGGAAAGGGTCTGTTGTAGAAGTGGTGGTCTTTTGCTTCCACTTCCGTGTTATTGTCTTGGGTGTGTCTAACTCTTTGGGGGAGTGTAGACTTAACGCTGCTCTTGCCACTCTTAGCTTGGGGAGATGATCACATTTAATTGTATGATGAAATTATGAACAAATCTAGCAATAAGTATGCATGATCTTCTCTTGGTTAGAGATAAGTCTCTGTGGAAGAGAAGAGACTGTGCAAAAATTGCTTATGAGGGGCTTTATTTCTTTGCACTGATTGACCCGGTGGTCAATCAAGTTGCATAGTCCACATGTTATCGTAGGTTTGGCCTGGGTCATGCCTGGTTGGTGTGCCATCCTAGTTTTCCCATCATGTCCCTGTGGGTGTGGGGTGGCTGGCTTAGGGGTGATGTACTTTCTAAATCGTTTAATCTCATCGTCTCGTTTCTTCTCTATTATATGAATCATATCAATGAGCGGACAAACTCGCTGGATATAGGTACAGCATTGCCCACAGTGATTGCCCTGACATACTAGGAAGAATAGCCTAGATATGGGGGTCCCATCGTGCTCAGTTTGTGGTCTGGCAAGGTACCAGCATCGTAACACTACTAAATCAGGGCAAACAGCAACCACATGAATGGGCATTTTGCATAACACACATGTTGGTCTTCTCTGTAGAAAGCGGTTGGGGGTAACTAAGGGTTCCTTGATTGGTCTCTTTTCAGCTGACAAGAATTGGATGGATCTGCTTGTCACATCTTCTTGGGTTGTCAAGCTGTTCATGGATTTTGAGTCAGTGCCTTATTCTTGGGAGAGGTGGACTATGGTTGAGCGCAAACTCGCGAGGGCTAACCGGAATTGGGGGATATACTGACAATTTTCCATAAGGTGATTGTCATTGAATAAAGGACATGTGAATTGAGTTGCCCGCAATCCAACATAGTAAACCCATTTTATAGGACACCATCTGTGGATGAGTTCCAAGGCTGCACATTATTCAAGGAAGTGACCACGTTCATTGCACAGTGTTCAGCGTATGATAGGAGGGGTAATGACTGGGCGCCTTTCTGGTGCCCATCGTTCCTCTTGTAGGTACAAGATGGTACGCGGTTCATTTCCAGATGACTAGGTGGAGGGATCCTCCTGATAAGATCGCTCGATGGCGTGTAAGGCGTCCCTATATTGCGAGATGTCTAGGCAATGATGGGTATAGTGCCCATAATTGCTGCAGATAGCACATGCATGATTGGTACGCAATGTTTTTCCTTTACCTTTGGTGGCAGGTTCATTTTTATGGGAATGTGGCATCGCGATGTCTGCCTCAGAGCTGAGGAGTGGTTTTAATTCATCTAGCTCTAGGCAGATATGGGAAGGGTGACCTATTACATCGCATATGGCGCAAAATGGTGATTCTCGTTGTTTGGCACGAGTCTCCATCTTCTTTGCTCTCTTCTCGGTTTTCTTAGACGTAATCATCGGTTTTGCAATGGGAATTTCCTTTGCAGGGATGTTTTCAACCATTTGACCGAGGGCTTTTAACCCTATGACAACATGTGTGCACTTCACTCTCAGTATGGGGAATGGGGCACCAAACCGCATCAGAAAGAGGTGTTTGGTAACACCAATGTTGCTAAAACCTATTGGGAGATGAAACCAGCTTCGGGGTAGAGGAAAGGGGTTTGGGAAACGGAATAGGGTAGAGAGGCTATCGTGGCTGAGGACTCAGTGCCATTACTGCTTGTGTTTGTGTCCTGACTAGCTTCGGCTCTTGATGTGGACATCATGCACACCAGAGCCCCTGCGACATCAGGTGATGACTTAGGTATAGTAGGGGCATCTCCTAGGAATGACCCTAGGATGGATGACAGCTTGAACTGGCTAGGGCTAAATTTCTGTTACCGTGAAAGCACGTCAATGGATGTATCTACATAGTGTAGAATTACATCGGTGTTTGTTAGGGGTCGTTTCTCGCTATGCGTCAATTGGTCGATAGTAATGATGCGGTCCTCATGGGGGAACATCATAATGTAGAAGATGAAGGAGGATATGGCACACATGGCATACATATAACTCCGACCAAGGAGTATATTATAGTCCAAGTGAGCATCCAAGACTTCAATGTCTATAAGGACCGTCTTTTCAACTAAGCAGACCGGGATGTTTTGCTAGAGACCGACGGGGGTTGAAGGATGACCATTGTATGCTCTAAGCATGATGACTGAAGGTTTTATTTCGAGAGACCCTAAATTCTGCCAAACAATTTTCGACATGATGCACGTGGATGAACCCTCGTCAATGACACATCTGTGAATGGTGATATTCTAGACCGATACAGGTATCTAAAAGGTGACCATTGAAGGAAGCCTAGGGGTGGCTTTTTCTAAATCAAAAGCCATTAGGAGCGTATCGACAGGGTCAATATCGCCTAAGAAAGCAAGGCTTTCCATTGTTTTTGGCATGACTACAATACTTCCAAAGCTGACATAGTAGTGGGAGATTGGGCCAGATCACCCACGATGCTATAATTATGGGCCGCTTTGGAAAAGTTTCCTGCTCGCCTAGTTGGTCCCTTAGCTATCTTTGGAAATGGTTCAATATGTATCTTTGAAATGGTCAAAGGTGCAGTTGGTGCACTAGTACTAGCCCCTGACACGTTGGTGTCTGGTGTGGTGTTGTAATTTCAATTCTGTGTTTAAAAAAACATCTCTTCACTAGTCATGTAGATTTCATGGTTGTTTTTTCTGGAGTCATCGAGATTTTGTTGCTGAGTGCTAACTTTGCCTTGATGGGGGGAAGGTTCTTCCATCACAATTATCTGCTGGGAAGATCCTCCTTTTCATCGATTACTCTGCAGCTTCTTCAACTTAGGGAGATTGGGACAGTGGTGAGTGTAATGGCCATACTCACCACAAATCGAACAAGCATTAGGGGAATTTTGAGGTCTAAAATGGGCCTCCTAAAGAAATTATAAAATAATAGTGGAAAAATGTAACAAGACGGACACATCATCAAATTTTTAGAGGGAAAATGAAACTACTTTTTCAACTCACATTTCAACTTTATCTCCTGTGCTTGCCTGAGCGGGAGTACTCGTTGGATGTGAAATTTAATTCCTCATCCAAGGAGTACCCATGTTGCATACTTTTGATGGGTCCTTCTACACGAAAAATTAAAAATACATGAAAAACGTGATTGTAATCACGTTTTTTTATGTATTTCTCATTTTTCATGTAGCAGGATTCATCGAAAGTATGAAACATGGGTACTCCTTGGATGAGGAATTCAATTTTGCATCCAACGAGTACTCCCACTAGAAATTTGAGTAAAACTTTTGGGAGATAAGTTGAAAATACGAGTTGAAAAAGTAGTTTTATTATTTTATTATTTTTTAATATTTTTACCTTTTTATTTAAAAAATGGTAAATCATTCCCCATGGTTGACATCATCATCTTGAATCCTATTGGTTGTTATAAAGTTTATTTTTGTTGTACATTTTTCTTGGGAGGCCCATTTTAGACCTCAAAATTCCCCTAATGAGTGGTTTGTTCGAAGAGGTGTCCTTTTGCTCTGTCGTTGGGCATTGCTTGGGTCCTAGTTTTGATTTCACTTGGAGTTACCTCCAGCCTGAGATCGTGGAGGGCGAAGCTGGTTTTTGCCCCCCTTTCCAAGATTCCCTTTGGGTTTGTTTTTTCCTTTTTTCTTAACCATGTTAGGAGGGTAGTTCTCCCGATTATAGGATTGGTGTGGTTGGTTTTGGGAAGGCTACACAAAGTTCACATATGCGTTGTTATGCATAGGCGGGTCTTGTGATGGGGACTGAGCATAAAAAGGTCCCTGGTTCACACCTGGATGTTGGGGGGGAGCTCTTCCATTAGTATGTCTATCTGCGTATTAGGTCCCCTAAGCTGGAGGATAGGGTCCTCCATGGTGATACGATGTCGCCCTCCTGGTCAAATTTTGTTGAGGCATATGATGACTTTGGAAACCAGGTTGTGGTACATTCTGGGTAGAATCATATGTATAACCAGGGTTTTGACCGCTACTTCCTAGGTAACTTTGGGTCAATGACCCAATTAGACCATTTGCAGAGTTCGACGTGCCTGGAAATTATCTATAATGTTGCAAGTGCGTGGCGTTCGACAGGATATTGTAAATATATCCTTACTATGTATAAATCAGCTCGAACTGTTGGGCCCTGCTGATGGCGTCCTCTTCGGATATGGGCCTTTGTTGGGCCACATCCTTTGAAATCTCTGCAATGAGAGTTTTCAAGAACAGGTCTAATTGTACCCGATCGTCGAGTTTGGCTTTACGTAAACTACAACACTGCCGCCATTCGTGGATATGGTACGAGATATGGACGACAGGGGTTTGCCTAAAGTGTGTCAGTAATTCCATTCCAAAATCATGGTGAATGGGTAACTGAAAATATATTAGGAACGTAGTGGCAAGGGAGCTAAAGGTTCCATGTGTAGCAAAGGGCTGCTCCACATACCCTTTCGCTGCTACTCTTGTCAGAGTGTGTTGAAATAGTATTAATCGAATAGTGTCATCAATGATATTGTTCGATGAGCACCATACGTGGAAAGTCATTACATGATTTCCTGGGTCTTCCGCTTTCTTTCCTTTGAACTTTGGAATGTTCGAAGGGAGCTTCGTGGGCATGGGAGGCCATGTAGGGTTGTGTGCAATGGGGTCATTCGTTAGCTTGGTTAAATCTGGTAGATTTAACGAAGCTAAAAAAGGTGATTGCGAGGTTGAAGCCATTGTAACTTATGAAAACACACCGTTCTAGTTAGGAAAAGGGTTTATCTGTGACGTAACCTGCAGTGTATTCGACTAGCTTCCTGAATGGGTAGCACTTCTCTGCCCTCTAGGGTTTGTGGGAGGAGTGGTATCTGGTGTGGCATTGGGAGACCGAATAGGGTTCCCAACTAAGGATGCCCCAATAAAGGATGAACCGATAGTGGTGGTAGTGTCCCGTCTTTGACGCCTAAATGGAAAAATACCTGGAACCCCTCCCGATAATGGGGGGAGGTCAAAAATACATCTAGATTGACGAGGTCCCGTTGGGTCTGTTCTAGCATCGACTAGGTCTAGCTTTTCAAAAATTTGAGAGGATAGAGATTATGATCAAAGAAAAATTCCGATCGTATACAAAACAAAGTGAAAAATAAATAAATTTTCTCTTTAATTTAATCTTATGTGACCAGTCAATCAAAAAATGGTTTTTGTTTATTTTGTGTATGATACTCAAATCCTAGAATACCAAATCGTCCTCACACACTCAAATGTAACTGGGCTTTGAGAAGATATCTTGCGAGTGCTAGCACAACCTCCCGTAAAAGCTGGTGATGTCCCTAGTCAGTCGAAGAAAATACACCAAGGTAAGGGTAGAGGATATAGTTCTTGCCTACACCGTCACCTATAAGGAAAGGATGCCCTAATTTTGGCCACTAAGTACCACCGTCCCATGTGAGCATTCGATTCTTGGGCTTCTTGGTAATTCAGCTAACGGTACCGTGTATCAGTCGGGTTAGGTAGCCCCAACTGATACTACACGCACTGCACCTAAGCCTAACCCCCTCTGAATTGGGTCTCTGCCACACTTGAGTTTTATTTTGAGTGGGATGATAGATGGATTTGAAAGCTCCCTAAATAGTCAACTTCTATGTTTAAAGATGAAGAATGATCAAGGCAGCTTCTTGGATGCCTACCCCCTTGATCCTAACTTAGACTATAAATTCTTTTGTGGCCCTTGTGGGGAGAATTTAGTGAGTTTTGTTAAGTTAATTTTAGGTGTCTTTTATTTTCTTAGTGTGTGGATGTGTGTGAATAAAAAGTGAACAAGCATATAGTTTGAACGTGTGGATATGCGATGATCCTTTTCAAAATCCCCTATTAAACTATGTTTTATTGTTCCTTGCTCAAAAGAAAAACATGTGCGGATATGGGCGCTTTTTATTTTCCCTAGTTAATCTATGTAATCAACTAAAGGGAGATGGTGAGTTGTGAATAGAGAGCGTTCATATGCTTGCCTAGGATCACTAAAAGGTGCAAAGGCAACAAAGATTTCCTGCTATTCTATCGACAATTCGATCTCGGTCTCGAAATCCTAGTGCAAAAATTGAACTAAACTAATGACTTTTACACTAGAAAAAGATATTAGCTAAGCATGCGTGGTCTTGGGCCACTTTCTTTGGCTAATTATCTTGGTGTGTTGGTACCTAAATTTGCAAAACATAATTTTTTTTCGGAATGCAAGTTAATTTTCCCTCCTGCTTAAACTATGTGTCAACTTTGCTAAAATCAACTTGAAATAAAACTAACACTAAGCCTACCAAAATTAGTTAAGAGTGAGATTTAGCAAGTTGCGGGGTACCTCAACCAGTGTTGGCAGATTTATTATTGTTTGCCAAGCACTTTACAAGCAAGAAAAGATATAAATATGGGAGAAATTTCTCATTCTGTCTTTTGCGCGCGAAAGGCTGCAACAGGCGCGATGTTTGTGCGTAGGTCATCTCTGAATGCGTGCCCTAGGCACACCTATGTAAGGGAAAAGCGTGCAAATTCCTGAAAAAGTAATTTTTGGAGTTGTTATGCTTCAGTCTGTCACTTGGGATGAACTAGGGACTGAAGGAGAAAAAGGGGGCAATTTCATCCCAACTCCACAATGTTAGTATGAATCTCTTGTCGAAGTGTACGAAAAAAGACCACTTTAGCTACGCATAACTAATAGCCCTAACATCAAATATGGTTGCCAATATCTTCAGATCTGCATTTAGTTGATCAAGACAAGAGCTGCAAAAAACCAAATCTATGCATAGAAAGACATTAAGCAGTAAAGAGAAGGTTTTACTCCATATATCCAATAGACAAGACAAGAACAATTTTTGAAAGAATTTTTTGTATTAAGGACACCTGGGAGGAAAAAAAGAAGATGTTTCCAATTCTCCTCAATGGGATGGGTTCTTGGAAGTCCTCAGCACTTCAGATCTAGCATTTCTCTCTCCTGTTGGTATAGAAAACCCAGACAAAGATAGAACTCAAAGGGAGCTCACACAACAAATAATGGAAAATATGACAATGATAATGGCTCAAAGTCAGACCAAGAGTTTAGATCCAAAGTGATCTAATACGTAACAAAAGGTGAAGAATGGTAGGGAAAACCCTCCTATTTATAACAAAATATTGGGTAATTCTAGATCTTGGTGCATGATTAAAATAACATTAACCAAATCTAGATCCACCTTTTATGGAATATTTTATTATATTTGTTGGAGGGAAAAGGTATTTGACTTGGGTCAAATCCCTTTATTTGTAAGTAATAAATAAATAAAAGATTTATTTATCATTTTAAGGAAGTGGTTGAATGATAATCAAATAAATAATGATTTATTTAATTATTTATGGGTGATTTATTCATATTTAACAAGGAATATTATTTAAATAAGGTTTAAATAATTATTCTTTAGGAAATAATAAGATAAATAATGATTTATCTAATTAATTTCCTTGTTTTGGGTTAAATATAACCGAGGAGAAATCAAACGAATATAGGTTTTTTTTATTTCCGCTTTGGGGATTCTGTTTTAGACCATAAACAACCTAATAAATATGTTTTATTAAGTTATTTTACATAGTGAAAGCAATTTTACTTAGGGTAAATTGGTCTTACATGGTGTACTTGGGTCCATCTAATGATAAGAGGTTAGATGACCAAAAAATGGTGTAACAGATTTCCTCTTAGCGTGCGAGTGTTAGGAGCAAATCGTATGACCGAAGTACGTTGTAAGAACTCAATCACCAGACATCAAGAGGGAAGTCAGAGAGAGAAATGTGAGGTAGACTAAGGTGCTGAAGAACTAGACCCTGAGGAGACGAGACTTACAGGTGCAACAAGTCTCTTTTTATGAGAGGGTACCTGTGCTAAAGGCGGCGGGGAAGGCATACCTATGCCCGCCGAGACAAAGTACAAAAGAATAGTGTGTCTAGTAAACAAGGGACCGAACCATAAAGTACAACCGGCATAAACATGAGCCAGATAAGAATACAATGAGGAATCCCACATACATGTTGTGCTTGGGATAACAGCCAGGACTTATACAATAATATCTGAGTACATGAGATACAAATACAACCCAAATGCCCCCTATAAGCGGGGAAGGGCTCACAAAATCTGACTGATACATGCAAATCAAAGAGGCGCTGCAAGCGGCTAAGGCCGGCATCATCAAATATATGGAGCTGCATCAAAGGCTGTAATGAAGAGGTCATCCGGGCATGTGGGGGGCTACCTGCAGGGCCACCCCCTCATGAGGGCTGAGACATCTCACACACACCCGGGAATCACCAAGAGCTGCTGCTGCATCACTGAACCATCAAGTATACGGATCTCGATCATGCTGAAAGGAGCTGGAACTGAGAAATAATCAAGTCAAAGGGTAATGAGAAAGCCTTTGCCTGATCTGAGGCACCGAACAAGAGTGGAAGCTGGAACCAAGGTACACTGCCCGCTAGACCGATCTTCTGGAATGAATGAGCTGATGTCGACAGAAGGAGGTCCGCCATAGGTGAGGCAATGAGAGGTCCTCAACTAAGGCACGAGAGAAAATAGTCGAGCGACTGACAGACTAATACCAATGATGATGATGAAATGGAGGGGACTGAGTAGCGAATGGACGACTTCCCTTGTTAGAGCATAAAGTGCAGGAATGACATGGTAGCGACTGACACAATATCATGAGGGATAGGGGACAGTGGGACTAAAGGCCATAATGTGTGACACAAGAGAGGGAACAAGCAATGAAGGATGGAGGACTATAGCGGGGTACAAAGGGACTCGGGATAGACTCCATGAATGCGATGATGACTCAACTTGGATGCTCTAAACAAGGGCGACTCGATGGTACTGCCACACAGAAAAGAGCCCATGGGGGACCCAAAAAGCATGAGTACAAAATGATATCTCATGACGAAAATCGACACAAACAAAGACAAGTATGGAAGCAAAGTGGTGCCCCAAGTACAAGTGTTGTAAGTGAGGAAATTCGATTTTGGGGGGAAGTGAAGTGATCCATCTTAGACAAAATGTGTTCTGGTGAAGTATCAAATTAGGAAAAACTAACAGATACCCATTTTAGGGCTCGGTGAGAGCTTTCCAACGGTGCAGATGGTTTGTCAAACAGAGCTACGGTATGGTCGCAGCAGGTGAAAGAAGAAACAAGGGTTCTCTTTTAATAAGGTAGTTTTCCCTCCAAATCCACTCATTTGCTATGTTGCTGTGGTGAATGTAGAGAGGAGAGAAGGCCCTAAATCTTGCGGCGAGCGTAGCGGACAAACTGACCGTTGAAATCGAGATCCATCAGTTGCAAGTAAGAGATCTTACCTTACTCTTTCATTTTGATGGATTGAAAGTTCATATTAGTGCCCAGAATCTCAGAAACAGACCCTCTTTCATCTCTACGACCGGGTCGCACTTTTTGGGCCAAAAACTGCGACCTGGGATGCAGGTTTTGAGCCAAAAACTACGACCTGGACCAGGATTGGGCAGAAAAGTGTGACCTGAAGGATGAAGGGGATTTCAGTGCTGTGTTAGGGCTGAGATTTGGGTTTTTGTGATTGGTTATGGTGTTTCCTATCTGTATACTGACAAAGATGATGTTTTTGTGCAGCTATGGAAGATATATGGGTCAACTGGAGAGAGAGAGACCTGGGCACATTACGAACAGAGATCTAGACAGATCAAGGTGTCCGTCGTGTATTGGCCAGGTTTGGGGTTCTAAAGTTTTTGGAGAACCCTTTGATGAGAGCTAGGGAGCCCTTGTTGGCCCGGATTTTCAGTTATTGGGATCCAGATCATGAGGTCTTTATAGTGCAGGGGCACAGGATCGAATTGACAGTCCAGGACCTGTATTTCCTAACTGGTCTCCCGCCACTTGGGATGGTGGGAAATACACAGCCAGTGTTACCGCGAGGGCAGAACATCATGGAGTTTGTGGAGTGACATTGTCGACCAGGTCTCCAAGTCAAAGGGACTCGGGTATCGATCGGGGACTTAGAGAGACTAGAGACTCGTTCAGTGGCCGCAGCGGTGCTGCGGATCCTGGGCAACCAGGCGTTCCATCACATCAACGGGGGGCAGATGATGATTGTGGAGAGTGTGTTGAGTGGGACCTACTATGGGTGGGCCCAAATGATGTTGGTGTCGTTAAAATGACAGCTGTCGCTGTGCAAGTAGCAAGTGAACCACGATTTCTTGTATGGGACTTTATTGTGTTCCTTCTTTTTTGAGAAGATCCTGACCCCACGACCTCGTATACAGCTCCCAGATGGGGGCGCGAGAGAGCCCAGGATGCGCCGGTGGGGGCGCCTACTGTGCAGAGGAGGAGGAGGGGCGTTCGGATGGGTATTTAGTCCTGAGTTCTTTGCCCATTGGGATTAGATGTTGTTATACATAGATGACTATCCCTATAGTGGGATGAGTTATTGTGGAGATCCGGACCTGCCACTTCCGCCTGGTCGAGTATGGGGGCCCGATGGTAAGAGACAAATTACTATTCTTTTATGGGCATGTTAAAGTTATTGAATAGTAGATAGGGTACTGATTCATGTACTTTTGGTATGCAGATATAGCTTCGGTAAAACCGGCCAGATATATGGGACGACCGGTAGCATCAGGAGCTGCAGGCCCGAGTGGATCGAGAGCGGCGCAGGGTGAGGATGTGGCCGCCCTCCTGGAGGACATCCGTCGGAGATGTGAGAAGTTGTTGACCGGTGTTTCAAAGCACGGGTGGCAAGACTTAGACGACCAGTACGTAGAGCCATGTATTAGTATACCCTCGGAATGGCGAGGTGTCATGCGGTGCATGGCTATGGCCGGTCAAGGGATACGTGATCTATGAGCCGCAGGAGCAGAGCCATTGGCTTGGGATCCGCCAGATAGTGACTAGGTGTGGGGCATGTGGTGCCCTCTAGTGTGTATGTAGGGGCAGGTGGTGCCCCCAGTTTTGAGTTTTTTGTAACATGTTATGGGCATGTCAAATGTATCAGAGTAGATGGACTCTAAACACATGTTTTGCGACACATATTATGGATATGCATCTTTTTTAATGATTATGAATGTTATTGTCTTGTATGAAATGCATGTGATAAATGCCAATCTAGAACATGGTTTGCAATACTATCTACATAGTGATTATGTTCTCGAGGTACATGGTTGAAAGTTATGGTTTCAAATTCATGTATCAAGAGTTTCACTCGTAAATATCATCTAAACAGCACAGGGTTATGCACACGATAAACACCATTTAGTTGCATGACAAGAAGTAGGGAATCCAAACGAACATGCAGATGGAGGATGCAATGAAAGAGGGCATCGGCTAAGAGACCACGCACTGCATCATATTCGGCCTGATTGTTGGTGGCAGTACCAAGGCAGACCCTGTTTGAGAGCACAAGGGCATGCAAGGGGGTGAAAATGGCCCAACCTGTCGAGGCTAGATTCTGGGAGTAACGACTTGCACCATCGGCGTAACCGATATAGGGTGGGGACGGGAGGTCCTGCGGAATAGTGTTACAAGACAACAAATGGGGGGAGGGGGGACAATGACGGCAGCGTGAGTGTATAGTAGACATTGAGTGGCAACTGCGGGAGGGAGTGTGATGGGCAAGATGGCTATGACGCATATACAAACTGGATGGTGGTATATGGGGGCTATAGGAGGGGTGGCTGGGACTCGGGCTGCGGAGGTCAACAGAGATACGGGTGGTGTTATCTCGTGTATGGGCGGAAAGGAGGAGGTCAAGGGTGGAAGGGAAACCACATGACGCGAAAAAGTTACTTAAATCATCCGTAGGGGAATTAAGGTTCGCATATGGATCGTCACGGGGAATGACAGAAGAACAGGGAAAAAAATGGTTAAGAGATGTGGAACCCAGGGTGGTCGCTGAAGGGGGGTCAAGTGAAACAACAGGGGAGGATTCAAGGGGAATGTGCTCCAAGGGTCTCACAGAGGATGATAGGTAAAGAATGGTCGTAGTAGACTCCGTCATCTGGACATCAGGGGGGGGAATGTCGATGGGAGCGGGGGGATCCTCAAGCTGACCCGAAGCATACTGCGCGAGTATGGGAGAGGCGGATTGATTTTGTTCAACCTCATACTCTCGGACTACTTCTAAAGAGGCGCGGTAATGCGTTAGGTGAGGACAATGGTGGGAGTAATGGCCATGGATACCGCACAAAGCGCAGGGTTTGCTAGTGCGAATAGTTTTTGGGTTCTTGGTTACGGACGAGGATGGAAGAGAAGGGTCGGAGACCGTAGACTCAGGGAACGCGACTTTAACCATGGGTTGAATGCGGGGCAACTTAGGACAAGTATGGGTGGCGTGACCGACGACATCACACAAGGCGCAAGGCTTTGCATGCGGAGGAGGAGCTGGGTCAGTCAGGGTGGCCTTGTCTTTGGATGCCCCCTTGCGAGTTTTTCCTTTCTTTCCTGGAGTTGTCACCACAAAGGTAGGGTCCTGGGGAGGTGCAGGGGGCATGGTAGCAACGGAAGAAGCGAGGGGGACCGGTTGAACCGGTGTCAAAGCAAGATTGGGTTTGGGGTGACCAGGTGGGGTAGCGGCTGGAGGGTCAAGGTACCAGACGGGTATGCCCAGGGTCAGGTTAGGGAGAGAGAGGGTGGCCATGACAGGGACCATATAGACTCCAGGAGGGGGAGCCAGGAAAGGTATCTGACCGGCGGGATAATGACCAGGAGGTACAGCTCCGAGCTGGTTGAGGCCTGGGGGAACCGACCCGGGAGGATAGAGGGGTTTAGAGATACCAGCTGTAGGAGAAGGGCCAGAAGGAGGAGGTCCGGCTGGCTGAGATGAATGGCTAAGAGCAGGTTGCGGTGGGCGAGGTTGAGTCTGAGGTTGCTGACTAGCCGAAGCGGGTTGCTTAAGGGCAGCCCGAGATGATTGCAGCATGCAAACATTCGATAAGCTAGGATAAGAGATATGAGGAGGAGGGAGACCAGGGAAAGTTCCAAGCAGGGAGGAGTCTTTGTAGACGCCGGGAGAGACACTGGTCAAGGAATCGACGGTTTTCTTATTGGCTACAGAAGAGATGGTCGTCTCTGGGGAGGTCTGAGACGGTGGCTCATGATAAGTCAACTGGTCAATGGTGACTATCTTTCCATTGTGAGGAAAAGACATCTTGCGAAAAACCGCGGATGGGACAGCAGACATGGCATAGGTGTAGCTTTGCCCCAATAAAATGTTGTAGTCTAGAGGGACGTCGATGACTTCGACGTCAACGCAAACAGTCTTACCGGCAAGGGTGATAGGACAATTACGAAAAAGGCCAATGGGCTGGGAGGCGTGGCCGTCCCACGCTCGAAGGGTGATCGTGGAAGGGCCAACTCAGGAGATCCGAGTTGCTTCCAAACCGAAGCGGACATCACACAGGTGGATGCCCCCTCATTAGTTATACACCGAGAAACGTTGGCATTCTGGATTTTGACTGCGATTTGGAAGGCGACGGAAGCAGGAAGAGGAGGATGTTCTGATTGATGGGCGTCGAAAACAATCATTTGGTCATCAGAAAGATCTACAGTGCCCACAGCAGATAGCAGAACCTTCTTTTGGGAATTTCATGACTGGAGGAGTTCCAATGTGGAAATGGCAGCAGGAGATTGTGCCAAATCATCTACTATGCTATACGAATGAGCAGCTCGACCAGAAGCAGCATTTCGATGTAACGGTCCTTTAGGAATCTTGGTATGAACCTCAACTTTGGGTTGAGGGATATGTAAGGGACCATTGGATGTCGAAAGAGGCTCTGTAGAACTAGAAGAAGGGGACTCGGGGGCAGAATGAGCGGAAGGCTTGGGGTACTGGCGAGACCGAGTTTGAAGGTGAAGGTCAATGGTTGGGGATGGATCAGAGTTCATCATGAGGATCTGGTAATCGGAGGAACCAGAAGGGGAAGGTTGAGTGGCCGCGACCTATCTGTCAGGTGGTTGGGTAGCCACGAATCCTTGCTTAGGGAAAGGATCAGTAAACACAGCTGGTTGGGTAGTGGCCACATTAGGGGGAGCATGAGGGGAGGCATGTTGTCCTCACAATGTGGCTTGAGACTCCCACATCTGCCGCATTTTTGGTAAGAGGGGACAATCGTGGGTGTAATGACCGTAAACACTGCAACATGAACAAGGCTTATTGGTGCGAAGAGGCCTGTCCTACTTGGGCTGAGTGCCCTGTTGCTGGTTAGCAGTGTTAGAGTCAATACCTTGAGGATTGGGGCCACGCATACCAGGGGCGGATTGATTTGGGTTGCCTTTCCGCCTTCTTTGAGAAGGGGGATTAGTCATGCCTTGTTGTGCAAAGACTTGCCTTGGAGGGGGCTATAGGTGCTGTTGCGGGGGCGGAGGAGGCAGGGGAGGTGGAAGCGTATATGCTGGAGGAGCTGGCGCACCAGGCTGCGGACGAGGATAATGGTTAGTTTGGGCAACATTGAGGTAAGCAGGAGGTTGGGAAAAAGGATGAGGCATGCTGTATCCTGGATACATGCTACCTGGAGGGGGAAAAGTGCTAGAGGTGCTGGCCCCTCCCTGAGGGAGACCATAGCCCATAGGAGGTTGAGCATACGGATGAGAAAGGGCTCCAACGATACCGTCGGCGGAATGAGATGCCCCCGGGGCGTTAGCGCCATCGGGCCTGGGGAGGTCAAGAAGGAGAGTATAAACATAACCAGACTGAGCATAGATCAGGTCATATTTCAAGGCTATTTGGAGGGTGGCTTCTTCGATTTGAGGAAAATGGCAGGTGACATATTTGCCAATGGGAGCTAAGAGAGTGCGAAGGAACCAGTCCATATAAACCCGATCTTCAAATGGGGGAGCTCGACATAAGCTCCTTCTTCTCCGCCATTCCTGGACATGAGTGGAAAGGCGGGTTGCAGAGGATTGACATAATGAAGTCAAAAGCTCTGTACCAATGTTGTATCGGAGGGGGAGTTGGAAATAAGATAAAAAGGCTTGGGCAATGGTCACAAAGGTGGTATGGGAAGAGGTGGGCTGATCAACATACCATTTAGAAGCTTCGCCTGTGAGCGTGCGTTGGAACAACCGAAGATGGATGGAGTCATCAGTAATGGAATTGGAGGAACACCACATGTGGAAAGATTGGATATGGTTGGTTGGATCATCTCCAGCAAGGCCTTCAAACTTGGGAATGTCGGAGGGGAGCTTGGTCGGCATAGCAGGACAACCAACATCGTGGCAGATAGGGTCATTGATCAACTGATTGAAATCGGGGAGGGTGAGGCCTGCCATGTAAGGGAGCAAGGGTGCAGCCGAGGTAGTTCCTGTGGCGGTTCCGCTGGTAGTAGTTCCGGCATTAGGGCCGGGATTACCGCTAGCGTTAGGCCCTGGACCAGACATAGTGAAGGTGACAGGGGGAGAACCAGAAGTAAAAGGAGAACCCAATGAATCAGAAGAGGAGTCGTACTGCGGACTCGGAGGAGGACTGGCTTGACAACGATGGGACAGAGCAGGTCGACCGACCGGAAACTGAGGGTGAAGGCCAAGAAGTCTCCGGGAGGTGCTCCTTGGGGGCGCAATGATGACAACACAAACACGGCACGAGGGGAAGAAGAACAACCGACAAAGGCAGGGAGGTGCAGAATCGAGTGATTACAATGTCGAAACAAAGGCAAAAGGGTGCAGTGTCAATTGATTTTAAAGTCTTTGCCTGGCGGTGTAAACCAGGCTCTTCTTCGCTTAGGGTGAGTGTATGGCGTGCATTAATTTTAATTTTTAAACCCTTTTCGTTTTGAGAGCAAGAGAAAAAGTGTGCTGCGTAACTGAAAATAATGCTGCAAAAACAATATATAATGCTGAAATAACAGAAAAATTAACAGCTACTAGTGCATCGATTCAACCCAAAAAGTAGGGTCTCTCAAAACTAATCTAAAAGAGGAAAAAAATCTATTCAAAACACACTAAAAAGAGGCCAATAGATCTAGGGTTGAAAGGGACAGGGATCTAAAGGAGAAATCTGCTGAAAAGAGGTGCAGATCACAGCCAAGAGGCAGAGGCAAGGTGGCTGGAAAAAAGGAGGAAATCAGCAAAAAGAAGAAAGGACAGGGAGGAGGTCCTAAAGGGAGGTCCAAACAAAACTACAAGAGGTGGTTTGAAAGGAAGAAGAGCTGATTTAAAGGGATCTGAGAATGAGGTATCAGATCTGAAAAAGGGAAGGCTGAAACTCTGAAAAATCAGACACCTGAAACAGCTAAAACTCTTCCACCAAAAGTGGATGGTACTGAAGCCCTAGGGGGCTAGGTTCCCACTTAGATGAGCAAAACAGATCAGAAACAGGTCCAAACGGGCGGAGACAGAGGCTGGAAAACCCTGACAGAAGCTTCAACAAAACCCAGAAAAATTGCAGAAAAACAGCAGAAAAAAGAACAGGTCTCAAGTTCTGACCTGTTTTCCTATTCAGGTCACAGAAAAGGGGCTGAAAAGTGCGACCTCCAAATCCGGTTGTCCTGGTGGCATATTTGCGGAAAAGTTGCCGTCTGAGTTGCGGCTAATGTCTGTCACTTGTGCAATAGGGCCAGAAACACGCGGAAATTAGAAATTTTAATGTTTTAGGGTTTTATAGGTGAAAAACAACATGAAAATAGGAAAAAAAAAAAAAGCTGAAAAGAAACCCTAGGGTCTGCAGTAGATGGATATGCAGGAATATGAAAAACGACAGCGGTCGTAATTGAAAACCCGTGTGGAGTCGCCAATTGTTAGTATGAATCTCTTGTCGAAGTGTACGAAAAAAGACCACTTTAGCTACACATAACTAATAGCCCTAACATCAAATATGGTTGCCAATATCTTCAGATCTGCATTTAGTTGATCAAGACAAGAGCTGCAAAAAACCAGATCTATGCATAGAAAGACATTAAGCAATAAAGAGAAGGTTTTACTCCATATATCCAATAGACAAGACAAGAACAATTTTTGAAAGAATTTTTTGTATTAAGCGCACCTGGGAGGAAAACAAGAAGGTGTTTCCAATTCTCCTCAATGGGATGGGTTCTTGGAAGTCCTCAGCACTTCAGATCTAGCATTTCTCTCTCCTGTTGGTGTAGAAAACCCAGACAAAGATAGAACTCAAAGGGAGCTCACACAACAGATAATGGAAAATATGACAATGATAATGGCTCAAATTCAGACCAAGAGTTTAGATCCAGAGTGATCTAATAGGCAACAAAAGGTGAAGAATGGTAGGAAAAACCCTCCTATTTATAACAAAATATTGGGTCATTCTAGATCTTGGTGCATGATTAAAATAATATTAACCAAACCTAGATCCACCTTTTATGGAATATTTTATTATATTTTTTGGAGGGAAAAAGTATTTGACTTGGGTCAAATCCCTTTATTTGTAAATAATAAATAAATAAATGATTTATTTATCATTTTAAGGAAGTGGTTGAATGATAATAAAATAAATAATTATTTATTTAATTATTTATAAGTGATTTAGTCATATTTAACAAGGAATATTATTTAAATAAGATTTAAATAATTATTCCTAGAAAATAATAAGATAAATAAAGATTTATCTAATTAATTTCTTTGTTTTGGGTTAAATATGACCAGGAAAATCAAACAAATATAGGTTTGTTTAATATTTCCTTTTGGGGTTTCCTGTTTAGACCATAAACAACCTAATAAATGTGTTTTATTAAGTTATTTTTCATAGTGAAGGCAATTTTACTTAGGGTAAAATTGGTCTTACATGGTGTACTTGGGTCCATCTAATGATAGTAGGTTAGATGACCAAAAAATGGTGTAATACACAACATAGACAGAGGTCTCTACAAAAAGGCACAACCACATAAACTTGGAAATAAACGTTAGTGGAGTCGCCAATCCTATGTTAGTGTATTTGGTGCATAGATGTATGAAATCATACCAACTTAAGGGGTGTGGTTTACCCTCTTAAGTTATTGGTCACAGGCAGAAAAGATATGGAGTCAAGTAAGTTAATGGAACATGCTAGACCATAAACATACTAGATAGAGAAATAGAATTCATATTCAAACATAAAAATTAAACTAAAACTAAAACAGATAAGACAAAAGCTCTAAATAGAGTTAAACAACTGCAATAATCCAAACAATGGTGCTTACAACCTCTCTTATTGAGTTTTGGTAGGAAATGAGGATGAAACTTTAACCCACTTGCCAAGGGGCCCTTAAAACTGGGGGTTCTAAGTCCCAATGCAAGGATATCCCTACTTCCAAGCTTGCCTCAGTGCAAAGTCTACCTCTCTCTACTATGGTGGACTGAACTTGTTGGACGGCCAACAATTGAGTCCCCTCTATCTTTGCTCCAAATCACACACTGCTGGTATTGCTTGGGGAAATTCTAGCCAGCATAACAATGTGCTCTCAAGTTGTTCATCTCTTGGTGGCCTTTTATAAAAGAATTCAAATCTTCCCTCCCTCTCTTGGTACATTGTGGATGGTGACCCAAGAGAGGGGGATGATTCCATTGTATGCCACATTTATTCCATTATGTGCTCCCTTGATGTCATAAGGAGGCTTTGGTGGTTGTCCTTAGGTGGCTTCAAGTGTGGAATCAGTTGTCCTTAAGTGTGCTTTTTGTGGTCCCGGAGAGTGAGTTTCACCACTCTCAGGATTGCACACATTTTGGGTCAAAAGGCGTGCAAAGGCGCTCCTATCGAAGGATTTTGCACGCAAAAGCATTTATGACTTGTTGAAATTTGATTTTTCCTAGGACCTTAGAGATTTTTAAATACTTTCTAGATTCTCTAATGTCTCTCAGCCCTGTAAATCCTTTTGCCTGACATTAAATAATTTCATCTTTGCTTGTACGTTTTTCCAGTGTTAACAATATTCTAGTAATAAAATCTAATGTTATAACCTCCCATTTCCATTCAGTTATAGGTATGAGCTGCAAAAATCCTGCTAGATTTTGATGCTTTACCTTAATTTGTTGAAATTCTAGACATTTGTTTAAATATTCAACAATATTCTTCCGCATATTGGGCCAGAAATAAACTTTCCTAATTTTTGTCAACATTATCTGGTATCCCAGGTGTCCAGAATAATTACTGCGGTGATATTCATTCAAGATCAGCTCTTTCAAACTCATTCGATTTGGAATATATAATTTTCCTTTAAAGGTTAAAAGTTGGTCCTGGTTAATTCCATAATCCGATGATTTTTCCTTTTTTTTCTATTTCCTCTGTTTACTGCCATAAGAACTGGTATTCAGGATATTTCTCAGCTTCTTCTTTTATCTGATCCTGAAATTTACATTCTACTTGATTAAAGCAGAGTTCATGCACACAATGCAGTTTTTTGCTCAAGGTATTGGGCGCACGATTTTCTTTTCCTTTAACATGCTGAATGTCAAAATAAAATTCACTTAAAAATGCATTCCACCTTGCTTGGGGAGCGTTCAAATTAGCTTGCTTAAAATAGCTGGTTAAACTACTATGATCTGTCTTCAACACAAATCTCTTTCCCAATAAGTAGTGCCTCCACACTCTGAGTGCATGCACTACTGCTGTTAGCTCTAAATCATAAGCTGAATACCAATGTTTGTGCTCCTTTAATTTTCTTGACTCATAGGCAATAACGCTTCCCTCTTGGGATAGAATTGCTCCTACTCCTTCCTTACAAATGTCAGTGCATACTTCAAATTCCTTGTTGGGTCCAGCTACCCTCAACACCGAAGCAGTAATTAGAAAGTGTTTTAACAATTCAAAACTAGTTTGACATTCACTGGTCCATCTAAACACTTTTCCCTTACTCTACAAGGATGTAATATAAAAAGCAATATTCGAGAATCCTTCTATGAAATGCCTATAATATCCATCCAATCCAATAAAAGAATGAATATCTGCTACTTTCTGGGGTACTCGCCATTCCATGATAGTTTTTATTTTCTCAAGATCCACTGCTATACCTTCAACAGAAATGACATGGCCTAAGTATTGTATTTGTTCTTTGAAAAAGTCACATTTACTAAACTTGGCATACAACTGATGTATCCTCAACATCTCCAACACTAGCCTTAATAAGTGCTCCTTATGTTCTTCCATGGTTATTGAATAAATTAAAATGTTGTCAATAAATATAAGAACAAACTTGTCCAGAAAAGGGTGAAATATGCCATGCATCAGACTCATGAATGTTGTTGGTGCATTGGTTAAGCCAAACGGTAATACCGCAAACTCATAATGCCCATATTGGGTGTGAAAAGTTGTCTTGTAAATATCCTCATCTTTGATTCGGATCTGGTGATATCCAGATCTTAAGTCTATTTTTGAAAATACTATCACTCCCTTCACCTTATCAAATAGATCATCTATACGTGGCAGCGGATATTTATTTTTGACTGTCAATTTATTGAGCTACCTATAATCCATGCACGGATATACCCCTTATCCAATAGTTCTTGTAGTTTCATTTTCAATTCTGTTAACTCGGGTACACTCATCCGATATGGTGCTCTTGAAACTGTTGTTGTACCGGGCATTAGTTCAATAGTGAAATCAATGTCTCTTTTTGGGGGTAAACCTGGTACATTTTCTCGAAATACATCCATGAAATCTTGTACCACGGGTATATTTTCCAGCATAGGGGTATTTTTCTTAGAGTTAGAAAATCCCACTTGAATGGCATAAATCTTGCATCCTTTTCTGATGCATTTACTCAACTGAGATACTGTGATGGGACGTAATTGTAAGGGTTTATTAATTCCTTGTAATTATTGATGTGTCCCATCATCCGCTCTGAAATATATAATATTTTCCTTACAATCCACCAGAGACTAGTATCTTTCTAACCAGTCCATACCCAATAGTATGTCATAGGATCCCAAAGGTAGAATCTTCAGTTCTACATTTAACTGTTGTTCTCCAAATTCCAAAGAATAGTTTGGAACCTTGGCACAAACTCTTCTCTTTGCCCCAGTAGCTAGTTGTACCAGCCAAGGGTTTTGAATTTCTAACTTTGTAAATTACAATTTTCTACTATTCAAGGGTTTACATAACTTAAACTGGCACGTGGGTCAACCAAAATAGAAATAGTTCGTGAGAAGAACTTACCTTCTAATTATATCATTGTTGGATGGTAGTCTGTTTGCCAGTCTTCTAGAGCTTCATTAATTCTGGGTATGTTTCGGGCCACATGCCCCACCATAGAGGATTCTTGCAGGTTAGTCATTGTTTCATTTCTTCCCCACTGAGGGAAATTCTTGTAATAGTGTGTGTCGCCATACCCCCATCATTGTAAAGGAGGTTTCTAAGTTTGTCTGTGTTAAGGCTTACTGGAAGCCTCTATGGGCCATTATTTTGTAGGCCATTTTTTTCTCTGATAATTTCTTCCAAACTGCTTACTTACTAAATTTCTTGCAGAATCCTTAAAATTACTAGACTTGGTATATTTATAATTTGAATTATTTTTCTATCTTTTCTTTGGCGGCCAATTTTGGCCTATTTCTCCTTTCGCCTTGTACTGTTGGTAGCACATTCATGCTTTTCGAATTGCCTCAACCATTGTCCTTGGATTCATGAATTCGATCTGTTCCTTAATGTAAGCAAGTAGATTGCTCAAGAACTACTGAAATTTAGCCTTATCATCTCTCAGGAAAGGCACATATTTTAATAACGATGTGAAATTGGTTATGAATTCATCCATTGTCATATGTCCTAGTCTTAAATCATGAAATTATCGAGACTTTTCATCATCAAAATGTTCTGTTAAATATTTATCCTTAAAATATTGTTGGAATTCATCCCATGTCACATTTTTGTCTTCGACACTTCGTACATTTTTAACTTCCTCCCACCACAGGGTAGCTTTCTCCCTCAACTGATAAATGGCCAAACGAGCTTTGAGGTTACTGCTATATTCATAAACCTGAATGTACTTGTTCACATTAATTAACCAAGCCTTGGCCACTTCTTCGGCTTCCCCATCAAAAGTAGGTAGTTTGATTTTGCGGAACTCACCCTGTAGTTCCACTTTTTATTTCTTTATCTCTTGTTGATCAGATGCATTACCAGATTCATCTTCATTATAATTTTTGTTCTTATTGCTTCATTGTGAATGTCTCCCTTCTAATCTATCATTAGTTTGTCGTTGTCATTCATTTTCTCCCTGAGTGTCCCTTTCATTATTGGGTTGCACCATTCCTTGATTCTACTTGTCGGAAAGGGTTTTGAGTATCCTATCATGTTATTGCATCAGTGTTTCATTGTCGCTCCTTACCCTAACCATCTCTTCCTATAGCTTCTGCACTGTACTCACCAATATATTCGTTTGATTTTTTTGTTCCTCCAGCAGTCTACTGGTCTGCTGGTGTTGGTCTACACTCAACTGTATCCACATTTCCAGATTCATTTCCGGATTGGTTTGAGGTGTAGGTTCCCCTGTATTCCGGGGTACTTGATGCGTCGATCCCCTTCTCATTATGTCTTTTTCTACTTTCTGTGCACAATTTTACGCACAACGATTATTATTTAAGTGACCCATTTGCGTCCCAGCGTATGAACCCTGCTTTGGTACCCACTTGTAACATCAATATACATAAAAATAAAATATAAATTTATTTTATTTATTTATTTATTTTAATCCCTATTAGCTTGATTCCTTCTTACTCTAAGTAACGTTAGGTGTTTAACCTTAACATAAATATTATAACATGATTATGGTTTACAATTATCTATGCAATATAATTCAAATGATTATAAAAAATTCCCATGCATATATTTATATTCCTACATTTTGGATGCAAACCATATAAAATTTCATCATGCAACTCCTAGTCAATTTAATTTAGGCCATGATATTATTCTGATTCACAATGTAATAGTCTACGGAACTGGCAGCCCTGTTCTGTCGGGTTTATGAGCTGAGCTCATTGCGGTAAAAATGATATACGTTTGATTGTATATAATCGTCCTACCCCTGATAGGGATTAAAAGGCTTTAGATTGGAAATTATACAGTGTACTTCGTCAATGTACTCCGCATGGTTTTCATTACACACTTCTTCCACTTGTCAACCCCTCACCCGTTGGATCTGTGGTGTGAAATCCACGACTGAGATTGTTTGGTACCGGGTTAGGGTACATACCACCCTTGCAACCCTAACCTCTTTGTTCATTTTTCTCTCGTGAGGCTAGAGGTGCTTTCTCTGCAAACTCTCCAACGCAATCACTACGGCTACCTGGTTTCATACTCGCGCCATTTTCAAACTTGCATTCCTTCTGCCCTATTACTAGGTATTGTGACCATTCTCCCATCGAGGTATTTTATGAAGTGATAGAGCTGTTTATTCTTCGCTTTGTTCTATGTTTTTAGGTTTCAGTAACTATTGTTTGCTTATTTCCTTCTCATTTTTTTTGTTAAGTTCTCCGGGTAGTGGTTCAAGGATGACTACAGGTATTTATGCTTTTGGCATATCGATGGTGGTGAGATTTCATTGATGTGGCTTCCATGGTTCTATTCACTGGATTCTACTTCCACCTATTTGGCTTCAACATCTCCAGGTAAGCTTAAAATTCAACATTTGCCACATATGTTAGGCTTATCAGGTTTTTACTCTGCCATTACTATGTTTTATTATGTAACTTTGCCTTGGATATTTCCACACAGAATTTTGAATTCAGTTCACCTCGGGCTTCATTGCGAAGGTAACATATATATCAAGCCCTGTCTTACTGTTAATATTTAGGGGTATTTCTCAGTTCAGGTTTTGGTTAAGAATATATCCTAACACAGGTTTCGTGCTCATCCAGGTATGGCCTCAGTTCTTGCCATAAAAATTCTTGCAAACTTGTCTTCATTCCGTCAATGTAATGTTGTCTTAACTATGTTTTCATAGGTACAGGTACATGGACTCTCAAGCTTGGTGGTTGACCTTAGATGCAAGGCCTCTCCTATTTTTCTCTCTATATTTTATTTCAAGCACTCATAGCATCTGTCTTATTTTTTATTATAGTCTTTAGCCTGGCTTTGAGTTTCTTTTGGAGGTGTAATTACATATGTTTTTGTTAATATATATATATATATATATATATATATATATATATATATATATATATATCCCTCAAACATAATTAACACAAATGTTAAGAGGAAACTTTACTCTGTTTTATGTTGGTGTATTTTCTATGCTCTAGTTAATAATGTAAACCGATGTCTGGACCATCTTGCCTTCTGAGTTACTTCCGTAACTCTTGTCTATGTATAGCATAGAGTAGTGAAATGAAAACGACTTGTTCTATCTAGGGTTTCTACTCTGGACTAAACTAACAGTTTTCTACCTTATTACAGGTTCTGTATAATCTCCTTTTTAAAACAAAATTAACAAAATAGTTTGGAACTAATCGAGTTGTCATAGATGCCTACCAAAAGGAAAACATTTGTACTTTCTTGATGAGGTACCGATCCACTTGCAATTAGCTGAGATTTCCATCTAGTTAGCATCGTTGTTGAAGTTTCATTGACTTATGACTAATATGCCTCCAAGTAAAAAGTAAGCATGGAATCATTATATTGGTGTACATGGTAGGGTTATCATGTTAGTTTACTTAATATATAGATCTTAGGGTATTAGGATATATGTAGCTAAATTTATATCCATTACATGGATCAACATTGGGTGACATAATTATTGGTCCAACACTTTAAGAAATCGCATTATGAAGCACCATCAAATTATCTTGGCAATTAAAGTAACATAGTCAATATTTTACTCACCCATAAATATAGCACAATGACTTTTATTAATCCCAAAGAGACTCATATTTGATGTAAATTCAACCGATTTTTGTTCTAATATATATTTATATCCAAGATAAGATGTAATGTTCCCACATTTTGCAGCTATTGGGAATATAACATTTTATTTTCAGTTTGCCTAACTCATGAATAAAAGTGTAAAGGAGGAACTCTAAAACTCCTAATCAGCAAAATAAATCAATGTCCAATGTGAACATGGAAAAATATGGGCCATTTCAATAAAATACACTTAGGTGTGAAGAGGAATGGAGAATATTGACTAGGTCAACAGGACCAAATCACAGCGGTGTCTAGATGCATTGAACCTCCTTATTGATCAGCGCAATCTTAGATGGAGACCCTTCATGTGAAAAGGGTTAACTCATTGGAGGTGTTTTAGGGTTTTCTAAGCCCTAATGTTTTAAAATGAAGAGGAAGGCCACAAGGAGGGTTTTTGAAGATAATTTGATTTTGAAATTGCTTAAGCAACTCAAACCCTCTTGGCTGTTTAGCTAGAGAGAGAGGAATTTCTTGTCTAGGGATTCCTCCTCCTTCATTAAGGAGCTCTTGAAGGAGTATGTTATGAAATGCCTCACATATAGGCTTGAGGCCAAGCTTCCTCCTCCAACTACAACGTTTTCTGTTGGGCAGGAATTGTGGTACTGCAGGGTGTTGCAGTGAGGGGTTTTCAACACCTCTTCTAGATCTAGTTTTGCAGAAAAGGGAGCATTCCTTTCTCTGGAAGATTAGTGAGGATGCATTGAGCTTCATTTCCAAATATTGGCATCAGGCCAAAGTACCTTCCAACATCATCTGCACAGTTCATTCCAGGAACTGCGTCCTTTTTCCAGTGCATTGCTGCAACAGGGTTTCTACCTTAGTTTGGTGCCAATTTCCTTGAGGAAGGGCCATCCCTTCTTCCGGAAAGTCTGTATTTCAGTGCTCTTATGTAATTTTGTATATTTAAGCTCTTCTACTCATAGTTTTAGTGATTCTATGTTTTCCAGATCCATATTCTGCAGATCTGATACTTGTATTTGTTCTTTCATGAAATCCCCTTGCCGGATGATCTATTTGATGTATAAAAGGAGATGAATCTCTATTTTTCTTCATACTATATTATAATAAAATTTAGATCCCATGTTTCAAACATATTTTTTCTAATGTATTCAGAAATTACGCAATATATGCTTCAGCCATTTTTTGCATACTCTAAGTCATGGGAAATCAGCAATTTTAAGCTTATCCGGGAATGGAGGAACTGTTTAGCATAGCTAGAATGCTTTTTTTGAGCTGAAATTTTGCATGGAATTTCCATATAGCCTAAGCTAACATATCCTAGATCCTTTTCTTGTTGTACATTGGGTTCAACTCTCCCCATGTGTTTCGCGACATAGACTAACCGCCTCTCCTGGATCCTAACTCTAGTGATTGTAGCGGAGACTAACGCCTGCGGGTTTTGGTCTAATGGAAATTGTGATTCCAACAAGTGGTATCAGAGTGATAGGTCTCGAGTTCTAAACTCACCCACCTCGCATTGGGAGGGAGATTGTTGTACATTGGGTTCAACGCTCCCCATGTGTTTCGCGACATGGACTAATCGCCTCTCATGGATCCTAACTCTGGAGATTGTAGCAGAGACTAACTCCTATGGGTTTTGGTCTAACGAAAATTGTGATTTCAACATTTCCATTATTTTTACGCAAATTTCTAAATACATCCATTTTGGGCCATAAATCCTCACTTTTCCCCACTATTGGATGAAGGGATTGAACATATTTCTTGCTATTGTGTTTCTAATTGATGTATGAGTGTCTATCAGCATATTTTATGTATTTAAAACTCTATGCACTTTTAGCAGGTCGTTTGCCCTTTGTTGTAGCCCCTCATTGGGCATTTTCTTGAAGACAACTAGGTGTGGGAGATCTGTTTAACCCACCTAGTCTTATTTGTTTCATCTCAGATCTTGGATTTCAGTCTTAGATACTCTGATATAAATAATCCAATGGCTGGTTTGGGTTGCTGAAGCACACATCCTTGAAAAATGTGTTTTTCAGGCCTGTCTTGCTGAACATTCCCAAGTGGGAACATCACATAAGAAGCATTGTTAAAAATATATTTTAGATTAAACTATTGTTAACCATGTTTATGAGGGTTAATAAACATTCATTACAATTGACTTGCAACCAGCCATTTCCTCAACTATGTGCAAGCTTCCAAAATTTTTTTAGAGGGGTACCCCAAATGGGTTATCAAATGACACCAAATATTAGGGGATACACTCATGTGGGTTAGATATCACCCTAGAGCTAAATATTTTAGGGAATGCAATGGTTAGGATTCTAGTTAAACATAATTTTGAAATGAATAAAACTCATATCTAAGAAACCAAACCCTAATACCATGAAAATGAAACAAGGAATGACTTGTCTATTGAATACCCTAGGTTCGTATGTCAAGTATACAAAGGTTACGTCTAAATATAGTTTTAGTTCAACCATACATGTAATAGTTGAGTGGGTAGAACCTTCATCGTAGTTCTTTTCAATATGATGTCATAATTCAGCTAGTCTCTTAAAACATGAAAATATATGATGTGATGATTCTTGGGAAACCACACAAAGTCTAAACTCCTTTCAAATATCAAATTAGTTCATGTGATAGCTATGGAATGTCGATGCATAACTTTTGTCTTAGCAACTCATTGATTCACCCCCTTTACATATTGATTAACATATAGTTTCTTAAAATCAAACTCATAACAATAAATTCCACCTAATACATTGAGCTCCCTACATAAGACCCAAAATATATGTTCATTTCCTTCATCACCTTCATGTTTTTCATATTGTATGAATATTAGAAGAAGAATGTGATTCTTCCCCATTAAATATTAAATCCTAATACTCCACGAGGATGTAATTCCTAACTCTCTCTCCATTTCTTCATTGAGATATCTTCCTCATCAAATCCATACTAAGAAAAATTCCTCACAAGACTAGGTTCATCATGTGGAATTATTTATCATCTTCAAATGTGGAGAAAGGTTTAAGAAAGAGTAATCTCATATCATCCCAATAGGAAATGCAATTAATGAGTAAAGAATTGTACCCAACAATTACAACCCCTTTCAAAGTCAATATGAATAAAGGAATTAAATAATTCTCATTAGACATAGTATACACCTAGAGAAATAACAATTCGAACATGATATTCAATTGCTTCATACTCAGTTCTTGTGAACATGGGAAATTCTATCCATGGAATAGAAGGAACATAGCTTCAATTATTTAGGTTGACAAAACGATCCAAACAAAATATATCATGACATTCCTTAAAAGACAGAAAAAAAGGATAGAGATTCACTTAAAAAATAAAATTACGTTTAGTACACTTGGTAGAGATAAATTTAAATTAGAAATATTACTCTCTAAGGGAAGATTAGGGACATAACTATAGAGTTACTATAAAATTTGTAGTTCAACAACACATGAATGTAACCTTGTCATAAGAAACCATAGTATACATTCTCTTATGGAGTAACGTGTCAATTATATGTTGATGAGGCTTTTAATCACATCAATCAATGTTTAGTCCAACCCATTAGGATGCCAAAAAATATCAATAGAAATGAGAATATGCAGGCTCCTCTCCTTAATTTGTAATCACAATCCTATGGGTACATGACTCACCAACTAAAATCTTAATGAATAATAATATTGATTGTAAACATGAAATAATAATAACCTAGTGTGCATAACCAATAACTATGATTTCTTTAATGTCTTTAAACAATATTAAATAATGAGATCATAAATGCCATGAGATACCCTAGAGAAACACTTGGAAATATTGTAGCTACCATATTCTTATTATTACTATTGTTTTTTATATAGTTACAAAGCTGTATAGTTGTAAACACAAGAAATAAAATTTATTATGACAATTTTGAGCTAATTATAACCAAATCTCTTCCATGAACTAACAAATTATCTATTATCTAAGTCACTTTTTCCAAACTTTATAGCTAGTACAAAATATAAAATTAACTGAACCTTTGTACAATTTTGGCTTTCCTATGTCCAACTCACTATTTAAGCATCCAAGTAGCCTCCTCTAGTTAATAATTTCCAATCACATTCCCTTTCTTCATTTTCCCTTATTTAATTATTGTGAATTTATGACAAGTGGAAGGCCACTAACCTAAAGAATGGGTTTAGCATGGTTCCCAATATGTAGTTATGGTTTCCTTTCATTTCCCACTCCTATGTTGTTTAGTGACGTAGAAAAATTCCGTCCTAGCCTTTGTAGATGACAATATTTTATATAGAAGATAAGAAATTTATTTTTGGTCTTTGTCCCTCCTACCACGTGGAAACCTCTTATTAGGCATGGAAACATCCATGAGCTCCTTTTGATACCTTTTTAACCTATTCATCATTGCAAAGTGTCATGTGGTTATAAGTAGAAGGTGCTCCCTTTAATCCTTTCGAGTCCCTAGCTCCCCTTGTAGTTGGGTTCCAAGAAGGGTTATCCTTGATAGTGGGTTTTGGTAACTCCTATCGAGTACTTGGTATAATAGATATCTCATAGTATCATTGAGCCCTGTGAGGAATAATATGAATAATGTGGCCTCTTCCCAAAAATGTTACAGAAATGGAAGTAACAATTAATCAATTTGTTGCATGTTTCTATGGAGAATTTCCCTCTAGGAAGCCATCAATGAATTTCAAAAATCTCCTTGAGGAAGAGGGATAAGAATATTTGGTCCTCATAATTTATGATTATTTAGAGAGAACCAAATGAATACCCGAAAAAACAAAATACATTATCTCAATGTAAAGCTATAAGACACAAACTCTAAGTTAGGCAAGAGTGACCCTTGACTACAATGTAACTAGATTTTATGCTTAAGTAATATAATTAAAAAAAATGATCGTCTAAATTCATATGGATTGGAAATAGACTTAAAAAGTTTTAATATGAATATCTTTATTTATGATAACTTTGTTAAGTGTGGTTGTAGATTGTTGAGTGAATGTTGTCATTGATGTCATTATTGCATTGATGAGTGTATGATGTCATTTATCACTAAGTGTAAGTGGTCTATGCTTAATGTCATGGATGCATTTGTAGTTTGAGTAGCCTATCCTTCAAGGCATTAATTCTATAGTTTCTTAGTCCAAATGAGCATGAAATATGTATGGTTATCTCGAGTGTTCTAAGATATTTCCAATAATATATTACACTTCTCCTAACTCCGTCATAATGAGGATAAAAACAAATTTTAAGTAAAGCGGTTAAAGAAACTTTGGAACATGGTCATGATTAGGAAGAATCTATGCATCTGAGCATTTGGGGTGGAAATGAAGTAATACAAAGCTAAAGAGCCAGATATTGGATACAATTCGATCTTTCTCCTTACATTCAGACATCTAGGGGTGCAACGAAACAACACCTAGCCAAAAATCTAGATACCAGATAAATTCAATCTTTTGCATTGCATCTAGGAATTTGGTCATCTAGGGATGTAGTGAAGAGACAATTACCAAATATCTATATACCAGATTTCATCATCTAAGCGTGTAAATGGACCCTAGTACACATGGAATGTGAGATGAAACCATGTGGTAGGGCCAGTGGATGTGGAAACCAAAGGTAGTGACATGTGGCACCCACTTTTGGTATTTTTGGGTGGCCAAGTGGATGTTTGGCATGTGAAACATGACACATGACATGGCAAGGCATGCCATACAAAGATAAGTGTTTCATTCTCATTGGTCCACGAAGCATCGATGTCGCATACTCATATTCCTAAGGATTCACACCAATATTATCTTTTGCAAGTGTTCACAATATCAAAATATTTTGGAATTTTTAGTGTTTTTGGAGTCTGGAGGAAAAGGCCATATATGGATCTAGTCCAAAGTTGAATGGGTGAAGTGGAAATCCCTTGTCCATACCCATATCTCTAGATCACTAGATTCAACAACATCCAAAGGGGTTAATGAAAAGATTCAAGTGAGAGGAGGTATCTAGGTATCTTAGTGTCTAGGTGTGTAATAATTTAACTTCCAATGAAAGACCTGCACACCAGATTCAAGAATCTTTGTTCATAGTTCCAAATAGTACATCGTTCTGTGCTAAAAATATAATCCATCCTATTCAACATTCATGGATTAACTAATGCATGTGTTCTGTTCAATTTCCAAAAGAGTTGGATGCCAAATATGTGAGATTGTTTTTAAGTTTTTAGTTTCTAGGCCTAGGTTAGAAGGAGGTTTGGTTCCAAGCCCTCAACACTAAATGCACTTGGTAAAGGGAAATTTTTCATTTCGGTATTTTCCTATTGTGGAGTTTTGGTTGAATCTAAAAGGCCTGACACTGGATTTGTATAAAAAAAAATCGTTAAGCCCCCAATTCAAGTAGTTAGTCATATTTGTTTATGTGTTTTAGAGCTCAAGTGCTAAGGCCAAAAATTTAATGGTTCGGGCATGAAAACAATTAAGTCAATAAAAAGTAAAGATTCTTGATTTTGGGGCCAAAATCTTGGAAATATGTGGGTATAAATAAAAGTTTAAAAAAATTAAATATTGAGAGTTCTCATGCAATGGCATCATAAGATTATTTTGGACAAGCAGAGTTGTGGTAATTCATGAGAGGGAGAAATGTTGTAGACAATTAGATCCAGTCAATATGGTGGAGTCACTAATAAATCACCCCTATTCAATGGAACAAACTATGCTTTTTGGAAAGTGACAATCATGAAATATTTGATGTCCCTTGGTTCAGATGTTTGACATGCAGTGTTGGATGGTTGAACACAACCAAGTCTTTTGATCAATAGATATGAAAATCTAGATTTCATTTATACTGCAAAATACATGAATGCAATACTAAGTTGTATTTTTGAATCTACGTTTGTTAAATTTATATGTTGCAAATAAAAAAAGGAGATATGGAAAAAACTACAAAACAACCATGAAGGTGATGACAAGGTAAAGAAAGCTAAACTTCAATTTCATAGAATGAAATTCAAATGCTTAAATATGATGAATATGAAAATGTAGCTAAATATTTTCTTCATATATATAAAATAGTCACTACCATTAAAGGTCTTGATGAAAAGTTTAATGAAGTTGCAGTAATCGAAAAGGTCTTAATATCTCTTCCTTCTATATTTAATGTGAAGATTTCAATTGTAGAAGATATTTCAATTGTATAAGAGATGCATGATCTAGATATATTAACCTATGAGATGAGGACTCATAAAGAAAGATCAACATCAAGTAAAGTTACCTTTAAGGAAACAAAGAGACCACATGATGATCAAGAAATTTCAACCTGTGAATCTGATGAAGAAGAAGCAAAGTTTGTAAGGAAGTTGAAGAGAGGATCTGGTAAGTACAAAGGTATGTTACCTTTTAAGTTCTCAAAGGCTGGTATACTTGGTCATTATCCTTTTAAATGTACCTATAAAAAGGAAGGAAATGAATATGATGATAAATAAAAGAGGATCCCTAGAAAATTCAAGAAGGAGAATAATTAAGAGAAGAAGAGTTTTTGTTCTAAAGAGGATATATGCTCCTTGGAAGATGATGATATTGGAAATAATATTGTTTGGATGGCATTGATGTCAACCTTCAAACGTTATGGTTTGGATTTTTTGTTGTGGGTGATTGACTGATGCTAGAAATGTTTAGAATGGTGTTACAGGTCTTTGACATGATGCTCATAGAAGTGTTGATGTAGTGTTTCAAATATAAGAGAAACAGGACAAAATTATGATGATTGAAAACAAACTAAATAAGGTTTCGTCTTCATGCCCACTACAATAGCATAATTGTGTTGATATGTTTCATCTCGCCCGCAACAATCTTCCTTGTCTTGTTGTTATGTGCTTGTGGCATTTCCTATAACATTAGAGAAATTTTGAGGTAAAAAAAGGGCCTCAAAACATAAATGTATGACCAAAATCATCTTTATAAGAACCAACATGATTCAAGATGGTGATGTCAACGATGGGGGATGACTCACCATTTTTGGAGTAAAAAACAAAAAAATCAACTTGTATTTTCAACTTATCTCCCTATGGTTTTACTTAAATTTCGAAGCAAGAGAACTCATTAGATGCAAAATATAATTCATAATACAAGGATTACCCATGTTTCATTCTTTAGATGTACCCTGCTACCTGAAGAATGAGAAATACATGAAAAATGTGATTGCAATCATATTTTTTCATGTATTTCTCATTTTTTATGTAGCGGGTTCCACCGAAAGTATGCAACAAGGGTAATCCTTGGATGATGAATTATAGTTTGCATCTAATGAGTGCTCCCGCTCAAAAACAGAGTAAAACCATAGAGAGATAAGTTGAAAAAAGTAGTTTTTTCTTTTCTCCCTCTAAATTTTGATGATGTAATCTAATCTTATTTTATTATTTCCTCTATTGTTTTATAATATTCCTCATCATGCCCATTTTAGACCTGAAAATTTCTCTAGTGGTTGGGAAAGGAAAAACCATAGACATTCCTATGATATTTGGTGTGAATGGTGACATGTTGATGAAGTCCTATTTGATATGGTTATCAAGAGAAGTGGAATTCATTTACTATGTTGATTGGTCCAATTTGATGTGGAAAAAATTAGTATAAATATATCACGCCATGGTTGGAATTTAATTTAGTTGCTCTATACAATGAAGATGAATGATATACTTATAGTATTGATCAGATATGTGGTTAATGTTGTAGAGGTTTAGTACATAATTATAGATGCCATGTGTCATGAAATTTCCTTATATTACACTACAATTGATGGTTGTGTTGTATGGCCAAGTGAGGGTTTGTACTACTACCCTTAGAGTATGGATTTGTGAGTTTTTTCGTGTTGTTGACTATGTTGATTATAAGAAAGTTATTGTAGTGTTATTGTTGTAGAAGAGGACCCAATATGAAAATGAATGAAATCATATTCCATGGTATTTGAGAAGGTTGGGGCCTCTAAAAAGTGGTGGGTTGCTAAGATAGGGAATTGGGGCTTCCTAACTAGTACTAGCCAGCAAATTGATATTGAGGAGGTTGTGGCCTCTGAAAAGTGGTGTATTTCTAAGATAGGGAGATGAGGATTCATAGCTAGTAATAGCTATCAAATTAATATTGACGAGGCTGGGGCCTTCGACAAGTGGTGGCTTGTTAAGATAGGGAGTTGGTGATCTGAATTTGAATGTTAGTTTTGATGTGCTAATTTCATCTTCAGATTTATAATTAATTTTCTGATCATATGCTTTTTGTGCATACTTTTCCTTGGTCTTTATGAGTGTAAAAAAGGTAAATGAGCTGATTTTTTAATTTTAATTCAAGAGCATAAAGCATGAAAAAAAAACGTTGAACATGTTGGAGTTCCCATGTTTTGGAAAGTTTGGCAATACCAAAATATGAGACAACATCAGAACCACTTTTAGACCTCAGGATCTAGCCCTCCTAGGTCCAGAGAGGGATCTCTCTATATAGGAAAAGGTTTATGTCTTTGAAAGTTTTGTTTAAAGATATGAGGCTAGTTGTGGGCATGAGGTCTGTTTGTTTGATATTTTGTTTGGTTGTTGGGAATCAGGAAGGAAGGGTTCGGTATGAGACAAGGATGAGAAAAGAGGATTTTTGGTAAAGGAGAGATAACTTAGAGAACACTCAAGACCATTGGGAAATGGAGTCAGGAAAGGGTTTACTTTCTATTCAATATGCAGGCTTTCAATTGGGCTAGTCATCTAAAGCATTGGATCTTAAAGATGATAGTGTGACATGAAATGGTAAGAAGGAAGGTGAAAGGAAAGGAAACCTCCAAGATGACCACTTAGGAATCAGGTCTAGGAATAGGACATGGCGTTGGACACCTGTGATCCAACTCCTAAAAGGTTAACTCTTCAGACAAAGGAGACATTAAAGATTTAAACACAAAGGTGAAGGCCTGAGATCATAGAAAGACTTTGAACTTTCAATGCTTTAGCATCCAACTTAAGGGAACTTAGAAAGGTTCAATTGATCGAAAAGGACCCTAGTGAGATAGAGACAGTGTTCTAAACTCCCAGTATCCCAATTCACTCAATTAAAGCCTAACAAGAACATCTAAGGATAGATTCATTAATTCATACATTAGCTAGCAGTAAATATAGCCACTACACTGGTTAAATTAACTTGAAACAATACCCAGATAACACAATCAGTAGAAAAAATCGAAGTTAGGGAGAGCAGAAACATAGGGTACCATGCAAGGGTAAATCCTATGCCAGATTTTTGATGCGTACCCGAGACACAAAATGTGATGAATTACAAAGGAAAACAAAGACAAAGTAAGAAAAACATCACCGCTGCTTTAAATCAGGATCCAAAGAAATGTGCTTGTCATATTAAAGAGCAACACCAATCATGTACAACATTGCCAATAGCTTGATATTCAGTCTGAAAACATGTTCCTCAGCCTATCTTACAACTTTACACATGGAACTATATCTCAAGAGAAACAACTTACAATTCACAGATATCCGATCAAAAACCTTTACAATGAGTTTCTTCATGAGTTTTATAGCTGAAAGAGAGGCATAGGTTGTAGATGAAACACTAAATGAAACATTAAAACATATCAGAGGAAGAGGCTCGTGGCCCATTCTGTCTTAATATATATGCATTAATCTTCAGTACTCTTTGGAAGAAAGAGTGGTCTTCGATAGGCTGAAATTTACTCTAGGTATTTTTTTGAGGTACTTTCACTGCAGTACTCTGTAGTACTTTGGTGAATAAACAAAAAGGCGGATAAATAACTTCAAGGTCTGTCGTACTACATAACAAATGCTCTGGTAGCATTAGGACTGTTCTGTCAAGGTGGAAATCTTCTCAGGAACAGGGTGTAGAATGAAGACAATATGGGTACTGTGTCCTTTCTCAGGAGGAAACTTCTACGGATGTGAAACACTGTCAATATAGTCTTCTGTGTGTTAGGCCTCTTCAGGCCTTCTATTTCAATCATGAGGTCTCAAATCAAGTACAATTTCCTTTGATTATTGAATCAGAGACTAAAATCTTCAATTACAGGCATTAAATTCTTCTAATTATCCACTGATACTCTTTGCCGCTTCATGACTGTCTCTGCCTGTGAAATTTGAGCTTTAATGATGTCGGAGAGGTTTAACAGGGTCCAACACTGTACCTTTAATGAAATCTTTCTTGTAGAAACCTTCTCAAACATTTCTTCGCAATATCAAGCTCAGAAAATAGCCTTCTCTGCGCTCTATGTCACTGTAACAGTGACTGTGAGAAATGGCGGTTCTCACTGCCTGTAACCTGCAAAGCATGCAAATAAGTTAAGAAAATCCATGCATGGGGAGGATGGTTGTGGTGGAATGCTGTGAGGATGGCAGTGCAACATGGATGAAACGGTGGATGTAGGACAGACTAGTGAAAATGCAGTGTAAGGGCGAAAAAATGCAGCTGATGGAGGCTTGGTGAAAAAATGCATGTGGACCATCCGATCAAATCCGGAGGTGATGATCAACGGCGGAGATTGGTTAACAGAATGATTTTGGAAAGCTAGGTGAAATGAAGAAACTTTAGTATAAACATTAAAGTCTTAATGTTTGGCAGGATAATATGATTTTAGTGCAAAACATAAGGTTAGGACCTTTGAATGAAATAAAAAGGGAATGCACGAAAATGCGATGAAACGGACTGATATGGTGGGCCCTGGTCATGGGAGGAGGGCAATTGAATAAGGACCGTAGATCTCAGGAGGAGATCAACAGTGGAGATGACATGATGAAGTTCTATGGTTGCGCAATGAACAAGTGGCGATGGAGAACGCGATGCATTATGGACCGTCGATCCGGATCGAACGGACAATTGTGATTTGCTCGGAGGATCGCAGTCGGGGGAAACAAGAAGTGGCACACAAATATTTCCTAATTGGAGATCGAGCAACATCGCGATGGTTGTCGGATCATCGAGAGATCAATGATGGAGATTTAAGCGTAAAGCAGAGGCAAAAGGTCAAAGAGAAAGGGCGGGAGCAAGGTAGACCATTGGATCCAAAGGATTGGATGGCGGAGATCTTAATCGGGAGAGAAGACAGACGGGTTAATGAGCGGGGAGTGATGAGATCTGTACTGTTGGATCACACGAGATGGACGGCTTAGATGCAATCGGGGATCGGTCAATCAGGGCTTCGGAAGAGTGGCACAACAAGAATTTTCGATTGGCGATGGAGGTGGGGTTGCGATTGCGTGATAGACATTCGATCAGGATGGTAGATTGATGGTCGGCATGTAATCAGAGGGGTGAATGGGGAGAAACGATGGGCGCAGCGTGGGATAAGCATTGAACATTAGATCTTTCAGAGATCGATGGTTGGAAACAACATGGAGGTCGACAGACTAATACACCATCAAATCTGTAGGTTTTAACCCTGAACAGAAATTATCTACACACGAATCTTATAACAGAAAATAAACAATAGCGAGAGCATAAAACATAAAAGAGATAAACACAGAGATTTTCCCCTGGATCCCAAATCGGGACGACCAGCTTTATTTTTCATTATATTCCTTTTAGTGTTACAAAACATATATATATATGTCGAAGCATACATAAACCCCAATCCATTAACCCTGGATTAGAACATAACCATAGTTCCCTTGACCGGATCTACAAAATACCAGGGGCCAAAAACCATCATACCCCAAAACCATGTGCAAACTCATGCACAAAACATGGGTGGGTCTGCCTATGAGTGGGACCGCACACCAAAATTTCTTTTGCCGGGGCGCTGCCCCAGACCTCGACAGGGGGGGCTGTCGCCCCCCCTGTGACCCCCCTGCTGTGCCCAGTGCAACGTACAGTGCGTGGGGCCAGTCGTAGAAATAATATAACACATACCCAACATTCTCCCACTTGTTATTTTCTTTCCACAGGGGGCCACAAGAGAGCTTAGTCATTGGGCCAATTCTTCAACACCCATTGTTTCTCTACACCAAGAGAACTTCTGAGTGCTCACAGACTTCGTCAATGCATCTGCAACATTCTTCAAAGTGTCCACCTTTACCAGCAACACCCTTTTAGCTTCAACCATATCTCTAACAAAGTGATATTGAACATCAATGTGCTTTGTCTTTGAATGGTAAGCAGGGTTCTTAGCCAAGAAAATTGCACTTTGGCTATCACAGTCTATCCTTATAGCTTTCTGTACCAACCCCATACTTGAACACAATCTCTGCAACCAAAATGCTTCCTTGCTTGCATGAGTGGCTGCTATGTATTCTGCCTATGTAGTTGAAAGAGCCACTACAGATTGTCTTTTACTCATCCAACTGACTGCGCCTCCAAATAGGCTAAACACATACCCACTTGTAGATCTTCTTTGGTCCAGATCTCCAGCCCAGTCTGCATCAACAAAACCACAAATGTCCAACATTCTTTCCAATCATGGTCTTCCCTGGTAGCACAAGCCATAATCACTAGTGCCATGTAAATATCTGAAAAACCGCTTCACTGATGTCCAATGCTCCTTCCCTGGGTTTGACATAAACCTGCTCAATACTCCCACTACATGTGCAATGTCTGGTCTAGTACAAACCATTGCATACATCAGGCTACCCACTGCACCTGCATATGGAACACAGGACATATCCTCCTCTTCTTCTTGTGTCTTGGGACACTGTTCAACAGACAACTTTACACCTACAGGAATAGGAACATTCACCGGTTTACTATCCTGCATATTGAGCCTCGGAAATATAGTCTCGACATACTTCCTCTGGTTTAACCAGAGCTTCCTCTTTGCCCAATCTCTCATAATTTCCATGCCCAAAATATAGTTTGCAGCACCAAGATCCTTCATGTCGAATTTGGAGAACAGTTGGGTCTTCAAATCTTGGATAATTTCTTTGTCATTTCCAATCAATAACATATCATCCACATACAGGACCAAATAAATAACACGGTCACCCATTAATTTAAAATAAACACAGTGATCCTCCTTGCTTCTTGTGAAGCCAAGTCCCCGTATATAGGTATCAAATTTCTGATACCACATCCTTGGTGATTGTTTTAACCCATACAGAGACTTCTTCAACCTACATACCAGTTCTTTCTTACCCTTCACCATAAAGCCTTCAGGTTGCTTCATGTAGATCTCCTCTTCTAGATCCCTGTGAAGAAATGTTGTCTTCACATCCATCTGTTCTATCTCAAAATCAAATGCAGTAGCAACAGATAAAAGTAATCTAATAGAAGTAACTTTGGCAACAAGAGAAAAAATATCACCAAAATCAATTCCCGGCACCTGGGAATAACCTTTCGCTACCAACCGAGCTTTGTATTTCTCCACCTTGCCTTCTACATTCATCTTCTTCTTAAACACCCATTTGCTCCCAATGGGCTTCCTTCCGGCCGGCAACTCCACCAAATCCCATGCATCGTTTTTGTGCAAGGATGCCATTTCATCAACCATGGCCTCCTTCCAGAGTTTTCCATCCTCTGAATCTACTGCCTCCCTGACAGTTCTGGGTTCATCATCAGTTATAGTTAAGGCAAAACCTGAACAGAAAGCAGATGGACTATACCTTTCTTGTTGCCTTCTTTCCCGAACTGATCTTCTCAAAGCTGGAGTTTGTGGCTCTTCATCTTCTGAGTCTTCTTCTGTTGTAGAGTCTGATTCATCCTCCTTTAGCTCAAACTCTATCTTCTTAGGTTCCTTTGGTATGACTTCATGTTTAACAACATCTTTCACTTCTCTAAACACCACATCTCGGTTGTACACAACCTTCCTTGTTTCTGGGTTCCAAAGCTTGTAACCCTTTAAACCATCCTTATACCCAATAAAGATGCACCTTTCAGATTTATTATCCAATTTGGTCCTTTTCTCCTTTGGAACATGTACATATGCATCACATCTAAATACCCTTAGATGTGAAAGAGAGGGTTTCTTACCAGTCCATACCTCATGTGGACTCTTATCCTCCAACGCTGATGAAGGTGATCTGTTAACTAAGTAACATGCAGTCTCCACTGCCTCTGCCCAGAATTCTTGTCCTAACCCAGTACCACTGAGCATGCTTCTTACCTTTTCCATTAGCGTTCTGTTCATTCTTTCTGCAACTCCATTTTGCTGAGGTGTGTATGGAGTAGTTTTCTGCCGTGCTATACCACACTTCTTACAGAACTCTTCAAATTCCTTCTTGCAGAACTCCCCACCATTATCTGTCCTCGGCACCTTTATCTTCTTCTCTGTCTGGTTTTCCACCAGAGCCTTAAATTCTTTAAATTTGTCAAAGACTTCAGATTTCTTCCTCAATAAATATATCCATGTATTCCTTGAGAAGTCATCTATGAATGAAACATAGTACACAGACTTTCCCAGTGATGGAACTGACATAGGTCCAAACACATCATTGTGCACAAGTTCTAATATCTTGTTCGCCCTCTTAGCACCAGAAGGAAAACTCACCCGATTTTTCTTCCCATATACACCATGTTCACAGAAATTGAAATCCAAAGAGCAATTAGACATACCTTCTACCATACCATCTCTATGCAGTATCCGAAGGCCCTTCTCTCCAATATGTCCAAGCCTTTGATGCCATAGCATGGTCTTTTCTCCAGAGACAGCTAGGCTTTCCGCTCCACTTTCAAGAACCATAGAACTGTTACACCCATCAATAACAGTGCTACCTTGTAGCTTGTATAGAGTTCCAGTCCGAACTCCCCGCATTAATACCAGTGCTCCCCGAACCATCTTGCGGGCATCTTTCTCGAACACTGTTTTTACACCTGCATCATCCATCTTGCTTACAGAAATCAGATTTCTGGCCAATGCAGGAATATGCAGAACACCAGGAAGTGTTCTAATCCTCCCACCTTGCAGCTTCAGCTTGACCTTTCCACGTCCGACGATTATGGCCTTCCTATCATCCCCTAGGAAGACATCACCACCATCATATTTCTCATACTCGCAGAACCACTCCCTATGGGGAGTGAAGTGAAAGGATGCACCTGAGTTAATTAACCATGACTCATGATCTACATGTGTATTTGAAGAAGAAGCCAAATACACATCCCCACCTTCATCCGAGGTGGTTTTTGCCTCTGCAGAAGGAGCATCATCAGATCCCTTTCCTTTCTCAAGAGCTTTAGATCTGCAGTCCTTTTTGTAGTGCCCTTCCTTTCCGCATTTCCAGCACACCTTTACAAACTTTCCAGGAGATTTAGATCTCCCTCTAGATTTAGATCTCCCACTCGAAACCTTATTCTTGTTTCTATTTTGGGACCTTCCTTGTACAGATAAGGCATCTCCATTTTGACCCTCCATATTTCTTCATCTCATTTCCTCCGACAGCAAGGCTGAGACAATGTCATCAAAATTCAAGGTAGTTGTATTGCTACCTATTGCAATAACCAGACTGTCCCACGAGTCTGGTAGAGAGCACAACAAACTGATGCACTTATCTTCATCTGAGATTTTAATATCAACAGATGACAACTGACTTGCCACAGTATTGAAGGCATTCAAATGCTCTGTCACCGAGTCTCCATCCTTCATCCTCAGGTTATACATCTTTTTCCGTAGGAACAACTTATTCACCGGAGACTTAGATTGGTACAAAGTCCCAAGTTTTTCCCACAAATTCTTTGCCGTAAATTCCCCAGACACATACAACAATACTGAATCTGAGACACACAACCGTATTGTGCTCTTAGCCTTCCGATCCAGTTTCTTCCAGTCTTCATCTGACATTGTCGTTGGTTTAGTACCTAGATCTACCACGATCCACTGATCTTTATCCACCAGCAGATCCTCCATCTTGAGCTTCCATAACTCAAAGCTCTGACCATTAAATTTCTCGATCTCTATCTTCGCGCTACTCGCCATCTTCTTTCACTGTAAGAATCGATCCCGTAGATCATCCACTGAATAGGGTCTACCTCAGGCCCAAGAAAAAAACCCTCAGCAGTAAAGGCATCCCCTTGAAGCCGAAACAGCTCTGATACCAAATGTAGGTTTTAACCCTGAACAGAAATTATCTACACACGAATCTTATAACAGAAAACAAACAATAGCGAGAGCATAAAACATAAAATAGATAAACACAGATATTTTCCCCTGGATCCTAAATCGGGACGACCAACTTGATTTTTCATTATATTCCTTTTAGTGTTACAACACATATATATACATACTGAAGCATACATAACCCCAATCCATTAACCCTAGATTAGAACATAATCTGATCCAGGTGGATATTGGTGGTCACCCGCCTATTCCACTTGGGGCTCCATCATTGTCTATTTCAGTTTTTCAGTTTCGGCACAGTTTACTATTTTTAGCAGTTTTTCAGGTCCTAAACTTCCGGAGCCGTTTTGAGGCCCTAAACGACGTTTTTTGGGAAAACGGAGAACAACATGGGTCCATGGACCGATGTTGCTTATTCCAAATTTGTAGTCCTTGGATAGATCTTTCTAACGAGGTATGGTACGCGTCAAACGGAGATCGTATGCCAAAGTTACGCCCCTGGGAAGTTGAAACACCAATTTACCCAAACGGGGCCCATAGTTTTGGCGCTTCATCTCCTAGGGTTAGGGTTTTGGTTGTTTAGGATTTCCCATTGTTTCTAAATGATAAATAGGCCCTCGAGCCTCATTGTAACTTAGTTCAGAGGCCTGTAGCCGCCACATCTCTTCTCAGAGATAGCTACCAGCGCCCTAGCTAGTTTTATTTCCATTCTGTCTGTAAGCAAATTTCGGTTCTTTGATATTAATGAAATGAAGTGTTATTTCCGCTGCATCTCTGTATTTATGTTTATATGTTTATTCTATTGCGTTCCTGCATAAATCCGGATCAGTGGTATCAGAGCGGTCTACTTTTTCTCGATCCTTCTTTGCATGTCCCCAACGAGGTCGGGGTATAAGGAGCTAGGGCTTGATCTGGTGGAACCTTTGCAAGATCAGCCTCGCAAACCTTGACGGACGCCCATGGGGGACGAAAAGAAAGATGAGGGAGCAGGAGATCCTATCAAAATATTGCTCGAGGAGGCCCTCGAAAAACAAAGGAACGCGATGATGGATAGCTTTGCTCAGATCCTTCAACGGCTGCCCACCGGCGGCGCATCTGCATCCAGTAGCCACTCTGGAGTTGCGACTCCCTTTAGGGTACAAGTAAATTTTGACATTCCCATATTTGAGGGTCAAATAGACGCAGATGCCGTAGATAGATGGTTGAATCTATTAGAAGGATATTTCTCTGTTCATGACTTTTCAGACCGGGAGAAGATTATTTTTCACTCCTCAAAGCTACCCCCCATGTTAAGGACTGGTGGGAAACCTACTGTGAGAACAAGGACCAGACAGAACCCTCTCTGTTCTCGGCTGTACCAACTTGGAATTCTTTTCGAGACGCCGTCAAGGAACAGTACTATCCCGTGGGGAGCTATGAGGACAAGTACATACAATGGACCACGCTGTGACAACAAAGGGATCAAGATGTGCATGAGCTGATGAATCTATTCCATACCCTGCGCAAAAAGTTGGGTATCAAATATTCAGAGAAACATTTGGTGCTAAAGTATGGCAACTGTCTACATAGATACATTCAGGAGGAAATGGAATTCCTTGACATCTCCTCGCTTGGTACGGCATACCGGTATGCTGCCAAGATTGAGCAGAAATTCAAACAGAAGAAGCGAGACTTTGGATCTGCGAATCAAAAGCAAGGGAAAGGTGCTTCCAAACCGTAGAAGAAAGGACAGAGCCAAGGCATGGCGGCTAAAGACAACCCGTCAAAGCCACAAGAAAAGAATAGCACCGCAAAGCCAAAGAAGGACACGGAAAAGTGGTGTGAGTTCCATAAGAGCTCCACTCACAACACAAGTGAGTGTCGGGCCAAGCAGTCGCTAGTGGCCGAGATGAGGGCTTCTGAGTCAGATGCATGCTCCGACTTCGAATCAGAACCTGAAAAGGGGAATGAAAAAGGGAAACAGATTATTGATGCGGAGCCCAACGCCACTGTTGCCACTAAAAAGGTCCGGAAGGAGGAACCGGAAGATCGAGAGGAGGAGGAACGTCTCTTCCACTCCCAGATGTGGGTAAAGGGCTCCCCTGTACAGTTCATTGTCGACAATGGGAGCCAAAAGAACCTCATTTCAGCAGACGCCGTGAAGCGGTTGGGCTTGCCGACCACAGCTCACCCACATCCATACACCATCGGGTAGCTTCACCAAGGACGAGATCTCCGCGTCAGCCAGCAGTGCCGCCTTCCCTATAGCATCAAGCCCTTCACGGATGAGGTATTATGTGACGTTGCTCCTATTGATGTTTCTAATGTATTATTAGGACAACCATACTTGTGGAAGCGTCATGTTGTGTATGAGTCTCGGCCTCGTGCTGTTATTGTTACTTTGGGAAATAAGTTGTACAGGATACCAGAGGTACCACCTCCTGCCGCTATCTCTTTGGTTACTGCAAAAAAATGCAGTAAACTCATTTCCCAAACCAGGAAATTTGTTTTCCTGATGATCTGCCCCCAGGGCAAGAAGAATACTGTGGCCACGACCTCCAGACAGGGCTCCTCTGCACAACAACAACAAATGGATAAGGTTGTGGAGGAGTACGGGAACATATTCACCTCACCCACAGGGGTTCCTCTGCACTGTCAGGTCAAGCACCCGATTGATCTGACCCCCGGTGCGCCGCTACCTAATGGACCGATCTATCGGTGCTCTGTTCTAGAGAATAATGAAATTAAGAGGCAGATTTAGGAGCTGTTGCAGAAAGGTCACATCAGACCAAGTTCATCTCCCTGTGGGAGCCCGATCATGTTGGTACAGAAGAAGGATGGGACGTGGAGACTCTGTATTGACTATCGGGCGCTGAACAAGATCACTGTCCGGAATAGGTACCCAATCCCACGGATTGATGACCTTCTGGACCAACTCAAAGGTGCAAAATATTTCAGCAAGATCGACATGAAGTCTGGGTATCACCAGGTACCAATTGAACCCTCCGATGTGTGGAAGACTGCCTTCAAAGCCAAGAAAGGCCTTTTCGAATGGCTGGTCATGCCTTTCGGGTTGACGAATTCTCCCGCCACCTTCATGAGGATGATGGATGACATCTTGCGGCCATTCACCAACTCATTTGTAGTGGTGTACTTGGATGACATTCTGATCTTCAGCCAGACTTGGGAAGAGCACCTTCACCACATCTGACAAGTCCTCCAAACGCTGCGGCAACACAAGTTGTGTGCCAATTTGGAGAAGTGCACTTTTGGCATGACCCAGGTTCAATATCTGGGATACATTATTGATGAAAGGGGGGTGCATGTGGATCCAGCCAAGATCCAAGTCATTCGGGATTGGCCTGCCCCAACCACTATAACAGAGCTTCGCAGCTTTTTGGGTCTTGCTAATTTCTACCGGAGGTTCGTGTTGGGATTCTCTCATATCACTTGGCCCTTGAGTCAAGTCACCAAGGGAGGAGCGAGAGCAAAAAATTTTTGGTCGGAACCTCAACAAAAGGCATTCACAGAATTGAAAAACCGCCTCTATTCTGCCCCAGTTCTCACTTTACCAGACTTGCAATAGCCATTTGAGATCGAGACAGATGCCTCTGACTATGCTATTGGGGCAGTTCTTACTCAACAGGGACATCTAGTGGCATTTCACAGTGAGACATTGTCTGACACAGTTCGCAAGTACCCCACATATGAAAAAGAAATGTACTCCATTGTGCAAGCTTGTCGACAATGGAAGCATTACATTTTGGGGAAGGAAACAATCATCCACACAGACCACAGGCCCCTGCAGTTCATACAGACACAAGGGAAGTTGCAAAATGATCGCCATCAGAAGTGGTCCACATATCTGCAACAGTTTCATTTGAACATCAAGTACAAGAAGGGTAGCACCAATAATGTTGCAGACTGCCTCAGCCGACCACCGATCGTGGCGCTCACCACCGTGCTCAACTCTTGTGGGCATGAGACTTCTGATTGGCCGCTTCTCTATGAGAGTGACCCAAAATTCGGCCACACTTACAAGGCACTCTTGGGGGGCACACAAGTTCCAAATTTTCACCTCCAAGATGCACTTTTATGTCACCTGGGACACCTTTGTGTTCCTTCAAGCGAGCGTGCCAAGATGATATGGGAAGCACACTACGGTCGAGTCGCTGGGCATTTCGGGGTCGAGAAAACAGTAGCAATACTACAGAAGTATTTCTATTGGCCGAACCTTCGAAAGGATGTCGAGAAGCACATCAGATCCTGCACTGCTTGTGCCATTGCCAAACCGACCATCAAGAAGCAAGGCCTATATACTCCTCTACCTACCCCTAGTCGACCTTGGGAATCCATCTCCATGGATTACATGTCGGGCCTGCCTTCTACTAAGCAAGGAAATGACTGTGTTTTTGTGGTCGTCGACAGATTCTCAAAGATGGCCATTATGGTGGCCTGCAAGAAGAATATCACAGCAGAAGCCACTGCTAAACTCTTCTTTGAACGAGTGTGGGTGCACTTTGGGATCCCACAGTCTATCATATCATATCGAGATAGCAGGTTCCTCGGCACATTTTGGTCCAGCCTCTGGTCAATGTTGGACACAAAGCTCACCAAGTCCACAGCTTTCCATCCCCAAACAGATGGCCAGACAGAGGTCGTCAACAGAATGATTGTACACATTCTGCGCATGTACAATTCAAAGCATCCGCGCACATGGGACGAGAGCCTCCCCTATGTACAACATAGTTATAATCGGGCTCTCCACAGTTCAATCGGCCATAGCCCCTTTCAGGTGGGCTTGGGATTCCAGCCACTATGTCCCATCGATGTAGCCATACCATTTGCAGCTGCTCAAGCCAATTCAGCTCATGTCCAGTCTGAAGTTGAAAAAGCAAGTAGCTTCATCGAGTGCATTCAACACATCTGCCAACAGGTTCATGATATATTGGTCAGAGCCAATGCCAAGTATAAGCAATGCCATGATCAACACCGGGTGCCACACAACTTCCAGGTGGGCGACAAAGTATGGCTACATTTGCAGAAGGAGCGCCTCACTGGACCCCACCGCAAGCTTCGCCCACTCCAATACGGGCCTTACACCATCACCAAGGCTGTAGGGAACAATGCCTTCGAGCTCAGTATTCCACCATTCCTTGGTCTGCACCCAGTCTTCAATGTGGATCGCCTTCGTCCTTACTTCCCACCTCTACTAGACACCTCAGACATTGCAGAACAACTCACACCCCAACGGTTAAATCCGGTAAGATAGAGCAGAACCACCCGCAGTTGTATCATGGACATGGGAAATCAAGAACACTCGCCGGCGAGAAGATCCTTTATATCGGATTTGTCAAAGTTGGCCTATCACCTGGAAAGTGGTTCACCGAGGACCAAGTTCGACGAGAAATTTCCTCATCTCATGGAGAACTTAATGCAATGGGGACCATTGCTTCCTAAGGGGAGAATGATACGGGTGGATATTGGTGGTCACCCGCCTATTCATGAGGGCTCCATCATTGTTTATTTCCGGAGTTTTCGGTTTCGGCACGATTTTATTTTTGAGTTTTTGGGTCCTAAGCTTCCGGAGCCATTTTGAGGCCCTAGACATTTTTGGGAAAACAAAAAAACATGGGTCCATGGACGATGTTTCTCATTCAACATTCCAAATTTTAGTCCTCGGATAGATCTTTCTAACGAGCTATTGAACGCGTCAAACGGAGATCGGGTGCCAAAGTTATGCCCCCGGGAAGTTGAACCACCAATTTACCCAAACGGGCGCCCACAGTTTTGGCGCCTCATCTCCTACGGTTAGGTTTTTGGACGTTTCAGATTCTACATTGTTTCTCAACAATAAATAGGCCCTCAAGCCTCATTTTAACTCAGTTGACTGTAGCCTCCACATCTCTTCTGGGGAATAGCTACCATCGCCACACAGCTAGTTTTATTTCTGATATTTGCAGCAAGAAATTTGAGTTCTTTGATATTAATGAAATGAAGTGTTATTTCTTTGCATCTCTTTGTATTTATGGTTGCATATTATTTTTTGATACATTTGCATTCACAAGCAAATGGGATCATAATCGTAGTTCACTTGACTGGATCTACAAAATACCAGGGGCCAAAAACCATCGTACCCCAAAACCATGTGCAAACTCATGCATAAAACATGGGTGGGTCCGCCTATGAGTAGGACAGCACACCAAAAAAAAAAATTGTTGGGGCGCTGCCCTGGACCCCGACAGGGGGGGCTACCGCCCCCCCTATGACCCCCCTACTACGCCCAGCACAATGTACAGTACGTGGCGCTAGTCGTGGAAAGAATATAACACATACCCAACAGCATCGGAGATTTTAATCTTTTCAACTAAAATGTGCCCCGCTCCGAACTTCTGGTGCAATAAGCTCCCTATGTGTTAACTCTTGGTCTTAGCGCTCGCGTTTATGGAGGGGAAGGGGTTAGGGGCTGGCCGAGAAGGGGCTAAACCTGTTTTACAATAAAAATGGGTTTTTTAGCTTTGAAACAACGTTTTAAGGCTAAAATTAGGCTTTCGGTAGGGGGAATGAAGGGGTTTAAAATCAAATGAAAGGATTTCACTTGGTCTTTGAAGGGGAAATGGGTGGTTTGGAAGACTTAGGAGGGACTTCTAGGGTTAAAGGGGAACTTGAAAAAAGGGAAGATAGGGTTAAAAAAGGGGAAATTTGCAGGGATACAAAGGGCAAATCCGGCCTTTCTGAGCACAAATTTTTCTCAGGCAGTGAGGCTTTTTGGAAGGAAGCAGCAGTGAATATCTTTTAAAAGGAAATGGACACACAGAGGCTTCAAGGATGAGAGTTTTTCAGAGGAAACGTATCTCTTGAAGGCTCATAAAACAATTTAGCCATATGTTTTCTTGACAAAAAATCTCATAGGTAGCTAACAGTGGCTCCACATGGGGATGGCTTCTTCTTGAAGGAGTCAAGAATTCAGAAGATAAATCTTTGGAGTAGGCCAAGTGCCTGATCTTCGAGCCATATTATTTCTTGGATTCAGCTGTTACAAACATGATTAATCAGTAGAAAACATACCCCAATCAATCTACCTACCCATCCTACAGTCCTGACATTTTTTCTTCAAGGTGCATTTGAATTTGCAGACCTTCTTCATCATTTTTATTGAAAGAAAAAAACAAACTAATCATTTCTACCCTTATTGCTCCATGAGAACAGATTAAACTATTAGCCTCATAGTTTCTCTACCTAATCTAATATCTGCTGGGATTAAATTTTCTAGCAGATTTCTTCTCTACATTCTACAACAAAAATTTAAAAAAAGTCAAACTAGGATTAGACAGTCTAGTTTGCTGCATATCCAGGGCATAAAGACAGTTGCACATGGACTAAAATTGCAGAAAATTGGAAACAAAATTTCAAAGGCTTGGAATCTGAAACTTTAAAGCATCATTCTCCTCTTTGTGACTCAAGTTTTGAGCTTGTTAGAGTCACTTCCCTCTTCATTTCAACTCTGGTTTTGGGCTTGTTAGCGCTGATCTTTTTCCTTCTTTGCTGGTTCAGATTTTGGGCATGTTAGAACCAGCTATCTTTACTTCCTTTGGCTCAGGTTTTGATCATACTGGAGCCAATATTTGCGCCTCAGAGGTTCAAGTTTTGAGCATGTCTGAACGTCTCTTTCTCTCTGTTTTTTGAAACATTTTCTCTTTTTCTTGAAAATAAAACACAGTGATGGTATTTACAATGGGAATGAACACTGGAAATCGGAAATCAGCAGTAGTAATGCTTGAGCATCCTGCCATTGACAGGACCCCCAAACAGCTCTATACCATCTAGCTCTTGTAGAAAAAAGGCATTTGGACCTACAATGGCCTGGATGATGTAAGGACCCTGCCAAAAACTGTCAAATTTGTCATGCTTTCCTTTGTCCTCTCTCCTCGAGTCCCACTTCAGAACTTTATCTCCTATTTTGAAATTAGAAGCCTTGGTTCTCTTGTTAAACAAATTTTGAATATTTTCCTGAACTTTTAGAGCTCTGTTATAGACCTCTTCTCTTGTTTGTTGGAGATTAATTGTTTGATTTATCCTCCTTACCATGATGTCCTCTTCTGTCTGAATCTCTTGGACTAGTTTAATCACTGGTACCCCAAGGCTGGTAAGAAACACTGCCTTGGTTCCATAGACAAGCTGATATGGTTACATACCAATGGATTTCTTTGTTGTTAGCCTGTAAGCCCACAAAGCATGTACTAAGTTGTTATGCCATGACTTCTTATTCTCCTCAAGCAGTTTTTTGATGATGGTCACCAAGCTCTTGTTTGATGATTCAGCTAACCCATTACCCTGTGGGTAATAAGTAGTTGAATGACTGAGTGCTATTTGATACTTGTGACAAAAATCAACCATTTTCTTGGATCCAAAAGCAACAAACTTATCAGTGATTATTTTTCTTGGGCAGCCAAACCTAGAGAGGATGTGGTCTTCTAGGAACTTAATGATAACAAAGTCTGTGGCATTCCTAGAAGGTATGGCCTCTATCCACTTTGTGAAGTAGTCTGTGGCTGTAAGGATCCACTTGTGTTGTGTAGAAGAAGCAGGGTGTATTTCTCCTATGAAATCTAGGCCCCATTGCAAAAAGGGACCCTCAACAGTAATGGGTTGTAATGGTAAAGGGAGGAGATTTATTTTTCCCTCGAAAATCTGGCATTTATGGCAGGCAATTATCATTTTATGGATGTCATTGAAAAGTGTAGGCGGTAATAGCCAGCTCTGAGTATTTTGTTAGCAGTGGCTTTCCAGCTCAAGTGGCCTCCACACTCTCCTGCATGGAACTCCTGTTTAATTCTCTCTGCTTCAGTTTCGGGCAAGAATTTAAGCAATAGGCCATTTTTATTTTTCCAGTATAAACATTCGTTCAATATGCAATAGTTTTTGGCTTAGCTTCAGGAATCGGGCCTTAGTTTTTGATAGTTCAGCAGGGGCATTGAGGTTTGTGAGCACATGCAGGATATTAGAATACCAAGGAGAGTTTCGAAATATCTCTTCGACAGTAGGGTTTGGTAATCCCTCCTGCTCATCCAAGGCATCTACCATGTTAATGTCAAGGGCCTACAAATTTGATTCGGCCATTAGTTGAGCTAAGCCCTGACCTTTGATCAGTTTAGTGGGTTTTATCTCTAGGTCATACTCTAATATTACAACAATCCATTTGCCCCTTTTCCAATCTAGGTCTTGGGACAGAATGTCTTTAACCACTATGTTTGGCACGTAGGCTATGGTGTGAGAATGCAGTATGTACACCCTAAAGTCTTTCAAGGCCTTGACCAAGGCATAGGCCTCTTTTTCCATTATGTCATATTTTAAGGGTGCATCTCTCAGAGCTTTGCTGAAGAAAGCAATAGGCTATTCCATTCCCTCTGAATTTTTCTGCAGTAAAACTGTAGCCACTATATGCTTGGAGGAAAATGAAAATATCAGGAAATCTTTTGAGAAATCTGGGCTGATTAGGACAGGAGCCCGGGTGAGTGCAATTTTAACCGATTCAAAAGATTTTTTAGCCTCTACAGTCCACTTAACCCCTGCTCCCTTTTTCAGCATGTTAGTCATATTTCTGAGGTGCTCAGCTAAGTTGGGAATAAACCTCCTTAAGAAGTTAATTTTCCAAATAAAGGACTGTAACTCTTTAATGTTTCTTAGGTGTGTGATATGAAGTATTCCCTCAATTCTGTGAGGGTCTATCTTAATTCCCTTGTCTGATATAATGTGGTCGAGGAGCTTACCTTCTTGCATCCTGAATACAGTCTTCTTCGGATTTAATGACAAACCAAACCTTCTACATTTTTCAAAAACTCTTATCAGATGTTTTAGGTGCTCCTCATCAGTCTTGGAGTAGACTGTTATGTCATCCAGATAGATGACAATGAAGTTCCCTATTTCCTCTGAAAAGGCTATGTCCATTGCTCGTTGGAAGGTCGCACCAGCGTTCATTAATCTGAAAGGAATTTTTACATACATAAAGGTGCCCTAGGGAGTGGTGAAAGAAGTCTTGAGTTGGTCTTCTGGGAGCACTAAAACTTGGTTATAGCCTGAAAAACCATCTAATAGGGAGATCCTTTTTGAGCCAACTACCTTCTGCAGGATATGTTCCGTCTTCGATAAGGGGTAGTTATCTTTAAGTGAGGCTCTGTTAAGGTTCCTGAAATCTATGCATAGTCTGATCTCACCTGTTTTCTTTCTCAAAGCTACAAGGTTCGAGACCCAATCAGAGAACCTCATAGGAACTATTATTCCTGCCTCGTGCATCCTTTTGATTTCCTTTTCTACTGCAGGTAGTTGTTTCAGGTTTATTCTGCGAAGTTTCTGTCTGAAGGGTTTTTTATTTTCCTTTAAAGGGATTTTGTGATGTATAATGTCTGTATTGTAGGCCTTTAAGTCCTCTTAGCTCCAGGAAAATACGTCGATGAATTCTTTGAATAAGTCAATGTATTTCTTTTTCATGTCTGTGGGTAAGGACTTAGCCAGCTTAATCATCTTTGGCTTATCTTCAGTGCCTATGTTGCATTCCTCGACATCAGAGTCTGAGTGCTCTATGGTGGGTTTTTTCGCTACATCATCGAAATCAGAAAGATCCTCTAAAGGTGCTAGACCTCGGGGTATGTTCTTATCTTTTTCCTGCAACACCTCTATTTCCTCTTTATCTGCATCTTTATATTCTTCGGTCGGATTTCCGATTCCGTCAGTTAACACGTTTATTTCAATGTAATGAGGTGATTTTTCCTCATCGAAGGGCTCTTCACTGAGGTAGCTTTCATCAAGTTTAGAGTCTGAATCGGAGAATTCAAACTAGTTCCTGCCTGTCAGGAAATCCTCAATCTGCTTATCGCCCTTGAAGACCTGCCAATATTTCTCATTGTCAGACATTGCAGGTCTGTATTTCATCTGAATGATGATTTGTTTGTCACTAGGAGGCTTATGATATGAATTAGCTATGCAAGCTAATCCATTCGCAATTACATTTTGGCTCCTAGGAACAAACACCAGTTCATATTCTACAAAGGTTTTCAGTAAATCCATAGCATCATTCCTGTACGCTCTCAACCTAGGGTGTTTAGCTGTGTACTCACCGTTCACTTGTTTTATGATTAAGTCAGAGTCTCCATGCACAACAATCCTACGGGCTCCTAGTTTTTTCAACAAGTTCAAGCCTAGGATGAGAGCCTCATACTCTGCGATATTGTTGGTACATTTGAAGTTAAGGTTGAAAGAATGACTCTCTGCATAGTCACTCTCTGTGTTATGTAACCACACTCCTGCTCCTGTAGTTTTTCTAGTGCAAGACCCATCGAAATCCATTCTCCATAAGGGATCTTTTTCAGGTTTATCTTCATTTTCCTCCCTAATGTTGGCTTCACTGTTATGTTGTAACATGGGGTCTGCGTCAGGTTGTGGAGGGTTTTGTTCTTCATGATGTGTATGTGGTTCAGAGAGATGACTGGCCAGCTATTGGCATTATGTTTCTTGTTCACTCTGGGTTTCTATTTCAGTGCACTGTCTAAGGGTTTCTTCATCGTTTTCTTCTAGTCCAGAGTGGCCATTATGTTAAAATCCATGGGTTCTATTCCATTGTCTGCATCTCTGTCTCCCAGCTCTAATGCATCATTGCAAAGGATAAAGGAATCCATATCTGTGTGCACAGAGTACAAAGGTGCATTCTCGGGCTTTTCAGGGCTGCTAACCATGAATTTCATTTGTGCCTCTCTATACAGTCTCCTAAGCTGGCTAAAGATAGGGATTGTGGCATATGAGCCATCCATCTGCATTGTACCTTGTAGCTTGGCTTCCCATGACCTTGATAGCAACATGCCATACTTAGGTGGCACATTTGCCACCACAACATCCATAACCATACATTTTGCTGGAATCTGGGTCAGGTTCACACACAGGTCTTTGATTAGGCCGAGGCATTTTACTCTGTTAGATCCAAATGAATATAAATATTTATAAGGACGGGTTATCTCTAGGCCTAACCTCTCCATAACTACCTTAGGCATTAGGTTGTGTGATGCCCCAGAATCATGCATTGCGTTATGCAGGATCTTGTCATGGATATTGGGACTGATGTAAAATGGAGGTACTACCCCTTCCTGAAACTTCCCTTCTATTTTTGGACCAAACAGAAGGGCTAGTTGGTCATCACTTAGGTTGACAGTGTCACCGCTTTCAGCTAGATTTAATGCTTTCAAAATTTGGCCCTTATATACATCCTGAGTGGTCATATCAGAGAGTGGAACAGAGATTTTAATTTTAGCAATCTCGCTCTCCAAATTGAAGAGAGATTGACTCTTTGTGACACTCAACTCTATTTTGTTAGCCACTAATTTAATGGCAAAATCAGTGTGTTGATTTTCACTATGTACAGTGTTAGGGACTGTTTTATCAGGAACACTAGCTGCAGTGCTAGTGCTGCTAGTCGATCGACTTTGTTTATCGGCACTTTGGTTGTCTTTTTCTTTGTTCTTGCTAGAACCCTCGGCTGCCGATTTTCTACTTTCAACAGTCACTTTAGAAGCTTTCTCAGACCTTTTCTTTATGGTAATCTCAGAAGCTTTGGGTTTTGAAGTGTCTGAGCTCTTTTTTCTTCTAAGTTCATATTGTTCTCTAACCTGAATCATGGCATTTTCAAATCCAAGCCTGTAGTCCTCAAATTTTGACCTTTCCTCACCCCAATATGAGGATGAGGGTTGATATTCCTCTGTGGAACAGTTATGCATTGAATTGTCTATTTCAAACATATTTATTGAGGTCCTCTCAGACTCTTCTATGATTCCCTCATCTTCATCAAGAAAGTTCTCTTGAAATGGGGGAATAACTTGCTGATATGAGTCTCTTTGTGTGTTGGGGGTGGTATTGTTCCTCCTAAAGTTCTGGTTCTGGTTTCTGTTTTGATTACTGACTGAGACAACCATTTTTTCCATCAATTGCTGTAGCTTTTCCATGTTTTTGGCTAGATGGTCATATTTGGGATCAGAAGTGGAAGCTGTAGTGTCATCCCTATAAGTTACCCTTTTCTCAGCCCTCATTCTGGCTTTCTTCTCAATCAGGTTAGCCTCTACACTAATTTCTCCGTTTGCATGTCTTCTAGTGTGTTGTAATCTCTCTCCCTAAGTTGGTAGGCCATGTCAGCATCAAAGCCTTCCGGGTATTTCACTAAAGCCATACCTTGGGGAGGCTTCATATGTGGGGGAAGAGCGTTATAAACGTTGTTAAACCTTGTAGAGTAGTCATGGACACTCTCTCCTACGTTTCTTTTAAGATTTTTATATTCCGCTAAGATTTGGAGAGGGTTGGTCTTGACTTCCCATTTATTTATAAAGGTTTGATATAATGAAGGAAGATCATGGATGGTATTAGGAGGTAGGCCTTTAAACCATTTTTTCACATCACCTTCCAAACTTTGTGCAAATATTCTCATCTTGACTATCTCATCATCTATTTCCATATAGTCAAAAGAATCTTCCATCCTATCTACATGGTGCTGAGCCGTGGTAGACTCTTTTGCAGTGAAGTGGGGGATTTTTTAATGGTAGTCGTTTGGTAGAGGCACTAAGGGTTGTGGTAACACCAGAGGTGCATACCAGGCTGCATGAGGATGTTCTGAGGATGTAAAGGATTGGCTTGAGCAGCGAGTATGTGGATGACAAGAATACTAGGGCCAATAGCACTCTGTTGAGTTGATTTGGGATGACAGAGCCCCAATTTTTGAATGAAATGAATATCCAGAGGTGTAGATGGGGGAGTATTTCTATCCTTAATGTGTTGACCACTGTGAGATGGTGAACCAGAAAGCTCAAGGTCCGGCTGGTCTAGAGCACCGAATGACCTAGTTTTAGGTAAATTGTTTTGTGAGTCTAAGTCAAACAGAGGGTCTGACAGAGCCGTCAAATCTTCTGGTGCAGAGTTAGCTCTATGGATATGTCTAGAAATAGTTGGCCTTCTAGGTGTGGGAGATTTCCTGAGAATGCTTTCGGGGTTGTCAACTATTTCGGGTGGGTCCGCGTTAGGATAAGCTCTTGTGTGAATGGTTCTTGAAGCCAGAATGTTGTCTTCAAACAGAGCAGCTTAATCCTACTTGTTAATTCTGTTATGGTTGATTTTTTTATGAACTCTGGTCCCCCAGTGGATTCTTATGTAAACCAAGATAACCAGTAGGCCTATTGATCACCAGTGGAGTCTTTAATCGTTGAAGAACTATGGAGTCGTGAGGTGGAAGGTTTAGGATGTTTCAGGAATGGTATACTATCCACACAGTGATTAACCACCAAACTAAGGCTACTATGGTCTTTTTTGATTTTGTGAAGTGTTTAAAGGTGTATTTTACTCAAAATATTCTCCAGCGGAGTTGCCATTATGTTGGAGTTGCCATTATGTTGGAGTTCCCATGTTTTGGCAAGTTTGGCAATACCAAAAGATGAGACAACATCATAACCACTTTCAGACCTCAAGATCTAGCCCTCCTAGGTCCAGAGAGGGATCTCTCTATATAGGAAAAGGTTTATGTCTTTGAAAGTTATGTTTAAAGATATGAGGCTAGTTGTGGGCACGAGGTTTGTTTGTTTGATTTTTTGTTTGGTTGTTGGGAATCAGGAAGGAAGGGTTTGGTATGAGACAAGGATGAGTAAAGAGGATTTTTGGCAAAGGAGAGATAACTCAGAGAACACTCAAGACCATTGGGCAATGGATTCAGGAAAGGGTTTACTTGCTATTCAATATGAAGGCTTTCAATTGGGCTAGTCATCTAAAGCATTGGATCTTAAAGATGATAGTGTGACATGAAATGGTAAGAAGCAAGGTGAAAGGCAAGGAAACCTCCAAGATGATTGTTTAGTCAATTTAGTGTCTTAAATTGCTAACATAAATTATCAACCAGGGCTAGTAAACTGATTAAGTGTGATGCACTATATGTGCCTAAGTATCCCTTTTTCTTACTTCATTGTTTTTAGTGTTTTATTTATTTTTTGGGGTTTTTATGTTTGATTCTTATTATGCTACTCTATGCTAAAAATATGAAGTTAGATCTATGTCAAAAGGGAGAAAATGAAATGTTAATAAATGAATTAAAACAAAGTTTATTTGCAAGTTATGTTCCTAACTAGAAAATGATAAAAACAAAAATTCCTAATCCATGGATATTACAGCTTCTAAATGAACATTCATGAAATGAAAAGTAACTCAAAACACAACAACTTAATCTAATTCATTTAGTTAGAGATTTTTTGGAAGATCTTGTGAAAAAGATTAATTCTAATGCAATGAGGATCTCCTAAAACATAAAAGGAAATGCTGAAACAACTTATAACATTACAACTAAATCTCATTCATGAGTTAGAGGTTTATTGGAAGAGATTTTTGAAAGAGATTAATCATAATGTGATAAGGATCTTCTATGAAGCAAAACAATCAATAACTCACAATATTACAACTTAGTCTCATTCGTGAATTAGAGGTTTATTGGAAAAGCTTTTGAAAGAGACTAAATGCAGTATAATGAGGATCTTCTTTTTAACTAAATAACAAAAAATGAAATGCTAATAACTCAAAATATCACAATTGAATCCCATTCATTTAATAGAGATGTATTGGAAGAGCTTGAGAAATAGACTAACTGCAATATCATGAGGATCCTTTATCTAAGCAAATGACATGAAAAATAATGCTAAAAACTATGATTTCAGAAAGCAATCTAAGTAAGGAAATATGACAAAACATAATTGAAAATGACTTATCTAGAAAACATGTAAAACCTCCTCGAATAGCAGGGGCCCTCTGCTACCAATTTGGTGAAATTCTTCAGCTTCTTAAAGTTGTAATCAAAACAACATCAATGAACTGAACTTCTTTATTGATAAACTCACAAATCTACATCCCATTCCATCTTAAGCTTTGTTACAAAACACTCTCTAATCCTTTCTCTTCTTCTCCTATTTTTTCATCACCCATGATAGGAGAAAGCTTCTCCTATTTATACAAAATATGAGAAGTTATCGCATTAATGGGAGTCCATGAATCTCTCCCTCCATCTCTAGAGTTACAATCAAAATAGGAAATGATAAGACACATGTCTTTTTAGAGTTTCAACACAAATAAGAAATGAGACACATATCTTCTTAGAGTTTCAATACAAAAAGGAAATGAGACACATGTCCTCATGATCCCATGATCTTCTCCACTCAAATTCGAATTTGGTTTTGGGAGGCCACATGAAGGTCTTTTAGAAGCTTCCTTTCGACCTACACATGTCACAAAACTCATAACACATATATAGATATATGAAACTATGTTAATTTTCTAGTTTCCAATCATAAATTCACTTTAAATACATAAAATAAATAACTTTGGAAGACAAGGATCCTAACCCATATATTTATGAAAATGGTTACTTGATGTAGGGTTTTAGGTCAGATGGCTATGAAATAAGAGTTGAATGGTTATGACATAATGGAAATATGTATGAATATGGAAAAAACTTTTGAGACTCAACAATGACCACTTAGGAATTAGGTCTAGGGACAGGACATGTCGTTGGACACCTGTGATCCAACTCCTAAAAGGTTAACTCTTCAGACAAAGGAGACATTAAAGATTTAAACACAAAGGTGAAGGCCTAAGATCATAGAAAGACTTTGAACTTTCAATGCTTCAACATCCAACTTAAGGGAACTTAGAAAGGTTCAATTGATTGAAAAAGACCCTAGTGAGACAAAGACAGTGTTCTAAACTCCCAGTATCCCAATTCACTCAATTAAAGCCTAACAAGAACATCTAAGGACAGATTCATTAATTCATACATCAGCTAGCAGTAAATATAGCCACTACACTGGTTAAATTAACTTGAATCAATACCCAGATAACACAATCAGTAGAAAATATCGAAGGTAGGGAGAGCAGAAAAATAGGGTACCATGCAGGGGTAAATCCTATGCCAGGTTTTTTATGTGTACCCGAGAAAGGAAATGTGATGAATTACAAAGGAAAATAGAGACAAAGTAAGAAAAACATCACAGCTGCTTTAAATCAGGATCCAAAGAAATGTGCTTGTCATATTAAATAGCAACACTAGTCATGTACAACATTGCCAACAACTTGATATTCAGTCTGAAAACATCTTCCTTAGCCTATCTTACAACTTTACACATAGAACTATATCTCAAGAGAAACAGCTTACAATTCACAGATATCCAATCAACAACCTTTACAATGAGTTTATTCATGAGTTTTATAGTTGAAAGAGAGGTAGAGGAGGTAGATGAAACACTAAATGAAACATTAAAATAGGGCAGAGGAAGAGGCTCGTGGCCCATTCTGTCTTAATATCTATGCATTAATCTTCAGTACTCTTTAGAAGAAAGAGTGGTCTTCGACAGGCTAAAATTTACTCCAGGTATGTCTTTGAGGCACTTTGACTGTAGTACTCTATAGTACTATGGTGAATAAACAAAAAGGCAGATAAATAACTTCAAGGTCTACCGTACTGCATAACAAATGATTTGGTAGCATTAGGACTATTCTTTCAGGGCGAAAATCTTCTCAGGAACACTGTGTAGAATGAAGACAGTATGGGTACTATGTCCTTTCTTGGGAAGAAACTTCTGCAGATGTGAAACATTGTCAATATAGTCTTCTGTGTGTTAGGCCTCTTTAGGCCTTCTACTTCAATCACGAGGTCTTCAATCGGGTACAATTGCCTTTGATTATTGAATCAGAGACTAAAATCTTCAATTACAGGCATTAAATTCTTCTGATTATCCACTGATACTCTTTGTCACTTCATGACTGTCTCTGCTTGTGAAATTTGAGCTTTAATGATGCCGGAGAGGTTTAACAGGGTCAAACATTGTACCTTTAATGAAATATTTCCTGTAGAAACCTTTCTGAACATTTCTTCGCAATATCAGGCTCAAAAAATAGCCTTCTATGCGCTCTGTGTCACTGTAACAGTGATTGTGAGAAATGGTGGTTCTCATCGCCTGTAACCTGCAAAGCACACAAATAAGTTAAGAAAATCCATGCATGGGGAGGATGGCTATGGTGGAATGTTGTGAGGATGGCAGCGCAACATGGATGAAATGGTGGATGCAAGACAGACTAGTGAAAATGCAGTGTAAGGGTGAAAAAATGCAGCTAATGGAGGCTTGGTGAAAAAATACATGTGGACCGTCCAATAAAATCCGGAGGCAATGATCGACGGTGGAGATTGGTTAACAGAATGATTTTGGAAAGTTGGGAAAAATGAAGAAACTTTAGTATAAAACATTAAAGTCTTAATGTTTGGCGGGCTAATATGATTTTATTGCAAAACATAAGGTTAGGACCGTTGAATGAAATACAAAGGGAATGCACGAAAATGTGATGAAATAGACTGATATGGTGGGCCCCGGTCATGGGTGGAGGGCGATTGAATATGGACCATAGATCTCAGGAGGAGATCAACGGTGGAGATGATGCGATGAAGTTCTATGGTTGTGCGATGAACAAGTGTGGATGGAGAACGCGATGCATTGTGGACCATCGATCCGGATCGAACGGACAGTTATGATTTGCTCGGAGGATCGCAGTCGGGGAAACAAGAAGTGGCACACAAAGATTTCCCAATTGGTGATTGAGAGACGTCACGATGGCCGTTGGATCATCGAGAGATCAATGGTGGAGATTTAAGCAGAAAGTGGAGGCAAAAATTCAAAGAGAAAGGGCGAGAGCAAGGTAGACCGTTGGATCCAAAGGATTGGATGGCAGAGATCTTAATCAGGAGAGAAGACAGGTGGGTTAATGAGTATGGAGCGATGAGATCTGGACCATTGGATCACATGGGACAGACGGCTCAGATGCAATCGGGGATCGGTCAATCTAGGCTTTGGAAGAGTGGCACAACAAGAATTTCCAATTGGCGATGGAGGCGGGGTTGCGATTGCGCGATAGCTGTTGGATCAGGGCAGTAGATCGATGGTCGGCATGTAATTGGAGGGGTGAATGGGGAGAAATGAGGAGCACAGCGTGGGATAAGCGCCGACCGTCAGATCTTTCAGAGATCGACAGCTGGAAACAACACGGAGGTCGACAGACTAATACAACATTGCATCGGAGATTTTAATCTTTTCAACTAAAATGCGCTCCGCTCCAAACTTCCGATACGAGAAGCTCCCTACTTGTTAGTGCTTGGTCTTAGCGCTTGGGTTTATGGAGGGGAAATGGTTAGGGGCTGGCTGAGAAGGGGCTAAACCTGTTTTACAATAAAAATGGGTTTTTTTGCTTTGAAACAACGTTTTAAGGCTAAAATTAGGCTTTCGGTAGGGGGAATGAAGGGGTTTAAAATCAAATGAAAGGATTTCACTTTGTCTTTGAAGGGGAAATGGGTGTTTTGGAAGACTTAGGAGGGACTTCTGGGGTTAAAGGGGAACTTGAAAAAAGGGAAGACAGGGTTAAAAAAGGGGAAATTTGCAGGGATACAAAGGGCAAATCAGTCCTTTTTTAGCACAAATTTTTCTCAAGTAGTGAGGCTTTTTGGATGGAAGCAGCAGTGAATATCTTTTAAAAGGCAGTGGACACACAGAGGCTTCAAGGATGAGAGGTTTTCAGAGGAAACGTATCTCTTGAAGGCTCATAAAACTATTTAGCCACCTGTTTGCTTGACAAAAATCTCATTGGTGGCTAACATGACAAAAAAACTAACTAGTACAACAAACCATCACAATTGATCTATCAACACATTTTTTTGATGAAGGAGTTCACCCCTCCTAGGCTATATCTCGTTGGTCAAGCTTCCATGGCTTGGGCCTTTGTATTAGATAAAATGTGCATAAAATGTTGTTTAAATTCATCTGCGGCTCTTGAAACCTACTTCAATGAGTCCAGAATGTCCAAATCATTCACAAATGACTCTTCTTGCTCTCAATTTGGTTAAATTTTGCCAAAGATATGGCAAAAATTTTTTTTCCAAAGATATGGCAAAAACAATTTTTCCTAGTAAACTGCCTCCAAAACTAGAGAAGACTCCACTTAGGGCCGCCAAATTTGGGGGCAGCTCCTAAAATGGTGGTTTTGCCAAAAATTCTGCCACATTAAATTGTAGTTAATTAATTTAAAAATTGGATTATGTGGCTAATGGTGCACTAAGTGTGTTTTAATGCAATCCGCATTAGCAAATGAGATTAATGCTAAACATGGTTTTGGGGTTTAATTAAACCCCATTTAACATTTAATCTTTTCACTCTTAATAGAACTCTACCATTTGTTACGGTATAATGGTCGTATGGGGAGGGGGTTGGCCCCCTCTAAACCCCCTGTTGGGTGAAACTATCGTCGTCAAATAATTTTCCTAAAATAAATTATCAATCCAAGGGTTTCGTAGAATTACGAAGCACATGCACTGGAAATGCAGGAGTGAGGTTAAATTTGCCTAGTATAATGCTTTTGTCTCTGATTCAAGATGCAGTAAATGATGGAAGAGGCTCCTAACTTAGGAGAACCTAGTTTTCCTTCCCATATTACTGTCCTGAAGAAAAGAGACTAAAGAGTAGTAGTATGTGATGTGTAGAAAGTGAGAGAAGAGGCTCCTAACTTAGGAGAACCTGATCATCCTTCCTCAACAACTCTACTCCAAAAACATTACCACCACATCGTATAAAAAACTAGAAATGTGCAATTTAATTAGAGAAAAACAACATGTGAAGAATAACCCTATGTCAAAATTTATTAATGATGAAGAAAAACAATGAAAGTTTACAAAACCAAAACTTATTCTAGACTCTAATTCTCCTCTCTATCATGTCTCTAATTCTAGTTTCCATTACATTACATATCATATCCAAAATGAAGAGAGAGCACTTCCTTTTATACATGAGTTCTTTGAAAACAAGGTAAGCAACTCATAATTACAAATTCACTTTTCTCTCAACCAATATCCCTACAATTACAAGATATGATCCCTTCAAATCCTCACTCATCTCTCACAAATCTTGGATGAGATATGTTATCCAAATCTCCATGATCTTCTCCTTGGAATAAGCTTGAGCAATTATCCTTTGAATTCCTGAAATAGTGGAGGAAATATTTGAGAAGATTTTTGAATAATCCTTCCAAATAATCCTACACATTACAAAGCTCATCCACATTTGAGATATTAGTGAAATATGTCAATTTTCCAATAATTAATCATACATTCTCTTATAATATTAAAAATAAATAAATTTGAAAATAATGAGGTGAACCCATGGAAATGGTATGATGAATGGTTAAATGAGGTGATGGAATGTGAGAAATGGCAAGGATAAACATGATGAAAATGCGATAATTACGAGACCCAACATACCCCCCAACGGAACTTTTTGCATGTCCTCATGCAACTTGGCATGGATTAAAACTTTTGGCTATGCATGATTATGGTTTCTAACAATGTATCATTCCAGGATGTGAAATACATTTACTGCAACAGATTTTTTCTATGGTTTGTTCTTGTGTTAACAACCATGAATATAACAAATTTTGGTTCTTGTGTTAACAACATTCATTTCTTTTCTTTCTTCTCCTTTTTAACACATGTACTAAAAATGATAAGTCTTTAATATGCATAAGAAAACCTTTTCTCATATTTTTGAATCATGCCAAAATAGATGTCAATGTATTTGAATCAAATTGAAACGAACCGTAGTTTGGAAGAGTCATGTTGGTCATCAATATATGAGGTGATGAATGGAATCAAATGGTTATGAATATTCTTCACCCCCCAAACTGAATATGTGTTATGTTTACGAAAATGTGAAAGATGATGTAATTATGGTGAGGGAGTTTTCCAAGTTCATTTATTTTCAACATGTAAGAAATTTTTTGATTAAAAATTAGAAAATAACATACCTTCACTTACCCAAATAGTTGATGAACTATGCAATATAAATCTAGCTGCTATTGCTTCTGGATCAGGGAAATTTCATGTTGTTGGATCAGAAACTATCATGGTGTTGGATCATGTAAATATCATGTTGCTGGATGAAGTGAAGGAATCTAAAGTGCTGCTTGGTTGTATGAATCTGAAGATGATGTCTGAAAGTGGAACTGTTGTACTCTCATATGGCTGAAGGAATGTTGTTGGAATTGGTGATGTAGTCATGAAAAATATATATAGTCTTCACTCGCTACATAACTTGATGGTACAATTCTAGTCATGTGAATGAATGTGTCGATGTCGAGCATGAAAAGAAGTCATTGGATTACTGACCATTAATGGATGTCATTAACCAACACAAGGAAAACTCACCACTGATGTCAATGAGTGCTAAGGTACCCTAGTACATCTTGCGAAGTACGAATAAATGATCTGATGTCGAGCCACTTGCAATATCCACTGATCAAGGAAAATTGATGTATTCTCATGACTCTTGGCATGAGAGCTTGTCATTAGGGCATACAAGCCTCAAGGTACTAATAATGACTCTAGTCTCTATCCCAGATAAAGTGCTAAGGTCTATGGGTCAAGACTTGTTGAAAGTTGGGACTTAAGGAATCGCACATCAGTCAACGCGAGTTTGTACAAAGTGATTGGTAGGACTATAGATGAAAATTTTTGCAGTAGAAATAGGTTTTAGGAAAATGATAGCAAGGAAATGTAGTTATGGGAAAAGGAGATGTTTGGTTTTATTTATGAGGAAAAATATGAACTGGAAAAGATGAAAGAATGTATGCATCTCTGAAAAGTATGTATATGTGAAGTAAAAGTGGGCTTCGATATGGATGGTTCATATGGATGGCTTCGAGTGGGCTTCCCAGCGAGCGTGCCAACATAGAAGGAGAAGGGTAAATGAACATGTCATGGCGCAATTGGTTCTATCAAAGATGCCTATGTGACAAACATGTGTGATGAGAATTTTAGCTCCTCCCAGCTTTCACTTTTGCACGAAATTGGATCATCTTCGAACCTGTGAAAGCTTAGTACTAATCCTCTATGAAAATTGTGAGAGCTTTGAAAAACACATAATGTAGGAATTAGTATGAATGCTTCAAATTCAAATTGAAATACATTTTTTTACCTATTGTTCGTTGCCCGTCTCTAGACAATTGTTTTCAGTTTAGATCTGTGACTTGAAAACCATCTTAGCCAATTGAAAAAACAAGGTCCAATTTTATTATAACTAAAAATATGATTTTCATGAAGTGAAATGTTTATTTGCAATATATATATATATATATATATATATATATATATATATATAATTTTTTTATTTTTTTAAACAAAGAAAATAATTTAAACTAAAGAAGCAAACCCCAAAATGAATTATTTATTTATATATTTTTAACACAAAAAAATTAACAATAAAATAAAATAATGATTTTTTTCTTGATTATTGATGTCTTCCCTTTGTAGTAATAGTAGTGGGTATTTAAACCCTCAAGTCTTCCCTCTTTGACCCAATAGATGACCCACACATAGTACAAAAACTCAGTTCCAAATAAGTGATACATACAATGAGGAATGAACTTGTCTCTCACCCAGATAGTATACCCAACAACTCATCCAACAGAGAGTATTGTTTATCTCTGCCTTTAAACACTTAACTCGGCCCATTGTTAAGACAAATAATTCGACTAGCTTGTACTAGAGACAACTTGGCCTTGTATGCGACAGAACTCGGGCTCTCAGGCAAGATAATATGACCAAAATTAAATAGTAAATCTAGCCCTCTTCTACACAGTTACTCGTCCCCTCCGTGACACCATATTTTTCGAGATCTTCAGGCAGGGTAAAAGGCGAGGAGATGGATTTATTGGTGATGGGAGGAGAAATATCCCCGCCAAGTTGGGCACACAGTTGTTGATTCGCAATCCATAAATAATAACGTTGTCCACATTCACGTTCCACCACCATTTTAGAACATAATTATTTACCTATTCAAGGCAAAAGATATTGTGTCCAAGCACAAGTTAAACTTCACCCACAACCGATCCAAACGCCAAGAAAATATCTCAAATTCCAGAGGTCGACACTCTTGCCATTTCTCTTCGATGGCAGATTTTAGGTCCCTATATTACTATTATAGTCCTTTACTGTTGTTAGTGTAACCCCCTTATTGTTATTATTATACCCCTGTAACCCCCATATTTTTATTATTGTGCCCTTAAACTATTATTGTTAGGTCGGCTAGGATTACATTGTGGCCCCACTAAGATTTCAATGTGGCCCCATGGACTCCTATATAGAGAAAGGAGGTTTTGTAATTTGTATCATCCAAGAATTGTTCATTCATGTAATATATTGGAGGTTTCCCCCTTGAAGTGGCTTATTTCTAAGGGGTTGATATCTTTTTTCTTCTATTTTTGGAGCTGGTTTCACAACATTTGGTATCAGAGGCTTTGGATTCTAGGGTTTTCACTGCTCCAAACTGGTCATCGTGGAATTTTTTCTAGAACATTTTTTCTATGAAGGTTCAGAAGCTGAAATTTTTAGAGTGTGAATCAGAAATCTTGAGGAACATCATCGCAAAATTTCAGAGCTTGGTTCACAATATTTTAGGAGATATGATCTATGGAAGTTAGGGATTTTTGTAGGCTCCTGAATTCAACCTAAACAGGTCATCACAGTAGTTGAGCTATAATTTTTTTTCTACAAAGATTCAGAAGCTGAACTTTTTAGAGAGCGAAGAAGAAATCCTAAGGAACATCGTCACAAAATTTCAGAGCTTGGTTCACGATATTTTTGGAGATATGATCTGTGGAATTTAGGTCTTTTTCAGGCTCCCGAATTTCATCTCAAAGAGGTTATCATGGGAAAATCTTCATAACTCTCTCTCTGAGCATCAGATTGGAATGTTGTAAAAATTTGCAGCACGATCCTAGTACATCTAATAAATTTAGTTGGAAAAATGATTCCTTATGGTACAAATATCGCTTATATGTTTGTAAGAATTCCCAACTAAAACAAAAGATTCTTTTGGAATTGCACACTTCTCCTTTAGGAGGAGACTCCGGATTTTTAAAAAATTACCACAGGGTGAAGAAAGAATTTTTTTGGGATGGCCTTAAATCTGATATTCAAAATTTTGTGGCAGAATGTTTGATTTTCCATCAGAATAAATTTGAGACAATTAAGAACCTGGGTCTTCTACAACCTTTATCGATTCCAAGTCAACGTTGGGAGGAGATTTCAATGGATTTTATCCCAGGCTTACCTAAGTTCGAAGGAAAGAGTGTCATCATGGTGTTAGTTGATAGACTTACCAAGTATGCACACTTTTGTGCATTATCTCATCCATTTAAAGCAAGTACAGTTGCTACTACATTTATGGACACAATTCAAAAGCTACATGGAAACCCAAGGATTCTTGTGAGCGACAGAGATCCCATTTTTACTAGAAATTTTTGGGCAGATTTATTTTCTTGTTTGGGTACTTAATTAGATCATAGCTCATATTATCATCCTCAATCCGATGGTCAAACTGAGATAGTAAATAAATGTTTGGAAGTGTATCTTCGTTGTTTTGTATTTGATAAACAAACACAATGGGTCAAGTGGTTACCTCTCGATGAATGGTGGTATAACACTTCCTTCCATACTGTAGCAAAAATGACCCCATTTATGGCACTTTATGAATATCATCCACCATCCATCACATCATCTTTAAGAGAAATTTCAAAGGTTCAAGCAGTGCAAGATCACATCGAGCATCAACAAGAAGTTCTCTAGCTCTTAAAGGATAACCTGAATTTGGCACAAAATCAAATGAAACAATAGGCAGATCAACATCGCAGTGAGGGAAGTTTTGATGTAGGAGACTGGGTATTTTTACGGCTACAACCATATAAATAAATGTCCCTCAAGCAAGCAAAGAAGGATAATAAATTATCGCCAAAGTACTATGGTCCTTACAAGGTGTTGCAAAAGATTGGTACTATGGCATACAAATTGGAGCTTCCTGCTTTTTCACAAGTGCATCCAGTTTTCCATGTTTCATGCTTAAATAAGGTTATAGGTGAAAATATTCCAGTTCAAACAAAATTGCCAGAACTTGATGAGGAAGGAAAAATCATATTGGAACCTGAAGCGGTCATGGAAACAAGAACTCGGCAGCTACGAAATCGATCAATTTCAGAGTATCTCATCAAGTGGAAGAACTTACCCACTGAAGATTCTACATGGGAGGATGAAAATTTTATATAGAAGCACCCAGAGCTACTCAAGCATTGAGGACAACACTTTTTTGAAGGAGAGGGGCATGTTAGGTCCCTATATTACTAGTATAGTCCCTTATTGTTGTTAGTGTAACCCCCTTATTGTTATTATTGTACCCCTGTAACCCCCATATTGTTATTCATTTGGGGAATTTTGAGGTCTAAAATGGGCCTCCTAAGAAAATTATAAAATAATAGTGGAAATAATAAAATAATATTTGATTACATCATCAAATTTTAGAGGGAAAAAGGAAATAAGTATTTTTTTCAACTCGTATTTTCAACTTATCTCCCTATGGGTTTAAGCAAATTTCGAGTGGAAACACTTGTTGGATGCAGAATTTGATTTCTCATCCAAAGAGTACCCATGTTGCATACTTTCAATGGACCTTTTTACACGAAAATTGAGAAATACATGAAAAACGTGATTGTAAACACGTTTTTAAATGTATTTCTCATTTTTTGTGTAGTAGGGTTCATCAAAAGTATGCAACATGGGTACTCCTTGGATGAGGAATTAAATTTTGCATCCAACGAGTACTCCCGATCGAAATTTGAGTAAAAACTTAGGGAGATAAGTTGAAAATACAAGTTGAAAAAATAGTTTTATTATTTTATTGTTTTTTATTATTTTTACTTTTTTACTTCAAAAATGTTGAATCATCCCCCATGGTTGACATCATCATCTTGAATACTATTGGCTCTTACAATTTTTTTTTTTTAGTACATTTTTCTTAGGAAGTCCATTTTAGACCTCAAAATTCCCCTAATGATTTTGCCCTTAAATTATTATTGTTAGGTCAGCTAGGATTACATTGTGGCCCCACTAAGATTACATTGTGGCCCCATGGACTCCTATATATAGAAAGGAGGTTTTGTAATTTGTATCATCCAAGAATTGTTCATTCATGTAATGTATTGTAGGTTGTCCCCTCGAAGTGATATTTCTAAGGTGTTGATATCTCTTTTCTTCTATTTTTTGTGCTGGTTTCACAACAGCAGATGGCATTCTCTAAATTTCTGTCGAAAATTCTAGTTTTGGGATTCCATCATTAAATTGAAATATCTGGCTACGAGTTTGACGGACAGGTAATCATTTACGGTAAAAAATTCAAAGGTGAATGATTTCCATGCCAATTAATGGAAAATGACAAATTGCCTTATGTTCGCTGAATTTCTAGAGGCGACTCACACACACCATAAGTAAAAATATTTAAATCTCAGCAGAGTGGATGTGTCCGACATGTGGGAACCAGAGTCTTTATCACGTTTTACAAAGGAAAAAAAAATTTGATTTGTAATAATCCAATTTTGTGTCCATAAACGGAAATACCCTCAGAGAAAAAAAAATATGGATTGTTCACATAATTTGATGCCGAAATTGGGGGGATTGAGTTTACTTATTTTTGGCATTCAATTTGCAACTACCTGCCTAGCTTTCTAAGTCAATGGTGCAGGCAATCAATAATTAATTCAAGGAAAAGCGAAAACCCCATGAGTGAAGCCTCCAGTAGGTGGGTTTTCAACAGAATCTGATCCATGGAAGTCATGGTGTCAATCTTGGTTTCCCTATTCTAAATTTTGAGAATTTAGGTTATGATGGATGCCATAATCATAGACATTGTGCAAGCAAGGGTTTTAACCATTGTTGGAACTTTCCCTGTCTTCACTTGATCCAGTGCATTCATAGTTAGTTTTCTCAAGGGACCCATTTTTATCATCAGAACCAATGCCAATGGAAGCACAACGAGAACCTCTTCTAGCTTTGTTATCTCATCTAATTCAAATCCAAGTTTCAAGCCACTTTTAGAAGACTGTAGAGATGTCATCAGTTCATCAATTTTGGTCCTAAGACTCTTCATTATCATGCATTGCATCCCATCTAATCTAGCTATCGAGCAATAGATTTAAAGATGCGAGTAACAAGGCTGTTTGAGAACACCAATCCTCCACATTCTTCAAAATCGTTATTAGTATGTCTGATTCCTTAAGGGACACTTTAAGAAGCTTAAGGGAGATTCCAAGATGATGGTGACCTGTGCGATGAATATGATGGTGACCTGTGTGAATATCGATTTTGTTTCAACTTGCCCTCCTTGCCCAATTTCAAAAAAAAATTACATATATTTTTTATTTCAAAATAAAATTGAATTTTTTTATATTTTTTTTTTCCTATAATTGAATTTTTATTATATTTTTTTTTTATTTCAAAAGAAATTAAATAGAAAGTCTCAATGGTTTTCAACAATTTTTTTATTTTTTATTTTTTAATTTTTTTTATTAAAAAATTGATATTAGAAAATTTGAAGTTAAAATTGAAATTTTAGAAATCTAAAAAAAATTAGAGCCATCCTACTTTCTGATCCTCGCAATCGCACGAAGCGCGGAGGAGAGCATAGTTATTCTAAAGAGACGGTGTTTTATTCATTATCCTACCTATTCTACGCTAATTAAAAATTAGGACTTAGTTACATGTAATCAAATAACCAATGTAACCATCCACACAACAATATTATGAATATGTTCATTGTGAATTTTTTGAATGAAAAATAAAAATATGCAAAAGTGAATAAATCTAACTGTTGTAATCAGAAACTACCTAAATAAAAACAAAAAGGTGGATCTAATCGAGTATCTACTTGGAATGATTGTTCGATAAAGATTTCATAGGCGTGATTTTCCTCACTCAAATCATGTTGTATTTGTTTTTCATCTTCCTCAATCTCTTGTTTGAAGAATTGTTTGTCCTCAGATGCGTAGGAGTTTCCAAATGTTGAATATCCATTCATTGCTAGAGTAATTAAGCTCTCGGTTGCAGTCAAGATCTCCTCTTCGTAGGAAGAGGAGATCCCGACTTTTGCAAGGATCTGAGTGAGTTTTTCCAAGCTAATACTCATTGTTAAATCATTTTTTTTAAACACTAACAATCACTCTTCACAGCTGTAGAAATCAAATGCTCTTGCACCAAAATAAAACTTGCAGAAATTAACCTATACCTCAATCCATTGTGCTTCCCCAACAATGGTGCCAAAATGTTGGGTGAACCTATCGTCGTCAAATAATTTCCCTAACATATATTATCAATCCGAGGGTTTCGTAGAGTTACGAAGCACATGCACTGGAAATGTAGGACTAAGGTTAAATTAGCCTAGTCTAATTATTCGTCTCCGATTCAAGATGCAGTAAACAATGGAAGAGGCTCCTAACTTAGGAGAACCCTGGTCGTCCTTCCCCAGATTACTATCTTGAAGAAAAGAGACTAAAGAGAAGCAGTATGTGATATGTAGAAAGTGAGAGAAGAGGCTCCTAACTTAGGAGAACCTCATTGTCCTTCCTCAACAATTCTACTCCAACAACATTACTACCGCATCATATAAAAAATTGGAAATGTGAATTGCATAAGAGAAAAACAACATGTGAAGAACAACCTTGTGTCAACATTTATTAATGATGAAGAAAAACAAAGAAATTTTACAAAACCAAAACTTATTCTAAACTCTCATTGTCTTCTCTATCATATCTCTATTTCTATTTTCCATTACATTACATATCATATCCAAAATGAAGAGAGAGCACTCCCTTTTATATGAGTTCTTTGAAAACAAGATAAGAAACTCATAATTACGAATTCACTTTTCTCTTAACCAATATCCCTACAATTACAAGATATGATCCCTTCAAATCCTCACTCATCTATAACAAATCTTGGATGAGATATGTTATCCAAATCTCCATGATCTTCTCTTCGAATCTCCATGATCTTCTCCTTGAAATCTCCATGATCTTATCCTTGGAATCTCCATGATCTTCTCCTTGGAATAAGCTTGAGCAATTATCCTTTCAATTCTTGAAATGGTGGAGGAAATATTTGAGAAGCTTTTTGAATAATCCTTCCAAATAATCCTACACATTACAAAGCTCATCCACATTTGAGATATCAGTGAAATATGTCAATTTTCCAATAATTAATCATGCATTCTCTTATAATATTAAAAATAAACAAATTGGAAAATAATGAGGTGAACCCATGGAAATGGTATGATGAATGGTTAAATGAGGTGATGTAATGTGAGAAATGGCAAGAATAAACATCATGAAAATGTGACAATCACGAGGCCCAATGCCCCTGCTGTAGAAACTGTTGAAATTCAAATACATGTCATAGTCATCGTCTATTAAGACCTAATGGTGTGGCTCGTTGGTAGAGGCGAAGAGTAGTGTGGGGGAGGTCATGGGGTCGAGCCCAGACCTCCACCCAACCATGTATAAAGTTTTGCGCCAATATAGATATATACCCCAAACCTTTGAAATAATAAAAATCATTTTGGACTATGGTTTGTATTAAAATGCACCAATATATATATATAAACTTCGACTTTAGAATATGTAAATAATTTCAACCTTTAATATAGTTCGAATGCGGACTTTGATAATATTGAAAATTTGACCATGTTTTTTAATTCCTCCAACCTTGGTCCACTAGAGGGGGTACGTGGTGGCCCCTAGCTACACCATGTGTCGGCCTCTGGTTGGACTATCCCCATAAAAAATAAAAATAAAAAAGTTCAACCTTAGGAGCAAAAAAAAAAAAAAAAACACCTTCAAACCAAACTAACGAATCCTGCAGTGACACTTGTCATAGTGTTAATGGGTGAAACTGAAGAATATTCCTAGAATATTTTTAAATTTGCTAATTGGGCTGCCATGTCACCAACCTATCGCTTCTGCAAATTTTTTAACTGTTTAGGAAAATGAACAACAGGCTCTATCTTCTTCATCCGTACTCTGTTTTCGATGAAAAAAATTGCGTTGGATTCCTAGCGACGAGCTCTTTGCTTTCATTTAGTTTCCAATCACCTTTGAGAACTTTCTTTTTTTAGCTTTTACACTAAGCACCTGATCATTACTCCCCAATAGAAACCTTTTGGACCCAAAAATCTCTTTGATTACTGATCATGTGGATGAGGGTATTGTTCCCTCACCCTTCCAGTCTCTATCCACTGAAATTTTCCCATTTTCATCAAATTTAGTTTTTCACAAAAACTTAACTTTTTCCTTGACTCTTGCGACCTTCTCTTGTTGTCGTTGAAATTTTCATGCTGCAATTTCCATGAATTTGTAGAGAAGAAAGCTATTATTGAAAAAACACACTTGTTCCTACCTTGGTCATCAATAAAATGAAACTTAAAAACTGTCTCTCCTTGCACACTCAAATCATGGTGATTCTTAACTAATTTTTCTTTGTACTTGTGCCGACTCTTGACCAAGTATCTTCTCCATTGCCATGTACCCTTTGGAAACCAAAAAAAAAAAAATTTGGAAACCATGCCTTCTTTTTCAAACTTCTTTGTCACTTTCTCTTTGACCTTTGCACTCTCTTGCATCGGCATCTTGTTTCCAACACTCCTCAACACTAATGTTGACTGTTGCAAATGTTTTACATATTATTCACCTCCTTTCAAAGGCAACTTGTTAGAGTCCTAAAAAATCTCATTACAAGCATAAGAAACCTTAATGAAATCAACTTGTTCGTTCGATGCATATTTTTGAAATGTTTGATTCAAAACATCTCTATGTTTGATTATTAACAATGTCAAATTCTAACTTGCATTCACTATCCTCTTCATTTCTCCTGCATGTATAAGAGACAAACTTTTCTTCTTCTTATACTCTCTAATTATGTACTCAATTCCATCTTTAAACAAGTGATACGTATTATCATGGCGATGAAATATTTCTTTCCTATCATAAAGATAAGGACTTCCTAAAACAATACCTGATATCTCAAGCGGCACCACATCAAGTTCAACTTCATCAAGAAAGTTTGAATTGATGGTGAATCTTAGTATGCACTTCATTGTAACTTGCAAGTTTTCATTCTCGAATATCCACCCTAAAGGATAAGGTCTTGGATGTCTAATAGTTTTAAGGTCTAGCTGCTTAACCAAGTCTTTAGAAATCAAGTTAGCTTGTGACCCACTATCAAAAAGTGTATCTATCTTTGTATGTTTAGAGACAAGTCTAATATGGAAAATTTCAATTCTCATATCTTCATCTTGAGTGACATTGGAACAATTTTAAGAAATAGTTCTTTCTATATGCTTACCTTTCAAACCCATGGTTGTAATCTTTGTTTCATCTCCTGAATCTGAACCTAAGTCATGTTCAACTATAGAAACAATTTTATCTTTTTCTTTGGCTTTCAGTTTGTTTGGATTCAACTCTGGATGAAGCTGCCAACAGTGGTATTCATCATGGCCATTATTCAAATAGTGTTTACATGTGAGTTTCTCTTTCTCTCTTTTGACAAAGCTATTCCTCTTTCCTTTTCCATAAAATTTTCCCTTTCCTTTACCCTCACTATCACTTTTCTCATCTATGTTTTGTTTCCCTCTTGCTTCTAAATGTGTGGCTTGAACACAAACCTCATCTATGTTTGTGGGATTGAACATGAGAATAGTGTGCCTAAGGTAACTATGAAAATCCCCAATTTACTTTAACAAAGTTTCTTGAGAATAAAAATTAGTACCCAAAATAAGAGCTCTTCTCCTAAATTCATGAGTATAATCTTACACACTTTTCCCTTTCAATTGTCTAAAATTTTTCCAGTATAATGGCCTTTTGCATGTAAGCTAATGGATAGAATTTCCTTTTAATGGCAGAAATAAAACTTGACCAAGACATAGAGATCTTACCGTAATTTTTAATCTCTTCTTGAGTCCTTGCTTCCCACCATACAAGTGCAGATCCTTCCATCCTCAAAGAAGCCAATTGAATCTTTATGTCATATTTATGAAATTTCTTAATTTTTAAATACAACTCCAATTGGTGTATCCAATTTTCAAACCTCTTTTCATTTACCTCGCCATTATACATTGTAAGCTCAAATTTGACATCAAGTTTGAGTAACGGAATTTGTCCTGTTGTGGTTTTTGAGTGAGTATGGGTAGTTTTGGCTGTGGAAGTGGAAGATGACGCTAATGGTGATGATGAGGATGATGAAGATGGTGGAGATGGAGGTGGATTTCCTCCACTACCCTTTGAATCATTTTCTTCATTCTTCTTATCATCTGAAGTTCCTTCTCCATGTGGAGGCTTAGAACCTTCTCCTGCCATCCCAGGAGTAAATGCATCAAACATAATTTTAACCAACCTCTTTACGTCATTGAAATATTTCTTGACATCATCCTCTTCTAAATGACCTTTAGTTTCTCCAACACCTGACATGATGGCTACAGATTCAACTTCAGTTTCTGATGCAACGTGTACCTCTTCAATCTCAGCTTTTTGAGATAAAAATTGAGGTGATTCAAGTGCAGTTGTGAGTGAAACTTTGGGTGAATATGGTGCCCTTATGGTTCTCCGTATTCTAGTCCTAATCTCAGAACTTGCGACCAAAAATTTCCCTTCACCTCTCTACAATTTCAATCTTGTAAGCATCACAAATTTGCAACCATTAAAACCCTTATTGCACAAAACTCAAGCAATTATCAAGCAAAAAACCTTTGCAACCTTTGCAACCTTAGCTCTGATACCAACTTGATCTGAATTTGAATGTTATTTTTGTTGTGCTAATCTCATCTTCAGATTTATAATTAGTTTTTTGATCTTATGCTTTATCTGCATAGGTTTCCTTTGTGTTTATGAGTGTCAAACATGTAAATGAATAGAGTTTTTAAATTTAATTAAAGAGCATAAAGCATGAAAAACAAATGTTGAACAACAGTAATAAAAAGTAAAACAAACCATCACAATTGATCCATCAACACAATGTTTTGATGAAGGAGTTCAACCCTCATAGGCTACATCTCCTTGGTTCAGCTTCCATGGCTTGGGTCTCTGTATTATCTCAAATGTGCATAAAATGTTTTTTACATTCACCTACAACTTCTGAAACCTGCTTCAGTGAGTCCAGAATGCCCAAATAATTTAGAAATGACTCTTTTTGCTCTCAATTTGGTCAACTATTTCCAAATATATAGCGAAAACAATTTTACCTAGTAAACTACCTCCAAAACTGGAGAAGACTCGAGTGAGGGCCGCCAAATTTGGGGGCAGCTCCTAAAATGGTGGTTATGCCGAAAATTACGCCACATTAAACTGTAGTTAATTAATTTAAAAATTAGATTATGTGGCTAATGACACACTACGTGTGTTTTAATGAAATCTGCATTAGCAAACAGGATTAGCGCTAAACATGGTTTTGGGGTTTAATTAAACACCATTTAACATTTAATCTTCGTGATCTTAACAAAACTTTGTTGGTGGCTATGGTATAACGGTCATATGGGGAGGTGGATGCCCTCCTCCAAACCCCTGCTGTAGAAACCATTGAAATTCAAATACATGTCAGAGTCATGGTCTATTAAGACCTGATGGTGTGGCTCGTTGGTAAAGGCGAAGAGTAGTGTGGGGGTGGTCGTGGGGTCGAGCCCCGACCTCCACCCAACCCTGTATAAATTTTTGCGCCAATATAGATATATACCCCAAACCTTTGAAATAATGAAAATCATTTCGAACTATGGTTTGTATTAAAATGCGGCAATATATATATATATATATATATATATATATATAAACTTCAACTTTGGAATATGTAAATAATTCCAACCTTTAATATAGTTCGAATGCAGACTTTGATAATATTGAAAATTTGACCATGTATTGTAATTCCTCCAACCTTGGTCCACCTGAGGGAGCACGTGGCGGCCCCTGTCTGTACCATGTGTCAACCTCTGGTTGGACTGTCCTCATAATAAAAAAAATTCAAATTCAACCTTAGGAGCAAAAAAATAAAAAAAAAATCATCTTCAAACCAAACTGGCGAATCATGTAGTGACACTTGTCACAGTGTCATTGGGAGAAACTGAAGAATATTCCCGAAATATTTTTAAATTTGCTGACTAGGCTGCCATGTCACCAACCTGTCACTTATGCAAATTTTTTAGTTGTTTAGGAAAACGAACAATAGGCTCTATATTCTTCATCCAGGCTCTGTTTTTTACAAAACGAATTGCGTCAAATTCCTAGCGATGAGCTCTTCGCATTAGTTCAATTTCCAATCAATTTTGAGCACTTTGATTTTTGATATTTTACACTGAGCACCTAATCATTTGGGGCTTCCTAGTTGGTAGTGGCCAACAAATATTTGTAGAGGGAGTTGGGGCTTCCTAGATTACATGGGCCACCTAAACAATGTAAAAGTGATTGTTGAATAATAAAGCAAGAGAGAAACAAAGAAACATGGTGGTTTTCTTTCCCTTGAAGTTTCCAGCTAAAATCCATGGTGTTCATTTTTGCTGCTTCTTATGTTTTGTTTGAAGTTGCATGCATGGTTAGATTTTTTGTTTAAGTAATATGCTATTGGTTATCTAAGTGTTCAGTTGTTAAATTATTTATTTGGAAAAAAATGGTTATGATGATTCAATCAATGTTATACTGATTCACCCATCTCCCCTCTTAGTACAACTAAGTTTCCAACAAAGGATGAGTAACCTTATGATGAAAAAAAGAACAATGAATTCATTTTCATGGCCATAATCACCCAACATTGAAATAAAATGGAACTTGAATTAGATGAGGAAGAGGGTGAAGTAGACCTCAAACGAGAGATGATTAGTGCTCAAGGTGAATTGAAGAAGGCCATAAGAGAGAACATAATATTGGAGGAACAATTGTGAAATGATGAAAAACAAATCCATTGTTCTAATAAAGAATCAATGAATCTTCGAAAGGTTTATCTAGAAGAAGAAGAAAAAATAGCTGGAGAATCCTACTAAAGTAGATAAAGGATAAGAAAAAGAGCTTAGAAAGAGTAGAAGATGAGAATGCATATTTAAGAAAGGATATATTTGAGTATGAAAGAAGGGCACATAGATGAATATTCATCACTCATTCTTATTAGAACGAAGTTAAAGGATGCCAAGAAAATTGAAGACACTCTCCTAGAACAATTGAAAGAGAAGGCAAATAATTGTGAGAAGCTAGATGAAGAAATAGTGTCCACTATAAAGGGATTAGAAAATACCGATGCTCAACTAAATTAGAACTTAAATATATTAAACGATTTGAAAAAATAGATGAAATTATAAGTATTTAGATATATCCCCTCATCAGAACTGCCTTGGGTTAAAGAGAAACAAGTACCAATAAATATGAAGATAAAGATCTCAATTCCTATGTTGAAAATGTCAAGGGTTCCAATGGAAGTACAAGCAGAGACACCAACAAAGCTCAAATGTAGCAGAAGAGGATTCACAGCAACAGTTCAAACGACCTAAATATGTAGTAAAAAATTAAAAAAATCCACACCCCCTAAAAAATATAGTCAACAAAGAAACATGAGAACTTTTCCTCAATGGTTTTTTTCTCCTAAGTACAAAATTTTATTCCATTGTTATTATTGATATTGTACCAATTATGGTCACAAGGTCGTTGATTTTAGGGATTATATCATAAATAATCATATCATAAAAAAAAGTAAATAATTTTATCAGACCTTGAGGAATATGAATAATAAATCTGTGAACTCAGAAAGGAATAATACCAGAAGCAACAATCCTTTTGATCCTATAGTATATCACATTGAATGTTATAATGGTCATAATTATGACATAAAACCACTGAATGTAGAATATTTAAAATCATATCACCCTCTCAGATCAATCCAACACAAAAAGAGACTAAGATGTGGAAGAAGAAGAAGTCAGAAAATCAAGAAGAAAGTGACATTGTTCTATATGTTGAGAACCAAGGCAACCAATGGTATGTGGACAATGGGTGCTCAAAGCACATGACCAGTAGCAAGATTAAAATGATATCATTAAAACAAGATAAGAGTGGTAGTGTTACCATTAGAAATGATGCACCAGGAAAAATCATGGGTAAAGGAAAATTTAGTTTGGATAATGTAAATGGAAAGGCTCATAATTTTCTCTATGTAGATAGGATCAAACACAACCTAAAGTGTGAGTCATATGTTTGACTAGAAAATGTTGTTATTTTTCACTCTAAAGGTTGTCAAATAAAGAATGAAAACATAGGGAAGGCAGTTGAAAAGGTAGTAAGAAATCTAAGCAATGTATACATACTTCATGAGGAAAATAAAAAAAGTTGTTTGGGAAAGCTTGATGAAAGCTAACTATAGCACAGAAGGTTGGGGAATTTAAAATTTTATCATATTGTGAAGCTAAGAAAGAAGGAATATGTGAGGGATTTTCCAAAGATCTTAAAGCCCAACAACAAAGTCTACAAATCATTTCAAGTTGGAAAATAAACTCGAGTACCTTTCAAGGCCAAGGAGCACTCATCAACTAGGCCTCTATAACTGAATATTATGTTATATATATGTAACGGTTATATAAATGGTTAGTAGTTTCACTATTAAACAATGGAAACATTTCGACGAAAAATGGCACGACATTTTGATGGATTTAATATGGCTGTCTGTCAACAATTGTTATCAATGGTCACAGTTATACGAAATGGTTACAATGAAGATCGACAGGCGGTTTATGGTGTAGCGTAAATATAATACAACAAACGACACATAGTCAATGAAAACATGACGAAACATGAAGCTCAAACCTAATTGTACCATTCAATGGTTATGGTTTGTTTTAACAACAATGTTTAATATAACACACGATGGTGAGAATTGCAATGGAAATACGAGATGTTGTAAAAAATGTTACATGATACGATATATATATATATATATATCAAATGGATGGTTGTAACAAAAAGGGTTGCAAACGGTTATAGAGCTCGATGGTCAAGTTTTCAGCAGACAGTCCAACTCTATGCTGTTTGTGTTATAATGTATGGGGTTGGTGGGTTTGGAACCCACGACCTCCCAACCAACCAACGACTTTATTTAACCTTGCAAACCAATGTAATAAGTGGGGAGGATGTTGGAATATCTGCTAACACAATGTTATATAAAATTTTAATTTTATTCAACGAACCAACGGAGGGGCTGCGGAGTAGGGAGGTGAGTAGATGCTAATGGGTGGAATTCAGAGACTATGACACCATGACCAGGAGGGGCGTACATTGTCATGGTTGAGAATTTCAAGAAATCATACTCTAGGGGATTATTCCTTGGAATATTCTTAGAATACTCTGTTTAATTGTTGTTGAGGAATCTTGGATATTCTTTAGGGGGTCCAGGGATGAAATTCGAAAAACATAGTTGAGTTTATACTCATTTAACTAGAATTTCAGAAGGACTTCAATGGTATGTTTTACTTCTACATTTGAGTAGAAGATCTCAAGGCTGATGGCAGAAGCTCACATTCTTCATTAATTGTTGGACACTAAATTTGAGACAATAATGCACCTTTCAGAAGTGGCTCGTGTTTATAGTCAAAAGTATTAGAAGGACGAGGCAAACATGTTGGTGTTGTGATTGTTGTGTTTTGAGTAATGGAACTTCAATTTACTCCTAGGATTGGAGGTATAATTATGTATTTTTCCATGTACTATTTTTCATTTTTATTGAGATTAATGAAGTGGCCTCCCCACTATTGAAGCAAGGCCCAAAGATATAGTCCACATTGGATGAAATATGTTATCAAACTTTTTTGTGCATTTCCTTTATGGTATCCTTTATGTTGCTTCTTCTTTAAGTATTTGCATACATGGATTTTACACGTTGTTTCATGCAATTATTTGAACATCAACCAAAGAAAACATCTTGGATCATGCTGGTATTAGAGGGATACTATATCAAGCTTGGTATCAGAGCATTTTTCTTGGTGATATGAATTGCGAGTGTGAATGATAACTAAGGCCAAGCTCAAAAAGGGTGAAGGAAAACTAAAGTCTTTTGACCCGGAGATTTGACATGCAAAATGAAGGAAAATGGAAAATAATGATGCTCATAGAGAGAATGAAAAATATTTTGAAAAATCATTCTACAACATGGAAAATAACGTAGATAAATTGTTTATAGTTATGAGAAGAGAGTGGAAAATAAAGAAAATAAGAAGAGAGAGAAAGTAGAGGACAATGCCTTGGAAAATAAAGGAAATGGATGAGAACCTCCATCTCCATATTCAAGTCAATGTTCCACTTGTTCATCATCTTCCCATTATTCTACTAATCAAAATATAAATTATTCTAATATATTTTTTTAAATTTGGATGTAAAAGTTGATTTTATCATGTTTAAGAGAGAATCTAATGCAGAAAATATTAACAATTGGATAAGAAAGATTGAAGTATATTGAAACATTCAATAAATCAAAGAGGATGAGGCAATGATCCAGTTAGTATACCTTCGAATCAGCGACATAAACCTTGTATGGTGCGAGAGAAAACTTTAGAAATGTAGCAAGCATATGGGTAAATTCCTTTCCTCTTAGTCTGAATTTGTTTCTGTATTAAAAGCACAAATTTTCCATTGGGATATTAGTAGAAAGCCATGATAGAATGGAAAATTTTGAAACATGGAAAAGGTAAAAATGTTCAAAGTTTCATAGAGGAATTTAGGAAGCAAGTTTTAGAATTTGGAATTCCTTTAGATTTTCCTAATACTCTGGCAAAATATATTGGTTATTTACATAATTATCTTCGACATTCATTATTTTTGTTTGAACCCACTACTCTTGATGTGGATAGTGTGAAATTAGTTCACCTTGAAAATAAGGGAAAGCATGAACAAGAAAACCATGAAAGGAAGGCAGCAACAACAAGGAAAAAGGAAGAAAATACATTTTTCACTCATTGCAAGAAAGAAGGGCATGATGAGGATAATTGCTATAAAAATGCATCTAGAATTGAATCCGAAGAAGAATGGTGGAAAAGGGTAGCAGAAGATGGTTGCTATACTACGACAAGACCTTGGATATGATTCAGATGATGAGATGAAGATTGAAACTGTTGGATGGAAAGTGGTGGACCAATTGACCTAGGTTCTAATTCAGGCGACTAGATGGATAATGCAGTTTTTCGAATTACAGGTGATGGACTGATTGACCTGAGTTATGATTTAGGCAATGAGACGAATATTGCAGCAGGTTTTGCACCAAAGAAGAGAATAGAACCAAAGAATGCATGGGTCCAAGAACTTAAGGAGGTTAACCAGAACATTCAATAAGATAATGTTGAATTGAGAAGAATTATACGAGAAGCAGAAGAGGAGAAATATTGATTGTACCTTCAACTACAAGCCATGGAAGAGGCCTTGGAAAAGTTGAAGTGCAAAGAAAGCTTAGTGAATCCATCATCACCTGCTTCTAAATTATCAACTGAGGTAAAAAGTGTCAGTGATTCTTCAGTTTCATGTTTTAATTATGATGATAATTTTATTTCATTTGAAAAGCACATTATAGGGATTTATTGATAACTAATGAAGAAGATTGGATTTGAAGGAAAGGGCCTAGGAGTTAATGGAAAGGGCATTGTGAATCCCATCCAAGTGGTGGAACTACCTCAATATGTAGGATTGGTATATATCGAAGAAGAAGGACACTGCAAACCCAGAAAGATGAAAGAGTATTCAAGAGACAAGTCTGAGTTAGTGAAGGATGTTGAGCGCACATCACAACATATTAGTGATAGTGAGAAATTAAATGGAAAAATTAAGGCAAGATATCCTCACCAGACTAACAGTAACAAAAATTCAAGGAAGGATATGTCACCCAGGAGGGAGACACAAAAAAAGGTCAAGAAAGTTTGTAGGAAGAAAAACCCTTGCAGCCATTGCAACATGGGTGGGCATCACAAAGCCACATGTTGGAATCTCCATCCATAGCTTCGCCCAAAGAAGGACCATAAGAATAGGAAAGCACTTGTGAAGGAACTGACTGATGAAGTAGTTCAACAAGGAAACTAAATATAGGAATAAAGCCCATTAGGATGGATAAGTAAGAGATGGGTAATCTTTTTAAGTAGTTGAGAATGACCACCATTATAAATCACATGTTGTGAATTTTTTTGTAAAAGTGATAAATGTATAACATCACTTGTAAATAAAACATAGTGATATTTTGTCCTTTATTTGGACATGTATTAGTAGCTACAGATTTTCATATGTATATAGGTGTCATCTTCATCATTCTTTTTTCTGAAGTACAAAGATGAAGGAAGGGAAAGGTGGCATGTTAGAGACATTTGTTATGCAGATGAAGATTGCAATATTGTTTATACTTTAAGAGGAACCAAAATTCCTTTAGTAGGGAGGAATGATCTAGGTGGATCCCTAATGGCTCAAAAATGAAAGTCCTCATATCATAGAGAGCCTCAGTCTAGATCGAAGAGCTCGTAGCAATATTTCCAACGATGTAAACAGTGCCTCAATTCAAGTTCGTATGCAAAAGTTATGCTTAGTAAGATTTCTAGTCAAACTTGGCTAAAAGACATAATTTAGTTGAGTGCTAGTTAAATTTGGAGCAACGCCAAAAAGTTGGTATGGGAAAACCAACAACTAAAGTTTGTAGAGTCTTGCTAAATATGGTGAAGGTTTTAGTTGGGGTTAACGTTATCAGTGCTACCAAATATGGTGGCACCCTGCTAAATTTGGTGGCATTAAGTGGCCCAATATGAGGGTGGCACGTGGCCAAATTAGATGGTGCCATGTGGCACCTAGTTGGTGGCCAGTTGGGATAACCCAACCAACTAAACTTGGCAGTGATTATTTATTTTGTGGATGTTTTTAAATTAAAAAATGATAGAATTGAACCAACAACCGATGATTTAAATTAAATGGAAACTGTTATAACAAAACACATATACGTAAAGTCATTTGACAATTGGTTTTTTGGTGGTCGATGGTTGGTTTAATGCACACACATACACATATATATAAAAGTGGGAGTTTTGAAGTCGTTAACATATGCAAGAGAAACCACCGATGATCTTAATGGCTCTCAAGGTACTGCAGTACAACCTGTATGGTGTGAGTAAATGAGTTTATGTCGAACACCACATAGAATCTTTTGGTCAAAGGAAAATTATGTAAACCTACCACAAAGAGCAAGGAAACTTGCCATTGATGTATGCAAGCACCAAGGCACTGAGGGGTGTTTCTAAGTCAACTTCCTAGATAACGAGTTGATGTCAACAGGAAGCGACCTGTCATAGGAGGGCCTTGATGTATCCCCCATCAACGATACGAAACAAGTATCATGATTTGATAGAGAATGATGTCGATACGAAACTCGATCAAGAATGGAGGACATGGAATTAAGGCTTAAGAGTATTGTAGCAGATATCAAATGAATGACTTCTCTTGGATACAGTGGCAACACTAAATGGAGTTGGCAGAATTCATCCAAAACTGAAAATGGGGGATTTGAAAATGCTACAATGGACCAAAGACAAGCAGATTTCCAAACCCAACAGCAATGGGGATGAGGTGGAAGAGTATCGTGTTCAAGAGCGACTTGCTACCATTAGAAAATGGAGTACCATGTTTTCCCAATTTCCCCAACCATACTAGTTAGTACCTATTTATTTTTTAACAAACTTAAGGAGGATAACATATGTTTGATCTATAAGTTCATCCTTCAGATGAATCCCTCTGAGTATGTTTAACGAACCCTAAGAAGGAGTGGTTTGTACTTGTAATTCTCAACAACTCCATCGATGTATGATATTTTAACAATTCCAACGAAGGTAAAACTTGACATATTTTTCATGTTTATAGAGTTTGGAAAAGAGGCGAAAAAGAAAACTTCAGATGTTCTTTTTTGTAGATAGTACATTGAGTTTGAAAAGGAAAAAAACAATACCCAAGAGAAACTCTTAGCCATGTTCGACTAAGGTATTCCTTTTTCGTAAATAGTCTACCTCAGTCTAAAAGAGGGTTAAACTTATATTGAGTATATGTATTTTCATTTACTTTAACAAGTTAAAAAATATAAGTGCTCGATAATATTTTCATATTTTGGGAGTCTAAACAAAGATTAAAGAGGACTCTAAGGGGTTCCTTTTTCATGAGTTTATGGAGTCCAAAAAAGTGATAAAAGTGTACTCCTTGGTTAAAATGATTCGTAAAAACATGACAAAATCCGTTAAACTGTTGTTGACCTTTGACAGTGAGATATTTGAGCCTTTTTTTCCCTCGATATTCTGCAGTTGATTGCGGTCAATCCAGTGGATCATTTCCAATGTCATCACTTCCAGGTAGGAGCTAATACCTTTATCTTTAAACTCGTGGTCCCTTTTTGTGATTTCATGCAAATTTGATGGATTTTAGAGAACCTTGGGGTTCTAAAAATTCACCCTAGGACAAATGCATGCCCTCCATGTCAAAAAATGTGTCGCACAAGGGAAATATTACACTGCAAGGAGGGGTGCATTGCTATTTATCCCTTCTGGGGCAGCATTGGCCGCAATTCCCTAGTCAAAATTGCTAATTTTTCTCAAAATTTGTGGTGTTTTTTTCATGAAAAGGATTCTAATGAGTGTCTTATTGATTGTTAAGGTACTCATCACCACAAAATGGCCTTTGAGTTTAGAGAAATAGAACATGAAGAACAAGAATTGAATGGAGCAAATGATCCTGTCACCATTTAGGAACTCAAAAAATGTTTTTTTGTTGAAATTATTCCTGTTACTCGACGTGAGGAAATAGATGGAATTACTTAATTTCCAATTTTATTCATGGGATGTACAAAAACATGCATTCAGGTTAGGGGAACATCTACTTGAGATCAAAGTGGAAGACATATACTTTCTGACAGGACTTTCCATGAGGGGTGCCCCCATCTCTCTCCTACATGGGAGAAGTGGAGGAGCGTTAGTGAAAGATTACATTTCCACTTATTCTAGAGCTCGAGCACAACCTACTAGAGATGGGAAGATCATCATTAGAGATGTGACACATCTTCCTCTGAGAAAAATCCTTTTTATTATTGCTATATTGGCTGATAGCTCAACACATCACGTAGCTAGAAGATCATATATGCAGTACGATTAGAGTGTCTAGAGCCAAAATTCTTCAAGTGGAGTGAGGGGGTATTGGTCAATATTAAGGAACAACTGACTAAAGCAAAAGAGGGGAAAATGAAAAAAAATTGTTATGTTTCAATTTTGATTTCTTCTGCCCTAAAGCGAATTCTATTATTATAACCTCATCATATCATGCCTGAGCCCATTGATGTGAGGGTTTTAAGGATGGGGAGGTAGATATATCTTATGGCTCGACATGAAAGTCCATCAGTGACCAGTTTCACATCAACCTTCTTCAAATGGCTCTGTAAACATATTATTATGATTGATCATTATCCGTACATAGGAGTAGATTTCCGAGATGACCTTGAGCTCATGCTTGATGAGGGTGAGAAATGGGGTGTTATGGGTAAGATATTTTAACCAATTTTAAAGTTTTAAAGAAAATTTTACAATTTTTTTGTGTTTTTTTATGTTTCCAAGACTAAACTATTGATTTGTTTCATGTAGATTTTGGACCTATTCGACCTCTAGGTGCTTTGAATTTTCGTCATGCAGGAGAGCCACAGGAGGGTGCCAATACCAGGACTCGTTGTTGTAGTAGGAGACGATGAATTGTAGGATATTTATGTAGTAGAGACCCTAGCAGAGGCGGAGCACCACTTGGAGTGGTTGACACATAGGATTGATGAGACAGTGGTCAATCACATCCCTATGTGATTTCAAAAATACACTATCGGAGTGCCTAGCTCTACTAGTCATCTATTGCATAATATGTCTCATGCAATAGGACATTATCATCAGAACTATTAGTCTATTGAGGTTAATAATCATATCTTCATATAGTTTTTTGATATAGGCCATGTGGCCATATGTGTCTTGGGAACAATATATATATATATATATATATATATATATATATATAGTGATTCTATGTTCCTATATTTTTTTTCAATTGGTGTAATGTGTATTGAAAAATTATTTACATTCATTGCAAATATCTATCTAAAACATTATTAGCAATCACACTTGTCAATGTATTTGGATCTCTAGAAATATGTTCATATCGGATGAAGTCGAAACATATTTCTAAAAGGCGAACCCTTAAAAACATGTGAAGGATGGTGGGATTTCTAATTGAATAGACATTGTCCAGTTGTAGTACCACAAGTTGTGAGTCAGTTTTGATGACTAAACAGAGGATACCATGTGTGATAGCATCAGACAGTAGCTCGACCACTACGATATACTTAGTGATGTTATTGGTATAGAAACCAATGCAAATCCTTTGTAGATTCACTAACTTTCCATTTGGATCAAAGATAGCCCATGCTACGGAGGCAATATTCTAAGTACAACAACTAGCACCATTAGCATAACCGATATATGTTTCACTGGATGTCAAATTTTGAAAAACAAACATAAAATGATAAACATAAGTCGTAGGAAAATCTGAAGAGACACATTTCAAACACACTCCACACATATAAAAAGTATGTACACAGTGTACTACACATGAGATCAAGCATAGTATTTTTTGAGGTACATCCCATTCCTATGATGCAACAAAGGGATATCGTCAAAATCAACTAACTCTTAGGCTCCTTTTTCAAGGACGCACTTGAAAATATATAGGCCTTACCACATTGATTGGAACTTCCCTCAACCTAACTTATCAACTTCTTGGTAATACAACAAGGTCTCCTTCTGAGAAGATACGAGGCTTGACACTTTTTTCGTACTATGCTTTGATACATATTTTATGAGCTTCATTAGCTATAGAAGAATCGTGCCAAGTCTCATCCAAATAGGTTAGATGTAAAAGATGTTCCTCTTCTATAGAAGTGGTAGGAGGAAGTTATATAGCTAGTTTGAGTGATGGAATCTCACATTAGATTAGGAGGATTGCTTCCAGACCATACACCAATTGGAAAGGTGTGAATCCAATAACAGTCTTCACTGAGGTTCAGTATTCCCACAAGGTAGAGTAGAGAAGAAAATTGCAAATTGATTTATGGGCCCATATCATATGTTAAAGCATAGTTTTAAGAACTTTGTTAATAGCCTCAACCTTCCCATTAACCTGAGGGTAGTAGGGAGTGGAAATTTTATTAGAAAGTCCCATCTTGGCAATTAATTCAGTCATCATATGATTTCAAAACTGATTCCCATGGTTTGTGACTATGGATTGTGGAACACCAAACTATGTAATGAAATTATTTTCCAATATTGTTATATGTAGGCATCATCTCGACCCACTTGGTAAAATTATCTACCGTGACAATGATTTAACCATGCCCCCTGGCCAAGTGTATCTTACATGTCATAAAGTCGATAACCCATTTAAAAAATCGTCCAACAACAATAATTGGGTGCAATGGAGCAGGTGGAGCACGGGTCTTATGATCATAAATTTGGCATGCATGACACTTCTGGACAATGAGAATAAAATATCAAAAAATAGTGGGCCAGAAGTAACCAATGCATAAGATATTCTACATGGTAGCATAGCCAAATAAATGTCTACAACATGCCCCCGAGTGGAATTCATTAAGGAATTTCTCAGCCTCTTCATGTGTCAGGCACCTTCATAGAATCATATTTATACCACGTCGATAAAGACTGTCACCAATGATGATGTAATCTTTGGTTTGGTAACAAATACGTCATTTCTTAGAGAGAGAGGCATTAGAACAGAAAGTCTAGGTCTATAGATAAATCAAAAGTTATCCATACCATGGGTCAGATGACGATATCAAAAACAACGACTCATTAGGGATAGAATCGTTAGATGTCGATTCATAATCAGGGGAAGGAAGATCGCACATAAGCTCAGCAAAAACTAAGGATTTATTTGACTTGGATTGATGAATTCCAGGTCAAAATTTTGCAAGATGATAGTCCATTTAGAGTATTCCCCCCCTCCCAACAATTGATGTGACAAAATGTATGTCATAGGGTTGCAATCGAAAAAACCATAGTTTTCCAGAACAATATGTAATGGTGAAACCTTTAGACGGCTTGAACCCACCTAATACATTCTTGGCGTCACCCACCCAATCCGTCTTGGCCCCTTATGTCTTATGTCTTTCCCATATTCACTCTCTTTGGGCGAAATCAAATGTTCACCATAACCACAAATCATGATATTTCCACCCAATTTGCATCCAATTTTCACATCACCATTAATTATTCATCAACTATCCACTTTGAAAATGCCACTATGACAAAGAGAAAATGAGAATAAGTGATACCAATGACCTGACCCTTGCAGAAATTTCTCTCACCATTCTGTCTTCACCCCTTAGTCATAGAGCTTCTTCATAGATGATAGCTAGCAGATGAATCTCCTCGCTCTATGCACATGTCACACACCCCTCTCTCGGACATCAGACGTTTACCTATCGACGCCGCACTTTCTCCTCATAACGCACACTTTCTGATCCTCTTGTTGTTTATAAATACTCATTTCTAGAGCCCCATACCCACTGCAACACTGCTTCTCTCTCTCCCATAAAATTTTCCTTCCTCCTCCCCCTGATACCACCCATTTCTAGAAGCCCTATACCCACTTCCATTATTTCCATTTCCATCGCCATGCAGTCTCCCTATGTCTCTTTTCCTGCACTACTTCTCCTCTTTGTTTTCCTTTTCTCCTTTGTGCATTGATTTCATGATGATGCACAATCCTTGCTGGAATTTAAGAATCTCATTACCAACGACCCCAATAATTCCTCAACTGATTGCAGTCTCACAATGCCCCTTTGCAACTAGACTATTGTTAGTTGCGGTGGACGTCATCCAGAAAGAGTGGCTGCAATCAATCTCCATCACATGGATCTGTGCGGCACCATCTCTCCTTCACTTGGTAATTTTTCATTCCTACGCTCCCTCAATATTTCAAACAATAACCTCCACAGTCATATCCCACCTTAATTGGGGCGCCTCTTTCGTTTAAGTTGGATTTGGTTGCACCATAATCAATTGGAAGTAAATATCCCACATCAACCTGGTAACTATAGAAATTTGGTTTCTCTAGTGCTCTCTTACAACAATCTAAGCAGAAGTATCCTCGCAAAATTGGTTTCCCTGTCACATTTGCAAGAGATTCACATGGAATGAAACAATCTCATAGGTACAATTCCCTCTTATTTATGAAACCTTTCCATGCTGATTATTTTAGAAATTTATGTGAACATTCTGGATGATACCATTCAGTCATAATTGGACCTTCTCACTCATCTTACCCATCAATAAACTCTTTAACTTTATACAAATGAATTGTCTCACAATATTCCCCCTTCATTGTCCAACATATCCACTTTGATAGACTTGGAAATTTCCACCAACCACCTCACTGGCACATTCCACAAGAACTGGGCATTCTCACCCATCTGCAAACCCTTTACCTTTATAGAAATTAATTTTCTGGCGGCATTCCCCCTTCATTGTCCAATATCTCCACTTTGACTCACTCGGAAATTTTCACCAACCACCTCACTGGTAGCATTCCACAATAACTAGGCATTTTCACTCATCTGCAAACCCTTATCCTTTATACAAATGAATTTTCTATCACCATTCCCCCCTCATTGTCCAATATCTCCACTTTGACTGAATTGGGAATTTACGAAAACAAATTTAGAGGGTACATTCCATTAGAATATGGTGCTAAGCTCCTAAATTTAATTTCCTTCTCTTTATGGGGAAATAAACTATGTGGGAACATACCCAATTCCATTGGAAATTATTCCAAACTCTAGTTATTCTTTCTACACAACAACAAATTGACTGGGAGTGTACCATATAAGTTGGGTAATTTATTTCTCCTTGAGAAACTAAAGTTGCACAAAAATGAGCTTGATAGTGGTAGTACCACAACCATGACTTTTCTTGTATCCCTTACCATTTTTTCTCACCCATGACAATTGCACTTGAGTGACAATAAACTAAGTGGTGTATTTCCCCTTTCCATAGGGATACTTTCCACCAATTTGTATTACTTTTATTTATCCAACAACAAAATAGAAGGAAACATTACTCCACATATTGGAAATCTTGATAGCCTAATCTTTCTAAATTTAAGTGGAAAAATTTTAAATGGTACCATTCCACCATTTTGAAAACTTACAAAATAATAAATACTAGACTTAGGAAACAATAAGCTAGAAGGAAACATCTCCAATCAATTTGAACAATTACAAGGACTTGGCCTTTTGGACATTAGTAGAAATAGATTCTCTAGAAAGGTTCCCAATTCCCTTGTAGAAATTATACAAAATACATGTATGTCCTGGATTCTCCTGATCTAACAATAATATGCTATTATTAAATACAGAATCGCTTCTACAAATATTTGTGGAATTTAAAACACAATCACCAATTACAATATCATGAAGAAAGATCAATCACACACAACACAAATAATTTACCAAGGAAAGCTTATAGCTAAAAACCCCACTATCTTCTATTGTATATTATATCATGGATCATGAAACAATTACATGCAAATCTCTAATCCAATAGATCTCAGTACATGAGCTAATTGTCTCACATTGTCATGCAAAAATTGGCAGGCTCCTTAGCCAATTTACTGTCTCCAGACAGCCTGCCTCCACTGCGCAATCCCTGTTGATAGCAATCCCTAAATGAATGCAATATTGCCTGCCTTTACTGCACAATCCTCATGGGCACATTCAATGTGTGTGTGGTTGCATGTGTGAAACCGAATAATGTCACAAATGATAGTTTACTTCCCTTTCACCTAGAACTCAACTAGGTCTCCACTAGATCTGACGTGCATGCAGTTAATAATAGTAAATATTTAGTTGCATGTGATACCATTGATTTTGAATTAATTAATAATTAATTCACTTGATCTCTGACTAGTGTATCTTCAGTTAAACTAGAACAATTGATTCAAACTCACTTAATTGAGTTAAACAACTTTACAACTTGCATAACTGCACTTCCAACTCTGTTACAACTTCAAATCACTCAGTTACAAATAAGTCAATCTATATGTCCCATTAACCAACAACTTAACTCGAAATTCATTTAGCTCACTGATTTTCCGCTTCAGTTAACTATTTCCAAGTGCTCATTGAGAATATAATATAGTTTATTGTCCAACTAATATTAAGGGATAATAATGGTAGACATGCATCTATAAATAGACATGCGCTCTATAAATAGATTATGCACATACATCTATAAATAGACATACACCTAAAAATAGCCTAAGGCTCCATCCTAGTATAGGTGCTTAATTTTCACTAGGAACTTCTTGTTGAATCTCAACAGTCCCTCTCAACAAGAAAGGGATTATCCTTCACCTCAATCCTGTCTCTATGATATTCGAATTTGCTCCTAGTGAGCGCCTTCGTCAAAATATCTACATCTTGATCTTATGTAGGAATGTACTGAAGCAACATGATTATCCTCTACACAAAATCTCTAAGATGATGGTACCATATATCTATATGCTTATATCTATCATGAAACACAATATTAATCGAGATTTTAATGCAACTCTCATTATCACAATGAATCATTATCAAACCCATATGATAACTGGACAAACCAGCCAAGATCTTTCTCATCCAGATAGCCTCACATGCAGCTTGACTCGCTGACATGTATTCCGCTTTCACTGAACTGAGTGCCGCAGATCTCTGCTTCATGTTGTACCAAGAAAAAACTATAGACCCGATACTAAAGATCCCCCCTGATGTGCTCTTTCTATCTGATGGACTTCTCGCCCAATTTGCATCTGTGAAGCCATGCAACTTCACTCTATCCTTCTATCTGTACCATAAACCATGCTCTAATGTGCCCCTCAAGTATCTCAGGACATACTTACCTGCCTTCCAAAAGAACTTTGTAGGCTTAACCATAGCTTGACTCAGCTGGTTAACCGCATAGAAAATGTTTGGTCTCGTGTTCACTAGGTACATTAGCAAACACAATAACTGTCAATAGAAAGTAGCATCCACTACCTCTCCAGAAGTAGCATCCTCTTTCCTCCAGTTTCCTGGAAGAGGAGTATCCATGGGTTTGCAGACCTCCATGTGAAACTTACCCAGTATCTCCCTTGCATACTTTCCTTGAGACACAAAAATTTCACGATCTCGCTGCCATATTTCCAATCTAAGGAAACAATGAAGGAGGCCCATATCCTTCATTTCGAACTCCCTTGCAAGATCCTCCTTGAATGAGTGTATCATCTTCTCATCACCAGTCAATATTAAATCATCAACATAAAGAACAATAATTAAAAGCTTACCCTCCACCACAATTTGGTATAGGTTTGTATCTGTTTCACTTTTTCTAAAGCCCAGCCTGGTGAAATAGCTATCTATCTAAGTGTACCAAGCACGGGGTGCTTGCTTCAGCCCATACAACGCTCTTTGGAGTGGGCACACATGCGAATCATTGTTGAAGATCTCAAAACCTTTAGGCTTCTCTATGTACACCTCCTCCTCAGTGATCCTATTGAGAAACACATTTTTCACATCCATCTGATGAATGTGCCAGCCCATCTGTGCTGAGAGAGAAAGGATGGATCTTATGGAAGAATACCTTGTGACAGGTGAAAAGTTCTCTTCATAATCTATCCCCTCGATCTGTGAGAAGCCCCGGGCTACAAATATGGCCTTTTATTTCTCCACGCTCCCATCAAAAACTTGCTTTACCTTGTAGATCAATCTCAAACCTACCACTGATTTATCAATCCGCCTTGGAACAATTTCCCAAGCACTGTTTTTGACAATAGAGTCATACTCCTCCACTATTGCATCTACCCATGTGGACTCCTGCATTTCTTCCTGAAAGGAAGATGGTTCAGTCACAATACATTTTCTCATGAGAGCCATGTATCCAGTAAATCGGTCAGGAGACTATCTTTGTCTGTGCTGTGAAGTAGGGTCTCCTACATTCTGTGCAACATCAAGTCTCAACCTATCAACTTCCATGGTATGCCTTTTGCCATTTCTGATGGATGGCTCTGCGTGAGTGGACTCCTCCGCTCCATGAAAATCCTCATATGGTTGATCCACATCTTAAGACTCATCTTTGGGAACCAACAATTCCTCCTCCGCATGCAAGTCTAGCTCCCTCTCAAGCGACAACCACATGGCTTTCCTCTCATCGAATTTTATATCCCGTCGCACAATAGTCATTCTAATGTTTGGAAAATACACATGATAAATATGGGGTGTTTTTGTGTACCCCACAAAAATCCCAAATTTTTCAGTCGGCTCCAACTTCTTCCTAGTGTCCTTGGTCACATGCACATAAACAACTGAGCCAAAAAAATTAAAGTGTGAAACATCTAGTTTCTTACCAGTAAAATATTCCTTAGGTGTACTCATGCCAAGTACTCTACGAGAACAATAATTTTTCACATAAACAGCAGTGTCGCATGCTTCCGCTTATAAATGCATTGGTAGGCCCTGATCATGCAACATCGCTCATGCTTCACCCACAATTGTTCTATTCTTCCTCTCAGCGACCCCATTTTTCTGTGGGTTATGAGGTGCTATGAGTTCTCTTAGAATTCCTTCTTTGCTACATAAGTTCTTGAATTCGTTAGAGATGTATTATCCACCATTATCACTCCTCAGAGCCTTCACTTGATTCCCTTACTCTTTCTCCACAAATGCCTTAAACTCACGGAACTTTGATAATGTTTGATCCTTCTTCTACATGAATAAGATCCAACATTTACGAGAAAAGTCATCAACGGATATTACATAGTACTTATGTTTTGTTTTTGAAGGAACCAAGAATGGTCCACACATGTCTATGTGAACTCTCTCAAGGATCCCCAAAGCACGGTTATCCTTCTCATGAAAGGTGGACTTTACATACTTCCCCTTGGTGCAACCCTTGCACTGATATAATTGAGAAAGTGTTCCCATTGGAATTCCAGTAGATATTTGCTGCATGGCTTTCAAAGCTCCATGATGAAGATGGCCCAATCGCCTGTGCCATAATTTTCCCTCATCCAGGCTCGAAAATTTTTCTCCCTTTCCCATCATGGAAGCGTAGCCATCTACCTCTAGATTTTAGAGATTCTTAACTCGAATCCCTATCCTCTTGGCTTGACCCATTGTTTTATGTCACAGGAAATCTTTTCCATTGCTAAAAATAATGTCATAGCCTCTGTCCTCCAACATTGTGACTGAGACCAAATTTTTCTTCAAACCTGGAACATGCATAACATCTTTCAATTGAAATGGTTTACCTGACTCCCTCTGAAAGGTAATGGTACCAATCCCGGTGGCACTGTACCATCTGTCGTCACCCATCTCTATATGCATCTAGAGATCTTTCTCCTCCAAGTCACTGAAAAGTTCCTTATCTCCCATCATGTGAAAGGAAGCACCACTATCCAAATACCACACTGATCCCAAAACACTTGAAACCATGCATGCAATCAAGGAGAAGTCAAGCTAAAATTTCGAGGCAAGGGACTCACCATCTGCAGCTCTAGCAACCTTCTTTTTCTTCTTCTTTTGTGGACAGTTAGTAGCAATATGCCCATGTTCGTGATAGTGAAAACACTTCACCTTGGACATATCCAGCTTCTTGCCTTTAGACTTAGATTTAGAATGGAATTTCGTCCCCTTCCCCTTCTTCGCCTTGGAAACCAAAGCACAATCATCTTCATCATCATGCTTTGATGAAGAACTATCTCTGGTGTTCCACTTGAACTCCTCCTTCACCAGATCTGACCACAATCATTCCCAATCCGGAAATATTTCCCGTCTGTTGACAGAGTCTTCATAACTGTGCCAACTCTTAGGAAGTCCCAAGAGATCCAAGCTCACCAAATCATCATCAGAAACAATTATTCCCACACTCCCCAGTTCACCATGACATTGGACAAACTTCGTGAGATACTTTGGAATGGTGTCGCCCTTTTCCATATTGACCTTTCTGAGTTTATCTTTGAGTGCCAATTTCCTATGGTCGTTGCTACTATGAAATAGATTTGTCAAATCCTTCCACATAACATATGGTGTAGCTTTCCCATGGAGGCTTGAGATAATGTGGTCTCATACTCCCTCCAACAGGATCCTCCTCGCTTTTACCATGCATCAAGATTGGCAACATCTAACAAAGAAGGCTTAGGAACATAATTATCAATGAATTCCTTCAAGCCATTGTCTTCAAGTACTGCCTCCATCCTTTTCTTCCAAGCAATGTAGTTTGAGCTGCCCTCGAGTGCATACTCTAACCTCAAGCCATTGAAAGCCATTTCTATCTTGAATCAGTTGTAGCACTAAGAAAGTCTTTTTGCAAATTTGAATTCTTTCCACCAAAAAACTCAGCTCCTGTTTCACTTATGCAATTTCCTGTGCTCTGATACCACGTAGAAATTATAAAAAATACATGTATGTCTTGGATTCTCCTGATATAACAATAATATGCTACTTTTAAATACATAATCACTTCTACAAATATTTGCGTAATTTAAAACACAATCGCCAATTACAATATCATGAAGAAATATCAATCACACACAACATAGATAATTTACTGGGGAAAGCTTATATCTAAAAACCCCACTATCTTCTATTTTATATTATATTATGGATCATGAAACAATTACATACAAATCTCTAATCCAAGAGCTCTCAGTACATTAGTTAATTTTCTTACATTGTCATGCAAAAATTGGCAAGTTCCTTAGCCAAATTACTGTCTCGAGACAACCTACCTCCACTGCGCAATCACTATTGATAGACATCCATGAATGAATGCAATAGTGCCTGCCTTGACTGTGCAATCCTCATGGGCACATCCAATGTGTGTGTGGTTGCATTTGTGCAACCGGATAATGTCACAACTAATAGTTTACTTCCCTTTCACCTAGAACTCAACTGGGTCTCCACTGGATCTGACATGCATGCAGTTAACAATAGTAAATCTTTAGTTGCATGTGAGAAAATTGATTGTGAATTAATTATTAATTAATTCACTTGATCTCTCACTAGTGTATCTTTAGTTACAACTAGCACAGCTAATTTTAACTCACTTAACTGAGTTAAACAACTTTACAGCTTGCATAATTTCACTTCCAACTCTATTACAACTTCAAATCACTTAGTTACAACTAATTCAACCTGCATGTCCCACCAACCAACCACTTAACTCGAAATTCCTTAAGCTAATTGATTTTCCACTTCAGTTAACTATTTCCAAGTGCTCATTGAGAATATAATATAGTTTATTGTCCAACTAATATTAAGGGATAATAATAGCAGACATGCATCTATAAATAGGCATGCACTCTATAAATAGATTATGGACATACATCTATAAATATACATACACCTAAAAATATCCTGAGGCTCCATCCTAGTGTAGGTGCTTAATTTTCACCAGGATCTTCTTGTTGAATATCAACATCCCTTGCACTCTTTAAACAACTAAGAAGACTCCTACTTCATCACAACCAGTTATCAGGGAGAATACCTATCACCTTACGAAACTTTATAAATTTGAAATTTCTTGACTTGTCTCACAATATGCTAACTGGAAGCATGTCGCGAGAAATTTCAAAAATTTCTAATCTACAATTCTATTTGAACTTGTCATGGAATTTATTAGATGCCTCATTACCCATGGAAATTGGTAAAATTGCAATGTCTCAAGCTATAAACATTTCCTCCAATCAATTGACCCAGCTTATTCCACCCACACTAGTGAAATACAATCATTGAGTATATCTAGAAATAACTTCCATGGATCTATTACAGATTCACTTGGAACTTTACTGAGTCTCACAAACCTTGATCTCTCTTTTAACTCCTCAGGTCCAATACCAGTAACTCTCCAAAAATTGAAAATGCTTCAGTGTTTTAATTTTTCTTTCAATAATATCACATGATAAATCCCAAAAGAGGGATGTTTTTCAAATCAAACAATTATCATGTCCTTGAGTGGGAATCCAAGCCTTTGTGGACCAAAAGTATTCATGTTACCTAGATGTCCAACATCAAGAATTCATTTTGCATTTGTGAAAAAAAAATGTATTTCCAATGAGTGGAGCTATTGTTTTTATACTATGTTTCTTTCTTTTGGGGCTCCTTTGGAGACAAAATATACATGTCCAAAACCTTAATTCCTCAAACACTATTTCTCCAAAGTTAGACCTCAAAAGGATAGACTTTTGGACATTAGCATAAATATATTCTCTGGAAAGATTCCCAATTCCCTTTCACTCTTTAAACAAATAAGAATACTCCTTCTTCATCACAAACAGTTATCAGGGAGAATACCTATCACCTTAGGACACTATATAAATTTGGAATTGCTTGACTTGTCTCACAATATGCTAACTGGAAACATGTCGCGAGAAATTTCCAAACTTTCTAATCTACAATTCTATTTGAACTTGTCATGGAATTTATTAGATGGATCATTACCCATGGAAATTGATAAAATTGCAATGGTTCAAGCTATAGACATTTCCTCCAATCAATTGACTGAGCTTATTCCACCTACACTAAGAAGGTGTATTGAACTACAATCATTGAATTTATCTATAAATAACTTCCAAGTGAATCTGGAATAGATCCTTGGAAGTTATTTCTACTTCCAAGGATCTATTCCAGATTCACTTGGAACTTTACTAAGTCTCACGAACCCTGATCTCTCTTTTAACTCCTCAGGTCCAATACCAGTAAATCTCCAAAAATTGAATATGCTTCAGTGTTTGAATTTGACTTTCAAAAATATCACATGAGAAATCCCAAAAGTGGCATGTTTTTCAAATAAAAAAATTATCATGTCCTTCATTGGGAATACAAGCCTTTGTGGACCAAAAGCATTCATGTTACCTACATGTCCAACATCAAGAAGTCATTTTGCATTTGTGAAAAAAATAGTATTGAAATATATTCTCTAGAAATATTCCCAATTCCCTTGCACTTTTTAAACAACTAAGAAGACTCCTACTTCATCACAACCATTTATCAGGGAGAATACATGTCACCTTAGAAAACTATATACATTTGGAACTGCTTGACTTGTCTCACAATATCCTAACTGGAAGCATGTCGTGAGAAATTTCCAAACTTTCTAATCTACAATTATATTTGAACTTGTCATGGAATTTATTAGATGGTTCATTACCCATGTAAATTGGTAAAATTGTAATGGCTCAAGCTAAAGACATTTCCTCCAATCAATTGACCGGGCTTATTCCACCTACACTCGAAAGGTGTAGTGAACTACAATCATTGAATTTATCTAGAAATAACTTCCAAGCATCTATTCCAGATTCACTTGGAACTTTACTAAGTCTCACAAACCTTGATTTCTCTTTTAACTCCTCAGGTCCAATACTAGTAACTCTCCAAAAATTGAAAATGCTTCAATGTTTGAATTTTTCTTTCCACAAGATCACATGAGAAATCCCAAAAGTGGGATGTTTTGCAAATCAAACAATTATCATGTCCTTCATTGGGAATCCAATCCTTTGTGGACCAAAAGTATCCATGTTACCTGCATGTCCAACATCAAGAAATCATTTTTCATTTGTGAAAAAAATAGTATTTCCAATGAGTGGATCTATTGTTTTTATACTATGTTTCTTTATTTTGGGGTTCCTTTGGAGACAAAATATACATGTGCAAAACCTTAATTCCTCAAACACTATTTTTCCAAAGTTAGACCACAAAAGGATCTCATTTCAAGAGCTTCACATGGCAACTAGGGGATTCACTAGGACCAACTCATTGGGGTCGAGCAATTTTGGATCATTTTATAAAGTAATTTTGGATCATTTTATAAAGGAATTTTGAGTGATGGCACAATTTTTTCTATGAAAGTTATCCAATTAAAAAATGACCAGGCTGAGAAGAGTTTCAAAGAAGATTGTAGATCCTTGCAAAATGTTCGACATTGAAATCTAGTGAGAATCATAACCTCATGTTCCACCCTCCATTTCAAAGCTTTAGTGATCCAATTTATGTCTAACGGAAGCCTAGAGAAGAATTTGTATCCTTACAATGATGGAAACAATGATGAGGATGTGTGTTACTTGGGATTTAAAACACGACTAAACATTCCCATTGATGTGGCCCATGCCATGGAATATCTACATCATTATTCTCATGTGCAAGTAGAGCATTGTGATATAAAACCCAATATTTGTTGTTGGATGAAGACATGATAGGTCATGTGACATATTTTGGTCTTGGGTAAAACCGCGAAGGTGGGTTACACTTTTGTGAGAATCAGGGGTGGAAGAGTCATTTTCCCAACAGTTCGACCGAAATTTTGAAATTAGTTCGGCCGAACTCATTCTGTTGTTTACATTAACGGCATATTGATGGCGTGGGCAAACATATTTTTGGCCGGAGATGAGAAAACCGAAAACTAAAGTCAGGCCAAACTAATAGTTCAGCCAGACTATTAGTTCGGCCAAAATTTTAAAATAATTTGGCCGAAATTTATTTTATAAATACACCAGCCCTGAATCATGAATAGGTTTCGGGCTTATTGTTGTTGTATTACCGTTGTGGGCTTATTGTTGTTGTCATATTACCGTTGTTTGCTGTTGCAGGGTCATAGGTGTAGGTGATAATTTTCTGATTTTTTTTTGTTGTGATATTCTTCATTGTTGTGAAATTTGTTGGATTTCTGGATTTATAGTTGTTTTTTTGTTTTGCAGGTAATTTGTAATCTATGACGTCTTAGGCCTTCTACTTGTATTCTCATTATGGGCTTGACGTCTTCTTTTCATTGCGGCCTCGGCGTCTCCTTCTCATTGTGGCCTTGACATCTCTGAATTTCCAGGTTCCTACATCTCTGAATTGGAAAATTATAGTTTAAATGTAATTTTCTGAAGTCCAAGTGTGAGCCACTACATGACTACTAGCTGTATTATATACGTAATAGCTTAATTCTAGCTTGATTGGGCACTCATAAACATAATATAACCACTGCCATCTTCCAACCAATTCAATCGAAAACCTGAAAATGGAGGCTAGCTTAAACCTCACAAATTCAACACATGCAAGCTCTAGATACCCTTATAAGCATGGACAATGTTTCACGATTGATTCTCTCTCTCTCTTCAACTCTCTTCGAAAAACTTATTTGGAGATTTATCATTAAATCTTAACATTAAATCTCCATCATATACTTAATAATTATAAATATATCTAACATACCTCTATTTTATTAATATAGTTTGTGCTAATTGATAGGCATTTATGGTTATTCTCCATTTTTCTTTATGAAACAATGTTATTAGTTCTTTATCTCATTCAACAATGTGCGGTTCACAAGCAACACCATTTTCATAGCCTGTTGTTGGGCATCATGTTACATAAGGATAACGATATCTCCACCATTTTGGGTAATAAATTTGTATTAGGTGTTTGGAAGAAAAATGATATCATTTTCTTAACATCAGAAAAAAAGAAACCCTTCTTCACTTCACACAACCACAAACTAGATTACAAACACAATTATATCACACCTACCACATCCATCTCAAGCTATAATTTCAATGAGCTAAAATAGGCATAGAGCTTTCACCTCAATTTATAATTTCATGCGCAAAGATAAACAGAGGGAAGCAGCTCCAAGTTGGGAATCTAGTTAGCCTTATCTGCGGTCATGTATCTAGCCGACTACTACTGGTTTGCTACTATCGGCTTTCTCTTTTGTTGGGTTTGTAAAAAAACATTATTCATTATGCAATCACAATTATTAGTATCCCAACCATTTCAACTTCATGTTACATATAATACTAGTGATTACAAAGCTCGTAATTAGTCTAATGTTTGTGTTACTGGTTTGCTTATACTAGTCTATTACCCTTCATCCTAGTCTGTTACTCTTTGAATCATCCTAACCAAGATCATACCAAATGAACCCAACTCTGTTGCAGGTTGAACTTAATTCGATTTTAGAATTCTGAAATACCGATAGGATTTTTTTTAATTTAATTTTGTTTATCTGATTCTAAAATATTCTTGCTTAAAAATTTGAAATTCTCTTTAAATTGCAGGTTGAACTTAACTCAGATTGTAAATTTCAGAAATACCTTTTGGAATTTGATTGCTTGAACATATAATTCTATTTTTTTTGAGGTCATCTGTCTCATTTTAAAAATATTTTTCATTTTTCTTTTCAGAAATACCTTTTGGAATTCGATTGCTTGAACAGAGAATTCTGTTGTTTTTTAGGTCATTTGTCTCATTTTAAAAATATTTTTTAATTGTTTTTGAAGTCATCTGTCTCATTTTTAAAATATATTTCAATTGTTTTTGGGGTCATCTGTCTCATTTTTAAAACATTTTTCAAATTTTCAATTTGTTGTGGGTGCAAAATGTGTGGGTGTTGATGGTCTCTGCATTCATTTACACAATGTGTACCCAATTGCAAGAAAATAATTGCAAGGAATGACCTATTCAATAACTAATAAGTTGCTCCCAAAACATCCACATACTCGAGAGGAATAACCCAAACTCTTTGAATCATCACTACAAGGAAAAGACCCTCTAGCGAAGGTTATAAAGGAGGTTTTAGTGTTATAAAATTGGCCAAAATTGTCAAAATCACATTTTCTACAACATCTGTTTACGGTTATGGAGGTTTTGGCGTAGCTTTTAACGGAATTTCAACACAACTAAAAAAACTGGGTAGCTGGAGGTTATTACGTATTTTTTTTTCATCGGTGTGCTACTAAGGTGTTAACGCAACAGTGCATGTCATCTAGAAGGTGGCCCGAGGCAATTGAAGGTGCATGCATCGGGCCGTCAAGGTATAAAACCACACTGAGGCGTAGTGTTGGTGATACAATGCACGGGGCCATTCTAATTGGTCTTGGGATTTGTGCGGTGCCCATAGGTCATCTAAACGCACCAGTACATCGAGTTTTAGAAATGCACCAGTGAGTAGTATTATACAAACACACCATTTGTTCTAATTCGTATTGGTATTTGTGTGGTGCCCATAGGTCGTACAAATTCCCCGGTGCGTAGACTCACATAAACGCATTGGTGCGCAGTATCGCACAAATGTACTAAGATTTATAATTGGTATTGGTATTTGTGTGGTGCCTATAGGTCGTAGAAATGCACCAATGCGCTGTATCATACAAATGCACCAGCGTACAATAACTGACACGCACCGCTATTCATTTTGTATTTTTTAGAAACATCGACCTGTGACAGTGAAATTATTGTGATTTTTTAAATTCATTATTCATCAAAAGATGACACATATCTTATAATAGTATTCATATGAATTAAATTTTTATTAGTGCATTTGAATGTGATGTTTGGATTAATTTGTTATATCATATCATCAAATTTGACATCTCTTTATTAGAATATTTAATCATCCATAAATTTAATCAGTAGTGTTACATTTCACAGCAACAATGGAGAACACAATAGAATAAATTAAAACATATATATAGGCAATCTTTGTTATACAAAATGGGATAGTTATTGGTATCCCTTTGTCTTTCAATTGGGACACTATGTCCATCACATTAAACAAAATGTCTAATTTCACAGACAAATATTTCAAAAAATACAATGCCTTGCTTTGATATCCAAACATAGTGATCATCCTTCTTTGCTTGAACTGTTGTCACTGCTAGATCTACTTCCATGACTTGGGTTATTTTTAGGAATGTTTTGTTCACAGTGTTTATTATTTTCTTCTTCTTCACCTTCCATCTACAAAAATAAAAATAAACTCTAATGAGTGTATATACATTGGTGAGAATAATGAAAATTGCAATATTAAAATATACATCAATGTAAATCGAAAAGAAATGACGTACCATAGCAACAATTGACTGATGAACTATACACATTCTTTCAAAACCATGTAGAATGCCATCTTTCAAGATTTCATCTGTTGTCACAGTTCCATACTTTGTTTCCTGCAAGTTTTATACCCCATAACAAATCATATATTTAATATAAATATTTTTTTGTTATTAATTATAGACGGAGCTAAGCAAAACAAGATCGATAGATGCTTACAGATTCCACAATTAATTTATGATATGCCAACATATACTCACAACCCATACTTAACCCAATGTCAATCAATTCATCTGATGTTTCTTCTTTGTATGTTAGCACCTGTTTGAAGACATTCAATGATGATTTTTGTAAAACAACTTTAAAAAAAAAAAAAATCTAGTTAATTTGTTATAAGGAAGTAACAATTACTCACAAACTTAGATATCCACCATTTTCTTCCTTGTCGTCCTGTTTTGTGTGCTAAATGGGTTCCATTTTCTTTTCCTTTTTGCAAGAAAATACTTGAAAATTAATATTTAATGCTAAGTTGTTTATTTATTGTACCTAATGATCGAAAAATTCAATGATTACATATTCATTTGAAGCACGTTGTTGTTGAGATGGCTCCTCCTGCGATGAAATTTTGTCCATTTCTTTGACCATCTCCTTGTACACCTTTTTGGACATTCCTACTGGCATATTTTTGATATCAGCTCGTTCATCTTTTGAGATTTTCATAATCTTCCAAAAAAATGTAACATGATAATAAACTATTTAATTTTTATATTGATATATGAAAAGTAAATATAACCAAAGTGATATTTATAAATGATATTTATAAATAATTCTAGACAAACATTTAAAGGAATATTACTTTTCATTCCTTATTTTTTGTTATTGTACGTTTTGCTATTAAAAGTTTGACATGTGTCATCGACCAATTCTCTGGAAACTCTTGTTGTAGTTTAGATAAAATTTGGTTCTTGGAATCATTGGATTGATTTTTGTATTGTAAGTGGAAAGAACGTCTATACATTTGTTCCACTAGATCCCTCAAACTTTTGTGAAAGTTTTTCCCCCTTTCGTTAACCTTCAGCACCACTCCAGATGAGCTAAGGAGCAATTCATTTTCATTTGCATGTTCGATTTTTTTTATTTTCTGAGAACACCATTCCTTTTCTGAGTTGTTGGTCCCTGTAGAACATTAAACAGATGTGAATTAATATATTTTTTGACACATGTTATCTAAAAATTTTAAGTATATTATTAATGAAAATTAAAAAAAGAAACTCATATTGGATCAATAATATTTTTTCATTCACCTGATTCATCCTTTTGCAATTTTTCCATCAAGATTTTACGCTCTTCTGGTCCTATATCAGAAATAATCTGATCGAGCTTCATCATTTTGTGGCTCTGCATGATACATAGTAAACAATACATATTATTTCAACTTACATATAGTTCAAAAATAATATTTTTTGTATAGAATTTACAAAGAACTTGCCTTTTTTTATTTTCTTGATGTGTTATCATTATTTTTGTTACTTGATCTCTTTTCAGCCATTTATTTATCAATATGAAACCTGTACCATATCATTCATTAATATATTTTATAAATAAATTGTCAACTTTTCAGGTAAAAAAAAAAATCTCAAGAAACCAATGCACCATTCATGGTGTACGCATCGGCATCAATGCATAGTGGTCTTATAAATGCATCGCCAAAATATTATAACACACCGTATGGTGCTCTGTGTCAACAAGGAGCACCGGTGCGTTACATGTTAACCACCGCACCGATTTACACAAACAAAATATTAAAAATCATCCAGTGTTAGTTTTTATAGCATAAATGCCATGCACAAACAAGAGACCACCATATGGTGCTCTTTGTGAACTAGGAGACCCGGTGCAGTGTGGTATATGTTACATGGTGCATCGATTAACACAATAAAAAAAATTTGCGAAATAGCATGAGCACAGTGCACCGTAATGAAATAGCACATCGATGCCCTATTTTACATATGGCACATTGATTTAAAAAAAATGTTTTTTAAATTTTTTATCAAAAAGTATTTCCGCGGTGCACTGGGATAATCCAGCGCGCTGGTGCACTAGGTTATGCCTGGTGCACCGATAAAAAAAATTTATGTTTTTTAAAAATTCACACAAGGGCCGGCATGGATTGGGATCCGACTATGCAAGTCGTCTAGTAGGATGGATGTCTTAGGCCTATATATAGCAATACAAACCCTATAAATCTAAAATGAAAAGCCCTAATTCTGAAATCACAGAAACAGGGAGAAGAAAGTGCAGAAACAAAAGGAATGTAGGTTTGAGGGTAAAAATGGATTTTATTTATTTATTTTGTTCTAAAAATGAAAAAGAAATTGAAATTTTTTTCTTACTACATAAAAAAAAAACTACAGAAAAAGTTAAAAATAAAAATAAACTTTAATCACGAGATCATTTGAAATTATATGCTACAGTGTTTGAATCACCAGAGGTTTGGAATTTTGATTTTCTGAATAATTCTGTTCGAACGTATTTCACTACTCCACAGTGCTCTCATGCTCTGTTGCTCTAGGTATGCCTCCTGCAAATCTCTAGCGGAAGAGTTTTGCAAAAATAGTGAAATAATGAAAAGTGTTTAGTATTTAAAGAATTGTTTTATGAAATTAGATTTTCGAAAATATTTTTCCGTCCATTTTTCAATTTACCGCTTTTTTTTCACTTAAATAAAATATAGTTGCGCTTTTTTTATTTGTGGTTATTCATCGTTGGTGTGTCACTTAATATCGCTGCACCGGTGCGTCTGTTTATATCACGGTACCGGTGTGTAGTAATGAAAACACACCATTGTGGTGATTTGTACATTAGCATCGATAGCAAGAAGTACATTTTTAAGGAACCGAAATTACTTTTAGCTGTGTGCACCAAAATTTATTGTTAATTTTGCTCAAATTCAGGGAGAAAATATCATAATTATATCGAACGGATAATTCTTCAAAATCCAGTTCGTTCCATAATATTTCTCAAAGTCCATCACGGAGTTCTCCCTATCCATCTCGAGATGTAATATTTACTTCATATTTTATTTATATTTTCATTATCTAATTGAATTTATTTTTTATCCATGTCAATCATGCACAGCTTAATTAAATTTATAATGTATACAAATTTTCAAGTTCATGCAGATTCATAATCGAGTTCAGATGCACAAAATATTCAAATAGCTCCAAAACGTCAGAAGCTCTTATCAGGAGCAACATACCGCAAGGTGCATTTGGTAGATGAAAATGGGCAGCCACTTCACCCTGCCAATTGTAACAATATTGCATCTTCTAGCCACAATCCTGGGACAATGATGGCAATAATTATAATTGTTTGGTATATTGATTAATGTAATTATTTCAACGTCAAACCAATTAATCATGCAATATTGTATGTAGCCGCCTTACTAGCTTAGAACCTCAAAACCCAATAATCCTCTACCTCCACACAACCTCTTTTGGCTCATGTTACTCTTAGCTCATCACATATAAGTGCTTCTACTGGTCCATTACATGCTACCATATTGACACCAGGAACTTCCTAGCCCACTTATGGTTGCATTCCTTCTACAATTACTTTGATACATCATGCTCAAAACCTGATTATCCCTAAGGAACAGACCAACCCTTACATATTAATTGGCCTATTGGAGCCCACCCAATAAAGAAGTAAATCAAAATGAACAAAATAAATCTATCACAATTTCATAATTACATATATAATGTATAATGAATGGAAGAACAAAGAAAGAAAGTAAATAACATATATGTTTACGTCAAGTTCACCAAAGGGATGTGCAGTGAAGCGAACTTTGAAGATAGGGATGTAAGAAATAATAAAACCTAACAATGAGAAGTTTGGTTCACAACAGGTTTACTAAAGAGATACGTGCATTGTGAAGGTATACGTGCTACATAAGGGGCATGATATCTCCTTAAAAAGGTACCCTAAATAATGTAACAATTAACCACTCTAGGAAAAAGGCAGGTTGAAAGCCTATCTAGAACACTTCCCCGGTCTGTGTTATTTGAAACACTTCCCTTGTGATGATTGAAACTAGGGTAGGGAATCCACTAACGTTCCTAAGTTTCTCGGAATGATTCTTTCCCCTTTTACTCCAAGGGCAAGGCCATGCCACCTTTGAACTCTCAAATTTCACTTTGACAAGGGTGCGCTAGCACGCTCGACCATCAGGAGAGCAAGGTGAAACTGCCCACAAGGTTATACCCTACCTTCTGACCTTTGAAGGCTCATCTGTTTCTTTATTCCATACTGCTTCATCCTACTCCTTGTTTTTAGGTTCTCGCTTATTGAACCAAAAATATTGATTGAACCTGAAGGATTGAACCAGTCCACTTTTGTTTATTAAGTATCGACCCAGAAGTAGTAAGTTAACCGGGACACTTTAGTTGCTGCTTACCCATTCTGCCCTATTTTCCAAAAAACCCAACTACTTTGAAAGCTCCTTCTAGAAAACATCTCCCCCAAGAGTAGATATGATACATCCTACCCTATTTTCCCACCCTACTTGCTTGTAGATGATTGCTACAATTAGCGTTGTTCTGCAGTTGCGAGAATAACAACCAATTGGCAACAGGTAGTTTCTGGTTATTCCCCATGCTTCTCAAAATATAGTCTAATGCTTCTCCATAATTAGTTTTCTCACCCACACCCGCTCACCCATTCCCCCACCGCTAAGCGAACCATTCCATTTCACACAGGCACTACCCAACTATTTAAGCTTTGACCTTCGGGTAGTAGTGTAAACCATGCTTACTTATTGTTGATCGATGCTGTCTCTAAGATTTGACCTTTGGGTAGTGGTGGAATCCATGCTTATTGCTGATTGGTGCTGCTGGACGTCTAGGCTCTGATGCAGTTAGGTTGACTACCTGGTTATTGCTAACCGGTGCTGCTTGTTGCCTATCCTTCATCCATCTATCTCACTCCACCAGTCTAGCTTATCACTTGTCTAGGTAAGTACAGTCCAGCGCTTATCGAAATACAGTCTGGTGCTTATGAATTATGGACACAATGAGTGTTTCGTAGTTCCTCGATTCAATGGGCTACAAGTAGTGGGCCACAGGGAGGTGGTTATACTGTAGCTTTGACATCTCACACCCCAGTAAGCAAAACCCCAATGATAGATTTTTAGGGATATTTTGATCTATATTGTGAATATTTATTACCGCCTTGTAGCCATCCAGAGAGACAGACAGATTCCATATTTTAAAGATTCCATCCCGACATCCAGATATCCATAGAGATAGTCAGCCTTCCTTTCGCTTCTCTCTTTACAGACTCCACCTGACTGACCCTGGCGGATACTGCACCTGAGTGGATCCTTATGATCCTTGGGCAGACTTAGCTATACCCCACTGCTTCTTCCTTCATCCTTGGAACATCCTGAGCTTGGCCTAGCCTACCTGGGTGATTGTCTGATACTGAGGTAGATCGAGACCAGACAGATACGGAACCTATTGGATCATCTAATCTCGTGGTGGGCCCGCTCAGATACCTGCCATGCAACCTACCTTATACTCCACCTTATTGCTCTGCTACTCTTCGACCTAGCTTGTCTAGCTCTGCTGCCCTACTTCTGGTTTCCATCCTTCTATGAGCGCGACTGCCCAATATGCATGCATATGGGAATAAACAGGTGCATGTGCATATGCTGTGTGGCAGCATCATGAAAGTAACCACTGATTTAATAGGAACACACTGTTGTGCCACAAGCAAGGCCGAAATAAAGAATAGCTTGAAAGCCATTTTTCCAGCCTTCTACGGTCACTTCATACATAGTTTTCAAATTGACGAAAGGTTATGTTCTATATGTAATCTTATGCCTTACCACTAATGAATACTCACCTTGTAATGAAGGAAGATTGTGCAGAGAAGGCTTAAGTGAACATTGATAACCTTATCAAATGCCCTTTAAGTGCGTTATATCGACATTTCCATCCCCCCGTTTACACGAAACGAATGGGCGACCTCACTAATATAGCCATCCATCATACAATATTTTTCCCTTTCATCTTATGCTTCAGCTTTCAAATCAAGAAAGAAAGGAACATAGTCACTTGTCCGCATCGGGCAAGGATCTTACCTCAAATGATGAACAAATTAAACCATTCATTCCCTCGTACCTAAGAAAAGGCCCTTCAGTTCATAGATATGCAGGTCTCATATAAGCTCTATCCTCCTTCCTATATTGCCAAAGGTTAGAGCAGCATCTACGCTAAACCTCATGCTGGAAGTTACTGAACTACGTATTGGTGTTTGCTGGACCACAATAAAAGGCCTGGAACTTTCACTTGAAGAGCCTGGGCACAGGGAGATCTGGAACCTTAGGTATTTTGACACTTGAGGTATGGACATAGAAAACCTTCTAACAACAACATGTGTTGTCGTAATGCCCTGGTGATGAGAACATTATTCCTGTCGTGGTGTTTGGATGAGCCTCTCAATCTTTTCAACATCCTCCTGCCATAAGACAATCAATATGGTGGGTTTGGGTGCCAGTGACAACCAATATAGATAAGATAGCGACTATCGAAAGATAGCTACTATTGGCTAACCTCCTGCCCTAACCTGCCCTGACAATCAATAGAGATAGCTTCTATCGGGAAGATAGTGACTATCAGAAGATAGATTCTATCGCCCACAATAACTCACTCAACCGTGTTATACGCGATTGTGTACACACTTCGATGGCATTTCCAAATACAAAAACATGGGATTATTTCATCACTATACAACAACTATCTCTACATTCTAGCCAGCGTGTCTAGTCAGGATTATGTCACCACTATATAACAACAACTTACTTCTGATTGATCTAAAGCTCACTCCTTCTACTGGATTCAACCTCCCCATATAGATATTCGGGTCAAAGGCTCGATCAGTAAACAAAGGTAACAAGATTATCATATCACGCAATAAACAATGGTAACAAGCCAACTCCCGGCATCACAACAATAGAATCTCAATATTTTTATTTGGCACACCTTAGTATGGTTGGACCTTCCAATATATATATATATAAATTGGGGTGGAATAATTGAAGTAATCCTTCCCTACTTATATCTTCCGGAGGGTACGTATTTGGACAATCTTGGTAGAGTACCTGATGAACTTTTGTACCACCAGTATGTTTCCAATCCCCCAATCACAGCACAATCCCATATCTACTCTTTCACTAAGGAATCACACCAAAATACTTCCTAGTCACACAATTTCCTACTTACCACCACCCTAGGGGCCTAATCCCAAATATATATATATATATATATATATATATACATATATTAGCTCTTTAATTTCTAATTTATACAGCAAATAGACAACTTGTGATGTGGGATGGCATTTTTGGCCCACCTCGTTAGGTGCATATAATTTGGGCATACTTGAAAAATAAGGTAGGTGAATATCCCCAACCCCCACACTCCACTATACATGGGGAACCTACATTATACAATTATTCCATCTTTTCATTCATCCAATCTAGCAACTTAAAGAAATAAGGCAATCATATAATAATGAATTATCAGCCACCATCACCTTCCTCCATCACTCGCATGCAAAACCATTGCCCATATTGGCATCATATATAATACAATGAGTTGACCATCCTATTTCAGTCAATTCTGTCACACCAATCTAGCTAGCTACAGAAGCACTACTCTCACCATATATGTCACCACATATTCTTCCTCCCTTCCTATCTCATACACACCCATCCTACTTTTTGACCCACTTCCCTATCTATACATGAAGCAATCCGTTACACCTTTTCTTCTATATCTTTTCACCACACATAGGAATTCATACCTTCCAATAATTCATTTCCACGAGAAAGCGTTACACCTGCACCAATATATAAAAAAAGGTGGTTTTCATCGTCTGGTTCTATCTAGTTCGAAAAGCATCTAATAAACACCTCCTTGTTCAATGTGGTTACTAATTGATATCATATTTTGTACTAATCATGTTCAAATATTTTTTTTTGAATTATTAGGATGATGAGCAACCTACCTACCATCTTTCGTTGCACCCCACAACAATGTCAAATCAAGAGAAAACTGAATTAAGAGAAAAAATCAGAGAGGAACGATACGAAGAATGGTTGAATCAACCACCGATTCAATTCCCTCTATGTCCAGATTCACCAATTAGGAATGACTACAGCAATAGTAGTTCTTCACAAGCTGGCAATGGAGGCAATCAAATAGAGGCTAGCATGGATGATTACTTAAGGGATACGACTGTTATGGAGACAATGTTGTTAGATGCATTCCAAAACGATGATCAGATAGGAGATGATGCTCATATCGTTGACACATTTTTCGAAAGCCTAGTACGAGGGACATTAGGTTACGTCGGAAAGATACAAGAGATCATTGAAGTGGATTTCTCTTCTTTCCAATGTGTTATTTTTAGGTGCAAGTGTTGGGACACCTTTGATCGGAATAATGTAAAGGAAGATCGTAATAGCAGGCTGATATGTATCAACTCTAGAAAGATGTGGGATGAAGCTAAAGAGCCCTATGTTTTCCCCAAACACTGTAACTAGGTGTTTTTTAACCCAAATGTGTTGGATAGGGATTGGTGGTTCGTATTGATACATGACCTTATATCAAAACATATTTTTTAGAACAATAGTTTTATCATGCCATGTGAGCTGGAAGATAATGAGGGTGATCATGAGAACCGAGAGTGATATGGTACATGTGTTATTTGAACATCAATATTTATACTTTTTAAGATGGGTTTTTCGAAACATTATAATACGTATTTTGAATTAATTGGTAATTTGCATTGTGTTAATGTTAAAATCAATATTTCACTTGATAATTTGCAATTATGTTGATCTCAAAAACAATGGCATACTGTACAAAATTCTTTTTTTTGTATGTAAGATCATAATAAAATAATGATAATTCTAAAGCACATTAATTTATTTGCATTATTTTCTAAACTTTATTATGTTACAATAATTCATATTATTCTAGATTTATTATTTTACAATTATTTAAAATTTTACAAATTTAAAAATTTTAATAAAATCATTTCACTAAAATACAATTAAAATTTTACAAATATTTTACATAGAATTAGAATTACAATTACAAGTAAAATTTTACAATCTCACGTACAATTACAATTATAATTACAATTATAATTACAATTACAATTTTAGAATTTTACATACAATTACAATTCTAGAATTTTACATACAATTAGAATTACAATTACGTCAATTTTACAATGTTACATATATACAATTACAATTAAAATTACAATTACAATCATTTCACAATAAATTAAATATTACAATCACAATTAAAAATTTACAAATATTTTACATATAATAATTACAATTAATACAAATACAATTACAATTTTAGAATTTTACATACAATTAGAATTACAAATATTACAATTTTACAATATCATGATCATTTAATATTAAATTGATTAATAAACATCACGATCATGATAACCATCATACAAACTTCATATTTGACTAAAAAACACCTTCAAATTCGCTAACATCATCGTGATCATGATCATCTAACAAAACACTATTAGCATTATATAACATCATCATAACACAAACATCAAATATACATCTCATGTGAAATAACTGCTATCACATACACATCTATCTGCAAGATGCACATTAAATGAACATATCTAACATGACCTAACAATATACACATCATGATGATCACCAACATGTAATTTAAATACAATTGCAATATGAACATAAAATACATGGACCATATATATATATATATAACTGAATAATGTCAAAAATATATAACTGTAATATAAATGTCATCTATTAGCTGATGGTACATCATCAATAGCAGTACTAGTCGAGGCTTGCTTAGTCAATGGTGTAGCCTCGACAAGCTCAGTCGATACATGTTGATCATGACGTGCCTGCTGATCTAGTACTAGTGCCTCATGTTGATCAGAATTAACTATACATGTGCCTCATCGTGATGACTGGACATGGTCAATGGTCTAGCCTACTCTCCATGAGGACTGCTGCTCGATGCTAGTGGAGGTTGCTCATCTAACGCGACGTGAGGTGAACAATGATCACTCCCTTGATCGTGATCATCAGATGATGCATCGGCGTTGCTCGCGGATTGTCGATAACGTGTTGTGTCTCAACCACACCTATAACGTACAAGGGTCCTCCTCAGCCACGTAACTAAGATCGTAGATCCTACGACATGCCGCATCAGGTTGTACATGTCACGCGACATGCCTCTCCACATATGTACCAGCCTACCATCGTCATGTATGTCTCTCATAGTAGCGGGCCTGACTGCAGCCTCAACAATCAATGCACAGAGTTGGTCGCCCAACTCCATCCTCAATCTGCTATCAAGGCTACCACATCTATCAAAAGGTGTTACTGGCACACCAGCAGGAGTAGGTCTCTCTGTACCGGCCTCCTTATGATCCTTGGCATCTGTCATATCCTATTCGTCATCAGGATCCACACCTGGATCATGTGCTGGTCCTGGCATGTCCTCACCATCAAAGGACCCAATGTCTGTAAAATATATACAAGTATAGAACAATAATTAGACAATTTCATTACAAATTTAATAAAAACAAGTTAAAGAACATGTTAGAATAAATTTAAATAAAAAAATAATATTACATCTATCATCCGACAGCTCATCATTTGTGAAGAGGATGCTGGCACACCCTCGCAAATCCAAAATAGCATAAGGACAGGGGACCATAACAAAGGGATATTGGTCAACACTAGCTAGCTAGTAGCAACTCCAATGCATCATGAAATATCCTCGCGAAAAACTCAGTCTCGCCCCTCTTGGGCATCGTCTGTCCCCACACGTGCATCCATGCCTCCAACATCGGCCTACGAGGCTGTCGAAAAAAATTAGGCCTCATCTCTGGAAACCTCTCAAAAAATAAACAAAAAATATCTGAAGAAAAAGGGAAGTTGACCCTCCCTTGTGCATGAGCATGACATCTATCTAAGGCTGTACAGAACTGCCGCAAAAAAATGGCAGACCACCTGACAAGTCGTGGCTCCTGTACTAAAGAATCAACATAATATAGAAGCGGGAAACTAATTTGTTTCCTGTCACTAGTGTTGTGTGAAATGGTAGAAATCAAAAGTGAGAGGCACCTCACCTCCTCACTAACAAATGCAGCAATACATAACTGACCTCCAGAGACCTGAAAATCTGAAGGAGACAGTATATCTGTGTTAATGTATCTCTGGGAGTACACCAACTGACTCCATGTTGCATAGCCAACTGGAACCTTTGGGAATGAGGGAAAATCCACCCCTCTCCTCGATAACCATGTAATGAAATATATGTCCTCCTCATTGGGTGTGTACCACTGTTCAGGACCAACCCAGAAAGCCTATAGGTGGGCATTCCACCTGCGAATAAGATGTCTCAAAAACAAACCATGGCCCTTTAGGGAAGTAGCCTTCTCATAGAACTTGAAGAGGCCTACCTACCTTAGGAGCCCCTGGGTAGCTATTGTAATAGGGCGAGGGTACACATCTCTCTCCCTCTCTCGTGCCTCCCACAAGTGAACCATGTTATACTGGTCTGCATGTTGTTGTTGTTGTTCCCTCTCTTCTTTCCCTTCACATCTCTGAATGATTGACATATTAAATATAATTTTTTTATTAGATGAGACATGTATTTAGGAATATACATATATAATTTCTTTTAGAGAAAAAAAACAATCTATGCACCACAAAAAAAAGGCATGCACCAATACCATTGCGTCTTTTTTTGTCGCACACCGGAGGCAGTGCACCATAAAATATTCAGCGCACCGGCGGCGTTGCACCTGAAAATTTTCAGTGCACCACCCTCCTAGCATTCTTCTTAAGTTAATATTGTGGTGGTATAATAGACCACACCGTTGACTATGGACTATGTCGGGAGGGTGGTGCGCTGACTAAACTCTATGTCCTAGGGGCGTATAGTTCAGTCAGCGCACCGACCTCTTGACATCATTACATAGTCAACGGTGTGGTCTTTTACCAGGTCACACCATTGACCCTGTCGAAATGAGGAATGCAGTGCGGCCACAAAAATACCCGCACCAGGGTGGATATTTAAGTCAACACACCATATTGCTGCTATTCCACAAGGTCAACAGTGCGGCCGGGTAACCAACCGCACCTCACTTTTTTTAAAATTTTAAAATAACACAGTGCGCCTTTCGGTACCGCCCTGGAATCAGTGTGGATACCGTTAGCACCGATTGTGATACAGCCTGTAAATTTACAGGCAACACCGCAAACCGGTGCGAGACGAACAGCTCGAGTGCACCGAGCGACAATTTTTATTTATTTATTTTAAATGGTTAATTTTAAGGTAATTTGAAATTCTAATATGCTAAAAGGCTTAATTATGGAAAAAAAATAAAAATACATGTACATTTGGCTGTCGAGGAAGCATATTGGCTATAGAATTTTCAAAATAAAAATTTCCCACTGTTTTGGAAAATTCAAGCTGGAGAATGGTGGTCAATGCACAACAGCAGTGCATGCAATGGGTGCAATGGGAGCACCAATGTTAGGGCAGCTCAGACAAGGATAAATTGCACCAATTCTTAAGATCTCTGGAGCACTGAGAAAAGTGAAAAATGTGATATTTTGGTCGTAATTTTTTTTATTTAACCCTGTTCCGATGCGCAGGGTTTTATAGGCGCACCGGTGTGGTTTCTTAAAACCACACTGGGCGGTTTCCATTTTGGCACGTGGCTTTAGGATGCACCGGTGTGGAATCTTTGTAAATAACCGATGCACTACAGTAATAAGGTGCACCAGGCGGGTGTGTACGGAGCACACGGTGTCTGGTGTGCCAATGTTTTGTGCACACTGGTGCTTTCTCTTGTTGAAAGCATCGGTGCAGTTTAGGATGATAAGCACACCAGATGAAAAACATCTGTAAAAACCTCCAGCCACCAACCTCCTCTAGTAACCTCCGCTAGAAATGGATGTCGATAGGGGCTTCACTCAGTGAACCTATAAAATATCACATGTGATCATAGCATATTAAACAATACCCTTAATTTGAGTATATATTGGAAAATATCTCTAAAAAAAACATTATTTAACTCCCTACCAATATAAACCCAATACACATTCCCAATTTAAAAAACCCCTACTTTCACTATATATTGTAGGTACCTATTTTTTCGTTAACATTTTTTATACCCCTTTATATTTTTTCATTAACTTTGAGCTCAATTTTTTATACATGCCAATATAAAAACCCTTTACCCCCTATATATCCCCCAATATATTATGTCATTTTTTCCTCATTATATATCCCCCAAATATTATGTCATTTTTTCCTCATTATATATCCCCCAATGTGAACCCACGTACTATGGTATTGCTCCCACAGTGAAGCGCCTGTGCGGATGTCTGGGGTATTTTTATAAGGGGTTCCTCAAAAACATCCACTAGAGTGTATTTTCTTTGTATTGCATCCTAACTGAGATCATACCAAATGAGCCCAAATCTGTTGCAGGTTGAACTTAATTCTATTTTAGAATTCTAAAATACCAATAGGAGTTTTTTATTTTATTTTATTTTGTTTATCTTATTATAAAATATTCTTGCTTAAAACTTTGAAATTCTCTTTAAATTGCAGGTTGAACTTAACTCAGATTGTAGATTTCATAAATACCTTTTGGAATTTGATTCCTTGAAAAGAGAATTCTATTGTTTTTGAGGTCATCTGTCTCATTTTTAAAATATTTTTCAATTGTTTTTGAGGTCATTTGTCTCATTTTTAAATATATTTCAATTGTTTTTTAGGTCATCTGTCTCATTTTTAAAATATTTTTCAAATTTTCAATTTGTTGTGGGTGAAAAATGTGTGGGTGTTGATGGTATTCAGGCTAAATTTCTTTAAATATTATTTTTTCCCATCTTTTTTTTGGATTTTGTCTCCAAATTGTTTCTAATTAATTAGAACACCCTTAAATATAATTTAACTAGCTAATAAACCCTTATTTTTTCCCATCTATTTTTGGGATTTTGTCTCCAAATTGTTTCTAATTAATTAGAATACCCTCAAATATAATTTAACTAGCTGATAAACCTTAAACTTCTTGCATCAAGTTTAATCATCCTAACCAAGATTCAATGTGCTAAAAACTTGTACAAAATAGAGTAATCACATATAACTAGCTAATGAACCTTAAACTTCTTGCATCAAGTTGAATCATCCTAACCAAGATCTACTGTGCTGAAAACTGGTACAAAACAAAGTAATCACATAAAACGTCTATTTCCATATCACAATCTCCAAATCATAATCCCCTGTACAAATGCAGTCAAGTGTAATTAAAAATGGTGTGAAAGTGTCAACAAAATTATATATATCCACCTTTACATAAAATTTGAATATTCATAAATATACTATATAAGTTAATTGGATTTCTCAACCATTTGGCCACTAAATATTACTTCCTAACCATATGTGCCACATGGATCCACTTACAAAGTCCTATGTGGTTTCTATTCAAGTCTCAATAAGGAATATACAATGAATGTTTCAGATTCACTATATCACTCTAACATCCTAGTAAACAAAATACTATCATCATAATAAAAATACTTGTAGCAGTAAAGAGGGATTTTTGGGGCCATATATTGTTAGTATATCTTTATTCTCCATATTTCCTCTTAGTCTTTCCCTATTCAATATTATCCTCATATCTGTTTGGAGATTAATGTCCTAAAAGAAAACATAAGCAAAATTAATAGGTTTCACTGTTGAACTAGTGTGGCGGTATTTACATAAGTAAGTTAAGCAACTTTCTATACAATGAGCATGGTTACAGTGTTACTACAGGTCAACTTAGCTCACTACAACTTTATCAAGAAGAGTAAACATCATTTTCAAGCACATTACTTGTACAGACTATCTGAGAGGCAGTCTCTAGATGTCTAGATGTATCTTCTCTTCAAGTTTTCTCCAAGCAACATATAGAGCCTTTTCATCCTCCATAGTATAAGCCACATGGTACATTCATTGTTAGTTCTATCCCTCCAACATATGACATGGCTGTATTTTATTAATGTACCTAAATTTACACCTTCCATGATGCTTCTAATCTTTTGAAATGTTAAAAGTGGAGTTTTTGTTAAAAGTGGAGTGTTTTATGATGTAATGGATATAAATAATCTAGATTGACATGGCTACAGTGATATGATGACAGTGTAGGTTGATGTTTAAGTTGTAAAATTCTTGTACATATCAAGGATGAATGATAGCATAAGCCAAAAATGGCATTATTATAAATTATTAAATAATTTGATAGGTGCTAAATCATACTTCTTATTAAGGACATATCTAATTTGTAAGTTGAAATCTTTTTCTCAATGTTCTTAGCCTATTTATAGATGTCAAAGTAAAGGTTCCTAGATGTGATTTATCCCATAAACTTCAAGGCAAACTAAATGGAAAACTAAATTCTAAGGCAAACCCTGTACATTTCATTTATCCCACAAACTCATAAAGGTGTGACTTTTGACATGTGTCATTTCTATGTCATTTCTCTGTCACTTCTATGTCAATTCTCCCATAAACTATAAGGAAATGTCATTTCTCCCATATACTATAAGGAAAACTATCTACATGTCATTTCTATCTTAAACTATAGGCAAGGAAAACTTTAAGGCATGTCATTTCTAGATCTAATTTCTCCCATAAACTTTAAGGCAAACCATGGACATGCCATTTTTCCCACAAACTAAAGGCTTTTTCCGATAAATTCAAGGCAAACTTTAAGGCCTAAAAACTGAACTTAAAGTGGCTAAACTTCCATAAGATTTTGAACTTCCATAGGATTTTAGTCTGTCTGTTGAGTGTTAACTTCTACCAGTTCTAAAGGAAAAGTCTGTAAAGGGCTAGGTAGCCTCTGGATCTCATCTTTTTTGAAAGGTGACATATCCAGTAAATTTCCCTATAGTCATTCTCTGGAATAGATCTAAATAGAAGTTCTTCATTTTAATATCCATAAACCACTACTAGATCTAAATAGAATTTATTCGTTTTAATATCCATAAACCACTACCACTTTAAGTCAAACCATGTACATATTTCATTTCTCCCATACATGTGTCATTTCTCCCATAAACTCTTCGGCAAACTTTAAATCATGTGTCATCGTCTTTCTCCCATTAACTTTAAAGCATGTGTTATTTCTCAAGGCTTTCTCCCATTAATTCAAGGCAAACCTTAAGGGCTAAAAAATTAACCTAAAGTAGTTGAACTTCCATAGGATAGGATCCCCCAAACTCAAGGCTTTCTTCCATTAATTCAAGGCAAACTTTAAGGCCTAAAAATTGAACCTAGTTTGTTTGAAATTCCATAACATTTCAGTTGTTTTGAACTTCCATAGGATTTTAGTCTGTCTGTTGAGTGTTAAATTCTACTAGTTCTAAAGGCAGAGTCTATAAAGTGCTAGGTAGCCTCTGGATCTCATCTTTTCTGAAAGGTGACATATCTAGTAAATGCCCCTATAGTCAATCTCTAGAACAGATCTAAATAGAAGTTCTTCATTTTAATATCCATAAATCACTACCACTTTAAGGAAAACTGTGTACATGTGTCATTTCTCCCATAAACTCTTAGGGAAAATTTAAATAATGTGTCATTTCTCAAGGCTTTCTCCCATTAACTTTAAAGCATGTGTAATTTTTCAAGGCTTTCTCCCATTAATTCAAGGCAAACTTTAAGGCCTAAAAACTGAACCTAAATTGGCTGAATTTCCATATGATTCTAGTTTGTTTGAACTTCCATAGGATTTTATTTTGTTTGAACTTCCATATGATTTTACTCTGTCTGTTGAGTGTTAACGTCTACAAGTTCTAAAGGCAGGGTTTGTATAGGGCCAGGTAGCCTCTGGATCTCATAGTTTCTAAAAGGTGACATATCCAGTAAATGCCCCTATAGTCAATATTTGGAACAGAATTAAATAGAAGTCTTCATTTTAATATCCATAAACCACTACCACTTTAAGGAAAACCATGTACATGTGTCATTTCATCCATACATGTGTCATTTCTCCCATAAACTCTTAGGAAAACTTTAAAGTATGTGTCATTTCTCAAGGATTTCTCCCATTATTTCAAGGCAAACTTTAAGGCCTAAAAAGTGAACCTAAAGTAGTTGAACTTCCATAGGATAGGATCCTCCAAACTCAAGGCTTTCTTCCATTAATTCAAGGAAAACTTTAAGGCCTAAAAACCGAACCTAAAGTAGCTAAACTTCGATAGGATAGGATCCCCCACACTCAAGGCTTTCTCCCATTAATTCAAGGAAAACTTTAAGGCCTAAAAACTGAACCTAAAGTGGTTGAACTTCCATAGGATTTTAGCTTGTTTGTTGAGTCTTAACTTCTACAAGTCCTAAAGGAGTCTGTAAAGGGCCAGGTAGGTAGCCTCTGGATCTCATCCTTTCTTAAAGGTGACATATCCACTAAACTCATGGAACCACTCTAGGCAATGCAATCTTCAAGGCATCTCATTTCTAGATGTGAATTCTATCATAAAATTTAAGTCAAACTTTAAGGTAAACCATGCACATGTCATTTATCTCATGCACATGTGTCATTTCTCCCATGCATTTGCAATAAACGTTAATTTAATATATTTTATTGAATTATTTTTTTCAAGGATAAAAAAAATCCAATAAATATGGTTGAAAACTGGACATTATGCATATATGTTTCTTGCTATCTCAATCCAGGAAAAGAAGTGATTACATATGTGCTTTGCAATATTGCGACTAGCAAGGTCCTCCAAATGAAAATGAATATATCGGGAAGAACAACAAACAACGAGGCATATTATATTGCATAGATAGAAGGCTTGGGAATAGCTAGGGAGTATGGATCAAATGGAATTGTTGTTTTCACCAATTCCGAACTTTTCTACAACCAAATGAAAGGTGTGTACCAAGTTAAGAAGGAGAGGCTAAAACAACTACATGGAAAAGAAAACAATATTGTTAGCTAATTTCAATTTTTTAGTATAAGACATTGTACAAATGTTAATAAGATGTCTGCTGATGTATTGCGCAGGGAAATTCCAATTCAAGATTCATCTATCAAAGATGAATGAATATATGAACTAGTATTATATGGGTAATGCCAATTCAAGATTAATCTCTCAAAGATGAATTAGCTTTGAGACACTCTTCTTCAAAAATTCAAGTTTCATCTCTCAAAGATGAATTAGTGCTGAGACACTCTCCTTCAAAATTTATTGATGGACATTGTAACATATCTTGGATATATATGTGTTTTGTACTTATAAATGCATCTTATTTAATGACCATGTGTTTTTTTCAATTACATACCAAGTGTGCTCCCACCATGTAAAGTGCAACTTGGTGAACTTCACATTTGCATCAAGTGCTGAACTTCACATTTTTATAAAATTAAAATGTGAGGACTTCAACAAATTTTTGTTTAAATGGAGTTTCACGCTTCCTTTTTAATGACCATGTGTTTTCTTCAATTATATAAAAAGTGTCCTCCCACCATGTTTTCAATTATATACCAAGTGTGCTCCCACCATGTAAAGCGCAATTTGGTGAAATTAACATTTTTATAAAAAAATTTCTTAAATTGAGTTTTACACATCAATTAATTCTTTGAAAGTTGTGTTTTACATAATTTTTGTACAAAAATTACATTAATTTTTTTAAATTTATTTTGAATTTGTTTTAAATAGTAATTTAAAAATAATTGTAAATTTCCACTGTAGATATATCTACATATATATATCATGGAGGATGAAAGGCGAAAATCAATAGAATCCCATATCTCTACGAGAGAGGGGTTCAGGGATCAAGAGATGTTCATGGTATTTAAATATAATCTTATCTTCATACATATACATACATGTGTATACATATGGAATTGATTTTTTATCAATTTGTGAGTTAAATTAGTTGTTAATAAGTTTTATTTTTTATTATTTAAGAGATAGGAGGACAAGGGTGTCTACTCCATCAATGGAGCATGGCCATGGTTCACGCAATTTAATCAATGAATATGTACATTTATTTATATGTACGAATGTGTTTTTGAATTGATTATAAATTCGTATTTTTTTATGAAGCTTCCCTCTCATCTCATGAGGTTAGTGGTGGTACACATTCCCTTAGAGGCCCATCAATAGGTGTTGGCGAATGCGTGAAGGTGGTGATATGTATTCCCCTAGAGGCCAATCAATTAATGGTCATGTTGGTTCTCAACCAATCGGTGATTGTCCTAGTTCTCAACAGTCTCAGGGTGGGAAAGATGCTAGCCAACCATATCAAGGTGGCCATCAATTTGAATATTATTTTCATTCAATTTGTACAAATTTTTTTACATGTATTTTTTTAATATAAAATATTTTATATATTGATGCAAAGGATGAATTTGCTGCTCCAAATGTTGCTCGAAAAAGACATAAGACAAAACGCATCATTCAAGAAAAAGGTTGTACACTAACCACGACTTATCTGTCTGACATTTACAATATACCTTGGGAATTAAACATGTAGAAATGCACCTTACAAAGGTGTCAAAATCTTCATACAAAATTGAAGACAGATCTCGTGGCTTTGACTCTCCCTACTGAGAGTCGACAAAGATTGGAAATAATTACTCACTCTTTAAGCAAACTAGTAGATGTGCACCTAAATCTTGGGCCAACCACTGATACTTTTTTAGAAGTGATGAGAAAAATAAAGGAAGAAGTGATGGTCCCGATAAATTGGAGGTTGTTAAACAAAGAGTTACAATAGAAATGGCCAAGTCTATGTTTAATTTCAAAGAAGGGCTGAAAATAAAGATGCTGAAGGTGCAATATTTCAAGCACCCTCATATAGCTTTCTATTTGTATGATAGACACCTTGCGGCCTATGGAAGACTCCCATGAAATGATGAGGTTCTAATTTATTTTGAAAAATTATTTTATGTTGCAAATGAAACCCAATTACAATGACCTTCCCTATGAACTTTTTGGTCCTGGGAAAGTTCGATTGTGTGACCGTAGGGGTGCTAGGCGTGATGTTGAGTTGCCTCGCCCTGAGCCACCATTGGTTATTCGACCTCTTCATGTCGAAACTTTGCGGTTAGAGATGGATGCCACTTCTCAAATTAGTCGAGACGCAAAGGATTCCATCATTGACAATGTTCAGAGTGGATTGGGTGGAGCTAATGTTTAGGGTGATTATTTTAACACATGTACAATTTGTAATAAATACATATATACATACATTTATTTGTATACATTAATCTAACAAAAATGTATCATTATATGTTAACACCATTTGCAGTTGTCACGCTTGATGAAAGAAGAAGATGTTAATATCACAGTTGGAGCCTCTGGTTCAAACAATCAAGATGGGTCTCACCATCAATCACACAATCAAGATGGTTCTCACCATCAAGATATGTTGGAAAATGTTAGTGCTTTTTTTTAAGTGAACATGATGATGTACAATTATTTTTTATCTATTATTATATATATTGAAACATGATGAGATATTTTTAAAATAAATAATTGTGCACACATGTACCTGTATATATATAATAAAATGATTTAACAGATTCTGATTCCGTCTGATGTTTTTGGGATGGTGGTACCTTCTTCTTCCTTGGGAGATGTGCCAAATCAACCATCACAAGTATGAACAATTTTTCACTTTTAAATATGTTTTTAAGTTATATATTCCAGCTCAAAAAGTTCCATTAAAAAATGAGATATCTAGATCTTGAGTTATTTTAAATTTTTTGAATTTTAGGTTTTTGGTGATTTTCTTTTCGAGCCACTCTTAGGAGATGTGCCAAATCCACCAGAACAAGTATTCAATTTGTCACTTAAATATATATTTTTAATTTATAAGTTGTAAATTGAAGTTCAAAAGTTTTATTATAAATTGAGATCTATATCTTGAGTTATTTTAAATTTTTTGAATTTTAGGCTTTTGCAGATTTTCTTTGGAGCCTCTCTTAGGAGATGTTCCACATCCACCAGCACAAGTATTCAATTTTTCACTTAAATATATGTTATTAAGTTATAAGTTATAAATTTAATTTCAGAAGTTTTATTATAAATTGAGATCTAGATCTTGAGTTATTTTATACTTTTAAATCTTTTGAATTTTAGGTTCCTAGAGAGGATTTCTTTTCTCCACTGACTCTAGCGATGGAGTGTATGATGGAGATAGGAACATCCACACCATTTCAACCATTTGAACAAGTTGCCTAATTTTTTTTTAATATTATTGAAAATAAGTTTCTATATGTATTTTCATTTGAATTTTTTTAATATATATATATATATATATATATATATACACACTTGTACATGTATATTGTATAGTTTACTGTTGAAGATGTTCCAGTGGGGGAAGTTTTAGTAGACGAGAAACAGATGGAGACAGAACCTCATGAGGTATTGAGGAATTGGATGATTTTTTTTTACATTTTGTTTTTTTACATGAAGTTCTATATATTATCATTCAATTTTAAAAAATTAAATTTTAATGTCTGTACACATTGTGTACAGGTTCCCCATGCTTCATAGGATATTTCAAGGATTGTGACTTTGCTGGGAGAGACAATACATCCATCTGTATTTGATGGATGATGCACATGCACATGCAACTTTATATTTTCGTTAGATTTAGTCTTAAATTTACTTTTTTATATATAGTCTTATCTAGATGCAGTCATATATAACTTGATACTTGATACTTGATACTTGTGAGATACAAATTTTGGACATATTTTATGTGAACTACATTTGGTACATGTGAATGTGACATAATGTTTTTTTTATTGGAATGTTGAACTACATTTGGCATGTGAAGTAATGTTGTGAAATATAATGTTTTGTTTTTAAAACTCAAGTTTTGGATGGTTGAACTACATTTGGCATGTGAAGCAATGTTGTGTTATAATTTGTTTTTGTTTTTAAAACTTAAGTTTTGGATTGTTGAACTACATTTGGCATGTGTTTGCAAAATATAATGTTTTGTTTTTATTGGATAGTTGAACTACATTTGGCATGATATAATGTTTTATTTTTATTGGATAGTTGAACTAGATTTGGCATGTGAAGTAATGTTGTGATATAATTTTCTTTGTTTTTAGAACTCAAGTTTTGGATGGTTGAACTACATTTGACATGTGATTTTGATATTTGATGTTTTGTTTTTATTGGATAGTTGAAATAGATTTGAAATGTTTAGTAATGTTGTGATATAATGTTTTCTTTTTAAAACTCATGTTTTGGATGGTTGAAATATATTTGGCATGTGAAGTAATGTTGTGAACTATAATTTGCTTTGTTTCTAAAACTCAAGTTTTGGATGGTTGAACTACATTTGGCATGTCATTGCACGATATAATGTTTTGTTTTTATTGGATAGTTGAACTACATTTGGTATGTGAAGTAATGTTGTGATATAATGGTTTTTTTTAAATTCAAGTTTTGGATGGTTGAACTACATTTGGTATGTGATTATGATATAATGGTTTTTTTTTTTAAATTCAAGTTGTCGTTTTCCAAACAAAGAAAAAGTTCACATGAATATATATACATGTAGAAATGGTTTAAGTACATGTTTGAATATATATGTTAAAACGATTGAAGTACAATAAATATAGACATATATATATATATATATATATATATATATATATATATATATATATATATAAACAATCATAATATTTTAGGTCTTGTTAGATGTGTCAAACAACCATAAAATTTTAAAATTGCATTCTATAATGTAAATATATCCAGTACGTGCAACATTTTTCATCAATGCACATAGAAAATCTACTTTCAGTTAATTGCATTCTAGAACATATATATCCAGTACGTGCAACATTTTTCATCAATGCACATAGAAAAGCTACTTTCAGTTAATTTCATTCTAGAACATATATATCTAGTACTTGCAACATTTTTCATCAATGTAAATAGAAAAGCTACTTTCAATTAATTGCATTCTAGAACATATATATCCAGTATGTGAAACATTTTTCATCAATGCACGTAGAAAAGCTACTTTCAGTTAATTGCATTCTAGAACATATATATCTAGTACTTGCAACATTTTTCATCAATGTAAATAGAAAATCTACTTTCAGTTAATTGCATTCTAGAACATATATATCCAGGACATGAAATTTTTTTCATCAATGCACATAGAAAAGCTACTTTCAGTTAATTGCATTCTAGAACATATATATATCCAATACGTGAAACATTTTTCATCAATGCACATAGAAAAGCTACTTTCAGTTAATTGCATTCTAGAACATATATATACAGTACGTGCAACATTTTTCTTCAATGCACTTAGAAAAAATACTTTCAGTTAATTGCATTCTAGAACATATATATCCAGTACGTGCAACATTTTCCATCAATGCACATAGAAAAGCTTCATTCATTTAATTGCATTCTAGAACATATATATCCAGTACGTGCAACATTTTCCATCAATGCACATAGAAAAGCTATTTTTAGAAAAGATACTTTTAGTTTATACTAGTGTGCATGTACCAAAACAATGCACATGTGTAAATACTTGCACAGATAACATAACAAGGCAGTTCAATTTTTAGTTGAGTTCTGGAAGTTCTAAAACATGAATCCAAAGAGAATAAATTGTTGGGAAGTTCAATCAAAAAAATTCCAATGGAATTCCATCTTCAATGATCCATTCATGATCAGATTTTGACATTTTCTATTTCTTAATTTTTGTTTTTTTCTTTGATTGAACCTTTATCAAATTTATGTGTGTTGCACACACCAAGTGACTATATTGACAACTTATGACATCAGGTTCATCATCTTCAAAGTAAAAAAAATCCCCACTTTGATTAGTTTGTCTGAAAAAATAACCTTTCAGTATAATAGACCCTTAGTCATATGGAAACCCGTGATCATTATAGTTTTCTAATAATTTCATCTTTCGTTCAATGCAACCCATCAAATAATAATTCACATTTTCATCATTAATAGTAGGTGCAATTATAGCAAAATTATCTCCTACACAATAAAACAAACTTATGTATTTAAATTTAGATCATAAATAACATGAAAATTAACTTTAAAATAATTTTAGTATCTATTTCTAGATCTCTATCATTTGAAAGCAATTCAAATGTCACCTTCTCTAACAAGATCAGAAACTCGATCACCATCAAATGATATTTTAGTCTCCTATGATTGCATTTATTCAACATTGCAACAGACATTTTCCCCTTTGTATTTAGCTTTGTATGTTTCTAATCTTTTACATACATTTTGTTTTCACAAAAATCATTGGATTCTGTGTTATCTATGCAAACATGAAAAAAACAAGAATATTTTCTTTTATCCAATGCAAACACATTTGTGGACAACTTTGCTTTATTTGAATGCAATTTTTGATTCCCTTTTATTGTTTCAACACCATTTCAAATCGATCTATCTACATCTTCGACCCCAATATTCCAAAAAAAACTATATGGAAAATTCAAAGAAGAATGTAAATATGATATCAAAATACCATCAAAGATAATCATTGTGATAAATGTACACTGTTTAAAATTGGATATCCAATAGGACTTTACCTTATCTACAAGCTCCTTTTCGGCTGCTAGCAACCCAAACAGTCATCATCACAATCCAGATTTGGTTCCCGCTGCTCGGCTCTGCAACTCTAGGGCTTTTGCCTGCGTCAAGCAGTTGTGTGCGGTGCATCGGGTTGCCGGCGCGATGCATCAGGCATGCGCAGTGCTCTGGTTTTTCTTTCAGCGTAGTATTTTGAACCAGTGCGGCGCTAAGGAGAGGTGCGGCGCTTTGGGTCGGCGGCGCGATGCATCGAGCTGGATCTGCATTGATCGGTCTCCTTTCTTCCATAAAGGATTTCGGCCCTGTGTTTTCGCATGGGAACCTTGCTATTGCCCTAGCCCGTCTGGTTGGAGCCTTCTCCATCGCGTGATCCCCACTATGGATCATGGAAGCGGCCCTGCTGCTTCCTCTCTCTTGCCTTCTGATCTCGATGCCTTCAGATCTCTTGTTGTTGCTACAGAAAAATGATCGACATCTTCCTCTCAGCAAAATTTTGTTAAAAAACTGGAAAACATCCCTATAGTGTCTCTGCCGGTGGAAGAAACTTGCAGAACTGCGTTAAACCTAGCTGAAAGAGGCCTCATCGGTCAGTTCACAGGGTTATGGCCATCCCCGAAAGCAGTAGAAGAATGGGTCAAACGAAACTGGATACCACTGGTTAAGGAAGGAATAAAAATCCATTTTGTAGGCAAAGGGTTCTTTGTTTTTGTGTTTGATAATGTGGATGACAGAAGCCTGATCTTTAGAAATGGGCCATATTTCATGGGCTCCCAAGGGCTATATTTGAATAAATGGTCCCCAGACTTTGATCCAGCACAAGATGTGCCCACGGCCGTTCCTGTATGGGTGCGTCTCCCCCACCTTCCCCTCCACTGCTAGAGTCAGAACTCACTGCAATCCATTGGCAATGCCCTAGGCAGATACATAGATCAGGCCCCGAGGAAGGATCAATTCTCCTGCGCCCTCATCTGTGTAGAGGTCGATCTGGAAACCGAGTTACCTGAAGCCATCAAACTCTTGGTGGCGGATTGGACTCACATCCAAGAACTCGACTATGAAAAATTACCCTTTAAATGTCGACACTGTCATGAATACGGGCATTTTGCAAGATACTGCAAAAAAAGAAACGAGGAGACATCAGAGAAAGAAAAAGGCAAACAATGGAAACAAGCAAAGAAAACAGCAAGTAGTAGGCAGAATAACAAAAACAAAGCCAAAGAGACAGGGAACAAATCAGGGCAAGAAAGTGCAAGCACTCAAAACACTGGAAGCAGGGAAAACATTAGCATCGCGGAGGACAACAATCCCTTTGAAGCTCTCAAATCACTCTCAGATCCTCTAGAGGTAGAACGGGAAGATCTTCCTCAATTGAACAATATCGACTCTCTAGAGCCAGGTAACACTCCAAACCCGAATCCAAGTAACACTTCTTCTCCTTCATATGTTGATATAATCAAACAAAAGAAGAAGAACACAGAAAATGCGGGCCCATCAGATGATGAGACCTTCGAAAGGCCATCAAAAAGAGTTGGAAGGAGATCAAACAAGGAAACCAGGGAAGAAGAGTCAGAAAGACAAAAAACCCTTGGCAGTCAAGCCACCATTGAGATGACCCTTGGGAGGAACACTAGACCAAGGGTCCCCAAGGGAGGAGGACCTACCCCAACAAGTGGTAAATGATGCAGCTGGTCTCTTGGAACTGCAGGGGTTTGGGTAATCCCACTAAGGCAGAGGCCATTAAAGATTTACTGAAAATGGAATCCACAGACATTCTCATGCTCCAAGAGACTAAAATAGAAGGGGAGATCCTTCTAAATACTAGTAATACAAAATGGAAATTTGATTCCGGAAAGGTTGTCAGTGCTAGAGGTTCAACTGGAGGAATAGGTACATTCTGGTCAAAAAACTCCTTTTCTTTAGAGAGATCCTTTGAGACTCAACATTGGATTTATACTGAATTGTGCCACACTGCAAGCAATCTCATCCTAGTTTTGTTTAACATGTATGTCCCGGTACACTATGATGAAAAGAAAGAGTGTTGGAAGACACTCTCGGATTATTTAGAGCTTCTCAACCCTATGAATATAGTCATAGGAGGCGACCTGAACATAATTCTAGATCCCAAAGAGAAGAGAGGAGGGACCTTCTCAAGGGATCCTCTCCTCTCCACAGTGGAAAATCTGATCCTACAGTGGGACTTAGTAGACTTCAAGCTAGTGAAAGGAGAATATACCTGGACCAACAACATAACAGGGGAAAACCACATATCAGCAAGGCTGGACAGATTTCTCACCAGTAGCTCTTTAATGATGGACAAAAGAATAGCTTTCACCAAGATTCTTCCAAAACTCACCTCGGACCACAAACCAATTCTTTTTTGCCTAAAAGAAGAAGAAGATTTAGGTCCACTCCCCTTTCGCTTCAGTCCTCTCTGGGCTGGAAGAGAAGGGTTTTTTGAAACAGTTCAAACAGCTTGGAGAATAGATGTTTCAGGATCCCCAAGCTTTGTGTGGGAGCAAAAAATGAAAAACGCAAAGAAGGCCCTAAAAGAATGGATAAAGAAATCTATGAATTCCCCCAATAGTCAGAGGAAAGAGGCAGTCCTTCAGCTGGAAGAATTCCAATTTTAATTGGAAGAGAAAGACATTTCTCCCATGGACTTAGAAAAATAAAAATTTGCTCAAAGGAAAACATATTACTCCTTTAGAAGCGAAGAAGAGTATTGGTGCTTAAAGTCTCGCAGTTTGTGGCTCAAAGCTGGGGATAGAAACACCACATATTTCCATAGACAGTACAGGGCTCGTATTTTGTGAAATCATATAGCAGAAATCACCACATCTAATGGACAGGTATGTAAAGGATTTGCCCAAATCAAGGAAGCTGCAGTGAAACATTTTCAGAATCTTCTTAGTGCAGAAAGGGATGGGAGTGAGGAGGACATATCAGAGTTCCTCACAAATATTCCAAAGCTAGTTAGCACAGAAGATAATGAAACTCTTATGAGCCCATTCATGGAAGAAGAAATTTCCAATATTGTTTGGTCCATGGAGCCAGACAAAGCTCCTGGACCTGATGGATTTTCAATCCACTTTTACAGAATCTGTTGGGAGATAATCAAATCTGATCTCTTCAAAATGATAAATGGTTTTATGAGGAAGGCAAAGGTTGGAGGCGGAATAAATTCCACCTTCCTCGCATTAATCCCCAAGGAAGCAAACCCAAGTTCATTTGATAGATACAGGCCAATCTCACTCTGTAACTCATCCTACAAGATCGAGGCTAAACTTCTGGCAAACAGAATCAAACCTCTTTTGCAAAAACTCATTTCTCCAGCCCAAGGGGGATTTGTGAAAGGAAGACATATCCTAGACAACGTCATCCAAGTTCAAGAAGCCCTGCATTCCAGCCATTCACGCAAAGAACAAGGTATGCTTATAAAACTGGATATGTGTAATGCTTTTGATAGAGTTAACCGCTCTTTCCTGTACAGGGTACTCTCATCCTTTGGATTTAATCAGGACTTCATAAACCTAATCAAAGCTTGTCTAGAGAAGATCTGGATTGCCCCAATGGTAAATGGAAGACCAGCTGACTTCTTTTTAGCCACCAGGGGTTTGAGGCAAGGCTGTCCTCTTTCACCATTTCTTTACATTTTGATGGCAGACTCCCTGAGCAGAAAGCTGACCTTGGAAAAACAAAATGGTAGCATTCCTGGGATCAGAATTGAGAAAGAAATTGCCCCAGTGAATCACGCGCTTTTCGCTAACGACTCACTTTTGCTCGGGGCTTTTCCAAGAATAGCTAACTCCTTTAGAACCATTCTTCAGAAATTTTGCAGCATCTCTGGAGCGTTAATCAGTGAGAGGAAAAGCACTGTATACGGATGGAATACAAAGTAGCACACAATCGAAAGAATAGCCAGCGATCTGGGCTTTAATGGACATGCAGATTGGGATAAAACAAAATATCTGGGCCTTCCAATAACGTTGGGATCCAACAGAAACCATCTGTGGGAGGAATACAACCAGTCATAAGGAAATCTCTATAAATGATATCTCATAGATATGCTTAGGGAGGTTAGAGAATGCAGAATTGAGGAAGAGAAGATAAGAAGGAGGAGGAGCAGAAAGAGGTGCTGTGAAAAGCTAGAGATGATATAAGACAGATAAGAAAGGTGGAGGATAGCAGTGAAGAAGGTACAGAACATAGCTAATATCCAAGGTAAATCAGCAAGTGTTTTCTTTTGAGAGAGTGAGGAAGTTGGAGCTTCCCTATCAAGTTGTAGCTTGATAGATTTCAGTTGTAGCTGACTGAAATATTGAGAAACAATATTGAGAAAGAAATATTGTTGCATGGGGTGGCTTTTGGCTCACTACAGGAGGCAAACTCACACTCATTAGATCAGTCCTTTCGGCCATGCCAACATATCAGGCTTCTTTAATGCTGGCTCTAAAAAAAATCTCAAAACAAATCTCTAGCCTCATGCGCAATTTTCTGTGGAATGGTGGACGTGGAAATAGCAACAGATTTCATTTAATAAACTGGGAAACAGCGAAACGACCACTAGTGAAAGGCGGCCTTCAAATCTGTGATCCTTTGCAAGCAAACTTAGCTTTGGGCTGCAAATTATTGTGGCAGCTTTTCGCTGAGCCTAATCACCCAGTCAGTCAGATATTAAAGCTTAAATACCTCAAAAACCAGTCAATTAAATCTTTCATTACGGAGAAAGTCCCAAAAGGAACGCAGGCTTGGAAGATGTGCAGCAAAGGCATCGAATTTTTTCAGATCTCACCTGTACAGAATTCCCAGGAATGGCAAAAATACACTGCTATGGAGAGACAGAGTCATGGGTCATCCCCCTCTAGCAGAAAACAATGAAATCTCATAGATAAGAGTTTGGTTACACACAAAAGGAATCCAGAAAATTGAGGACATTTCAGGATGGGACAGTAAAGGAAATTGGCAGCGCTGGATCTTTCCTAAAATACCAGCGCATGTAAAACCCCAGTTAAATGCCCTTATAGATGCAATTTCTAATTTTGCTCCAGTACATATAGATGATGAAGATTCCTGGGGATGGGGTAAGACGGGGGTGTACACAGCAAGACAAGGGTACTTACAGATGCAAAGTAAAAATTATTTTCCACACTCGGAATCAGTGTGGAAATAGGTCTGGGACAGCTTCAGCATCCCCAAGATCAATTTCTTCTTCTGGACTCTGTTCCACAACAAAATCCTGACTGGAGAAAATCTGTGCAAAAGGAACATAGCAGGCCCTCACCGATGTGTTCTCTGCAAAAACGCCTTGGAAACCTTAGAACACATGTTTATTGACTGTGAGTATGCGAAGAAGGTCTGGTCCATTTTCCTTACCGGTCTGACTGTGAGACCCCCAGCACAATGTTCGATTGCAGACATGTTCTCCACTTGGAATGCTAGTTATCCTCACAATATTGCTGGCAATTCTTTATGGCACAAGGTGTGGATTACTGCCCCTAAATATGTCTGCTGGAAGTTATGGCTAGCCCGGAATGAAATCATCTTCAATCACAATGAAACGTCTGCAGAAAAAGTGGCAGACTAGGCAAAGAAAATCCTTTTAGAAACTTTGAACCATTCTTCAGTCAAAGATGACAAATCCCTCCGAAGTGAAGAAAGGGCGTGGTTGGATGCCTTCTCCTGCAAGACTAGACCTCCAGCAATCACACGTCCAATCCATAAGGAAATATGGTAGATTTCAGAACCCGTGGATAGTTTTCAGCAGTGGTGGAAATCCCAAGGCAAGTGCACTATCTTCTTCGATGGTGCCTCAAAAGGCAATCCAGGTAGGTCTGGAGCAGGAGGGGCGATATTATATCCAAATGGGAAAAAATATGAATTCAGTTGGGGTCTTGGACTAAAAACCAACAACCAGGCTGAAGCTCTCAACCTTTTAAAAGCTTGTCAATTGGCCAGAAAAGAAAATCCAAGCGAAATCCTAATCTTTGGAGATTCAGAATTGTTGATAAAATCAATAATAAGCAAGATAGGATTCAAGGATCCAGCGCTAAACAAACAGCTCTCAAGAGTGAACAGAACTCTGAAGGAATTCCCCTCGGTTCAAATTTTCCACATCCTTAGAGAATTAAACAAGGAAGCGGATAGATTGGCAAACATAGGATGCACTCTACAAAATGGAATGATCAGCATAAATGCAGGTGCTTTGAATATGGCAATTATTCCCTAACCAGAAAAGGTGCCCAAGTCAAATCTGCGAATTGTAATGGTTGATTAGGCTTCGCCCAACCTGTCTTTTATCAATAAAACATAACGGTTCCAGTTAAAAAAAAAAAATTGGATATCCAATAAAAATTAGATTGAATGTACCTTTGCACTTCCCTTGATCGGTTATTCTCATGGCTTAGTGCAGTGATGCACCATTGAAAAACTTCTTTAGCATCCAAAAGTCGGTTTGCAGAGGGGTCCATTTGATATCTTCGAAGTGCTCATTTTATGCATGCCCCTCCACCGTCATGTTCTCCTTTTCCATGACTAGTCTCAAAGAAATTCCAATAATGTTTAATGTAGGTTTTCATATGAAGACAACACAACCAAAAGAATGATCATGAAGTTTTTAATTGAAATGCGCATCCATCAGACCATATCCAATGTTCATTGAATTTTATTCCATGACTTTTCAAGGAGTCATAAATCTTTCCAAAACGGTGTTGTAAAAATTATGCATCATGTTTACGATCATCACTGATATAAAAGTGATATTTTTTAATAACATGTCTATTTTCACTAGTGTTTTCTATATGATCAAAATTGTATTCAGCATGTCTATATATAATATGGAAAAGCATGGAGACTAGGTCAGAATGATAGTATTCACTCTGAATTTCTTTTTGTGGAAAAAATGTGTAGTTTTCTGCAAAATCAATTACTTAAAAATGGTCCCTATTGGAAAAAATTCACGGGATTTTTTGAATTGCAAGTCCTGCCATCGAGCTCTATGAGAATGCTTGGTATATTTATAAATTTCTACCTCAAACTTTCTCAAAAAATCTATCACAAAAATTTCTTCTTCTTGTAATTCAATACTTTTAGCACTATTTGAACCTTGAATCAATGTATGGATATATTCATATCTCTTCCATTTCACTTTCATGTTGGACAATGATTGATCATTTATATCAGTACGATATATGTTTTGAAATTTAGTCAAATTTCCACAATCATTGCATTTTTTAACACCAACACATTTCTTTTCTTAAAATAATTCACCGCTTTCTCTTCCACATAGAATTTGAGATATGAAATCACGGATAGTGGAAGGAGGAGGTGAATCTTTCCAAAATGTTCTACCAAAATTAAAGAATGTGTCATAATATAACTGAAATTCCACATGATAACGACAACAACAAGTGTCGCGTATGGTGATAGGTTTTATATACTATGGTTTTTGTTGCACAAAAGCACTGATTGAGACATCAATTTCACAATTCTCTTCTTTGAACTTGTTGAAAAACTCTATCTGAGTGGTGTCCAAGAAATGTTTTGGATGTGTTTCATACTGATTTCGTGCTATTCTTCTTCGCATCACATCCCTTGCATTTGGCAAAACACGTGAATTTTTCATCCAATATGCATATATTGTTTTTTAAACTTTTTCTCCAAGTCTATCGTTGTATGGTTGCCTACAAATAGCTCTCCAATAAGTGAACTCATCATTTACATCTATTTGCAACCGAAATTTTTGATGTGTGTGCAAAGTTTTTCGTGAGGTTCTTAATGCTCATGCCATAGATTTTACCAAGAGATTCTCTTTAGTATTTGATGAGACCACTGCCATATGTATTGCTCCACGTGCAGCTGAAACATTTTTGTGCCTAGATCTTCTAATTGAATTTATAGAAATATTTATATTTTGTATCACATTTTCCTTCATTTTTTTTATCTTTTGTTGATTTTTGAATACCCAATAAAGTCGTAGCTTCTTTTAATTTCCTTAATGATAGGAGACCTTTCAACAATGGGGCTTGAGCTGCCACATTTTCCTTTATGAATTACGTATCAAAAATTTGATTAACAAGATATCATATAACATGGTTAGCTCTTTTATCTCCATAAGTGTGAATGTCAACATTTTCTAACATCTCATCATCGACATTGATTTCATATGTACATATTCGAATTAATAGTACATAATCAGTTTACATATTCAATAAATAACTAAATCAATAAATATGTATAATTACAGTAATACGTGCATGTGTTCAACATATATATATATATATATATATATATATATATATATATATATATATATCTCGTGATTCAATTTCTTCACTTGAATTTCTTTCAACATTTTCACCATCTTCAATCATTGGTTCAATATCTCTTTCACTTTCTCTTTCAAAATTTTGTATCTCGTCATCAATGTTTCGAGGAATATCTCTCTCTGTTTATATTGCAAAATATTTTTCAAATTAGTTCATCTAATAAAAATTAAGCATCACGTTTTACACTAGGAAAATTTTAAATATCAAATTCATAATATTTACATTTACATACTTGCTTCAACTTCTAGTTGAGGTTGATTTTCCCTTTCAATATTTGAGAGTGTTTCTCTCTTTCTTTTGCGAGATTCTCTCCCATATTCTCTACGTTCCTCAGGGTCTCTTGTTCGATCATATTTTCTCGTGAAATTCCTTTGATTTCCCATGATAATTGAGTATGAAGTTCAAAAAATTTCCTTCAAAAATTTCGACAAAAACTCAATTAAAAAAACATCACAAAAGATTTAATTTAAAAAAAAAACTCATTTTAAAAATTTTGCAAAAAATACATACTTCAATCCAAAACACTTACTTTAAAAAATACGAGAAAAAAATGTCTTATAAAAATGAAATGAAACTCAAAATATTTCCTTCCAAGTCCTATAAAAAAATTTCATTTAAAAATTTAGACAAAAATTAATTTTAAAAAATCATTATAAAAGATTTACTTCAACCCAAAACACGTACTTTAAAAAAATGTCACTTCAAAAAATACCTCCAAAAAATGTCCATTGAAAATTAAGCCCAACTTCTTAAAAAATGCCACTTTAAAAAATACCTCCAAAAAGCCTCTAAAAAAATATCACTTTAAAAAATACCTCTAAAAAATGTCCTTTGAATATTAAGCCTAAAAAAAGTCCTTTCGAAATTAATTCCAAAAAAATGTCTTTTGGAAATTAAGCCCAAAAACATCTAAAAACAAAATACATCTAAAAAAATGTCCTTTGAAAATTAAGTTGAAAGCCTCTAAAAACAATGAAAATTAAGCCCAAAACTTCTAAAAACAAAATATCTTTAAAAAAACAATGAAAATTAAGCCCAAAACTTCTAAAAATAAAATACCTTAAGAAAAAAAACAATGAAAATTAAGCTCGAAACCTCTAAAAACAAAATACTTTCAAAAAGAATGAAGCCCAAAAGACATCCAAAAAATGTATCACATACCTCCAAGAAATTTCCTTTGAATGTTATGCCAAAAAGAGTCCTTGAACCCAAAAAAATCTTTTGCAAAATCAGACCAAATGAAGAAATGTGCAAAATTATGTGAAAATAATGAATCCGTTTAGTGAATTTTTTTTTTGGAGGGGCTTCGTTGAATTTTCCGACCGACGTAAAGTCAATTAAAAAGTTCGACTGAACTTTTGTAAGAAATTCGGCCGAACTTTTGTGTCGTTAGACTTGACGGGTCGTCGGGGCAAAGAACAATTTGGCCGAAATTTTTTTAAAAGTTCGGTCGAACTTACACTTCTGCAATTACGCAGAGCCGAGATTTGAACACATTTCTTCAACTTTGGACTGATTAAACTCCATGAAACTTTGTGAATTAATTGTCAGAACCAGGACAAGAATTTGCAGAATTCAGTCTACTTTCAGGAAATATAACTTTTATGGAATTTCATAAATATTTACTAATTATAATTAATTTTGTAGTAAAACGTGTGCAAACAATTTCTAAAGGTCATTATGATCAGTGAAATCTATGTTTTCTATCTTCCAAATTACACTGTAAAAAAAATTGAAAAAATTATGGTGCATTACATTGGTCTCTCGTCTGTATTGGGTAGTTTTTAGATTTTTAGTTTATAACTTATATGTTGAGAAATTTTGTGCGTCCCAAAACATATTCAAAATATGTAGTTTTTCATATTGGATCAGTTCAAAAAATTCTAGTAATTATGATATGCATCAGTTGGTTTCGTAAATATAATGAAACCGAAGTAGACTCTATCTAGATTTTTGTAACACATTTTGTTTCTCAAAAACACAAAGTTTTCAAAGAATACACCAGGGCGTATTAACATGACTTTTTATTAATCCTTTGATTGTTAAAAATCACACACTCAAAGAAACGCTAAGTTGACAAATCAAATGTGTATAAAAAAATTCCAAAAAATAAGTAATAGAAAGCTAATAAAATTTCGAACAACTTTTATTTTTATCGCAAAATGAAATTCAAAATAGAAAAATTGTTTTCGCTTGCAGAAAGTTGAAGAACTAAAAAAAATGAAATTTTTTTCTCAAAAAAGGGCAAAAAATGTAATCCAACTTCACATTTTCACCAAGAGATTGATTGGTGCAAACTATGGTGATTCACTTACTTCAACACTTACTTTGAAAGGATCTATGGGTTACATTGCTCCAATATGGATTTTTTTTAAATTATTTTTAATTGTCATTTTCTATCAACAATTTTGTATGCACTAGTGAGATTTTTATTGAGGTTTCTTTTAATGCAGAGTATGGATTGAGTGAGTTTCAACCAAAGGAGATGTTTATAGCAATGGCATTTTGTTATTGGAAATTCTTACTAGAAAATGACCAACCAGCGTGTTTATTAAAGGCCTAAGCTTGCACAAGTGGGTGAGCTTGGCATTTCCCAAAAAAGTGAAGGAGGTGATTAACAAAAATCTGTTTAATGTACAAGATGGAGGTGATTTTGAAGAAAATAATATACACAATTGTCTACTATCTTTGCTATGGGCTGGTTTTCTTTGTTCAAAAGATTCACCTAATGAGCGATCAACTGTGAGGGATGTCATAATGGTATTGGAAAGTCCAAAAAAAGATTTGGTGGCAAAAACAATTGCTTCAAAAAGATTAAACATATGCATTTCCAATTTAATTAAAAATAAAAATGCACCAAATAAAAATATCATAACATCAAATGACCAAAATTCTTCTCCTTTTTAATATAAAAAAAAGTGTAAATACAAAATATTTCAAACTTATCATTATTCTTACCATAAACATATCTCTTTTTATTTTTTAACTTTTCCAACAAAATTCTGTTATCATGTGTTATCTATTTATAATTACTATGAATATAAAATTCAAATGTTTTTTAACCGTTGTTGTAAAGTTATATTTACTTTAATTTCTTATCCCTTAATAAGATCTATGAATTAAACCAGATTCACAGAAATTCAAAAGAAATTATTTGCATTTCGTTATAGTCATAGGTGAAAGAATTAGCATTGAGATTCATCATTGACTTAAAAAAATGAATTGATTTTACTGAACATGTTGGAGTTTAATTGATCAATTTAGGTTGGAGTTTAATTAATTAATTTATTTGAATTGAATTTCCATTTTATATATGATATTTTATATATTGTTGGATTGAGAACGAATGACGTAAGTGGCACTTTTCAAATATACTTTTTTTTATTTTTTTATATATAGTTTAAACTGAGAAGTGTGAACATTTATATTATGAAGTTTCTACAATGGAGAATTCAAGAGATTAAATTATGAGGTGCTACATGAAATCTAAATTGTTTTATGGGTACAGTGGGGAATTTGAATCAAAATTAATTTTCTGATGAAAATATTAAACGTTGTGTCTCTTATTATTTGGTTCATATAATTCATATGCCGATTCTAATAGTAATAGAGTTGTCATTCTTGGTCCTCACCACCTAAAGAATTAATGAACAAAACTTGTTCAACGTGGAATTCCTCAAATTCAAGAAATAGGGTTTACAATATTTGGCTCTGAAAGATTAGAGCTTTGGAATAACAGGTATCCTATTCTAGGTCCTCGCCACCTAAAAAAATTAATGAGATTGGTCTAGCACCGAATTCCTCACATTCCAGAAATAGGGTTTACAATATTTGGCTACCAAAGATTAGAGCTTTTGAATAATGAGCATCTTATTTATTAATCAATACCTTTTATGTGGAGAAAGGTTAGGATTTTTGTTCATATTTTGTATGATTGAGAATATTTTTAAATTTAAAGTATAATTTGAGTGGATTGGTTTTTTAAGAAATATATTTTTCTCTTATAATGTATTAGTTTGAATTTGAACTGGTAGAATATATATATAATTGTTATCTTTTGTTTCACAAATAAGATTGTCTTATACATTAATTTGGTGTTTGCTATGTTAACATTTCAAAATTAGATTATTATTATAATTTTTATTCCAAAAAAAAATTTAGGGCTGTAAGCACAATGACATCACTTTAAATATAAGTTTTTAGGAACTTTTAAAATAAAATAAGAAGTTTATTTTGTACAGATTTTATAGAAAAAAGAAATACAATTCACTGCTTCATATGCTCATATGGTTATACCAATACTAATACAATTTTTGTGAGAAAAGTATGGAAGAAAGGTGTGGCATGAAGATGTGATTACATCAATACAAAGCTGGAATTATATTAGGAAAAAATCTAGCAAGAAATATTTATGGAGTCAAGAACACAAAGAAGAAGGATAACACTTTTCACCACATAGCCTCATGCATGATTTTATAATTTTTTTGGTGTCTAGTTGTCTTTGGTTTTCCACTTTTCTAATTCTTATGCCAATTTGTCCCTCAAATCAATACATATCTTATTCTCTAATCCATTTCTACAAGATGGGGAACATGGATTGTTGTTTGAGTCATCATCAACTTCATTAATTAAGGCATTGGAGCAATCTTGTTTAAGATTTTTTTCCTTATATCATTGGAGTTATTTTGATATTCTATATGTATATTTTCACTAGTTGGGGTTAGATTTCAAAAGGGTATCAAGTATAAAAATAGAAATTGGATAGCTTAATGATATCTTTATTTACATTCATTGACCTAGTGGGAGGGTCAAAATTTAAAAAAATTGAGCATTCTGAATTTTGGTTTATGAAGTCATTGGGTATCAAAGTGAAACCCATTTTCCTTTGAAGTATTACAACATGGACTGGCCTAACAAAAAGACACAAGGAAAACACATATACTTGCCAGATGAGGTACAAGTCCACTTGAAAATAATCCACATATTCATCTAGTTAGCATCATTGTTGAAGTTTCATTGACTTATGACTAATGTGCCACCAAGTGCAATGTAAATGTCAAACGATTGCATTGGTGTACACATGGTAGGTCGATCATGTTAGTCTCCTTAAAATATATATATATTAGGGTATTAGTATATATGTAGTTAAATGTATATCCTTTAGATGCATCAAAATTGGTTGACCTAATGATTAGGCCAACACTTCAAGAAATCACATTGTAAAGCACCATGAAGCTATCATGGAAACTAATAACTCACACTCACCCATCAATATATCCAAATGACTTTTATTGACCATAAATAGACTCATATTTGGTGCAAATTGAGCCAACATAATCTTTAATTTACATTTAGATCCTAGTTAAGAACCATTGTAAAAAATATATTACAAATTAAACCATTACTAAACCCCTTTATGAGGGTCAATAAACATTCAATAAGTAGATGACTTGCAACCAACAACTTCCTCAACTATATGCAAATTTCCCAAAAGTGTTTTAGAGGGTTACCCGAAATGGGGTATCAGATGGCTCCAACTATTAGGAGATACACCTATGTGGGTTATTTATCATCCTAATGCTAGTTTTTTTAGTGCATGCAATGATTGGGATTCTAGTTAAATATAATTTTGAAAAGAATAAAACTTATCTCTAAGAAACTAAACTCTAATACCATGAGAATGAAACAAGGAATGGTATATCTAATGAATTCCCTAGGTACCTACCTTGAGTATACGAAATTTGTGTCTAAATACAATTTCAATGCAACCATTCATGTAACAGTTGAGTGGGTAGAACCTTCATTGTTCTCATTTTAAGCATGATGCCATAATTTAACTAGTCTTTTAAAATGAGAAAATATATCATGTGCTGATTCTTAGGAAGCCATATAAAATCCAAACTCCTTTAAAGTACCAAATTAGTTCATGTGATAGCTATAGAATGTTGATGCATAACTTTTTTTTATCCACTCTTTAATTCTCCCCCTTTGCATATTGCTTGAAATATAGTTTCTCAAAATCAAACCTATACCAATAAATCCCACATAATACATTGAAATCCCTACATAAGATCCAATACATATGTTCACTTCCTTCATCATCTTCATCTTTTTCATATTGTGTGAATATTATAAGAAGAACATGATTTTTCTCTATTCAAGATAGAATCCTCATAGTCCACCTAGTCTAAAGATACAATTCTTTGACTCTATCCATTCCTTCATTGAGATCTCTTTCTCATCAAATCCATACTAGGAAAACTTCCCCATAGGTTCATCATGTGGAATTCCATGTTCATCAATATTTCCCCTCAAAATAGCTATGTCATTAACTAGGTTTCTAACACATATAATTACACAATTTTATTATCTTTAGATGTGGAGAAGGCATTAAGAAATAGTAATATCATATCATCCCAACAGGAAATGCATTTAGTGTGTAAAGAATTGTACCCAATAGTTAAAACCCCCTGGAAATTAAATATGAATAAATTAATTAAAGGATTCTCCTTAGGCATAGTATACGCTTAGAAAAAATAATAAGTCAAACATAATTTTCATTTGATTCATACATAGCTCACAACTCTTGTCAACATGGGAAGTTCTATCCATGTAATAGAACGCGCATAACTTCAATTATCTAGGTTGGCAGAATGATCCAAACATATTATATTATTACATTCCCTAACAAATACAAAAAAAAGTTAGAGAGACACTTAGAAACATGTTTAGTAAACTTGGTAGAGATAAATCTAAATCGAAAAGATTACACTCTAAAGGAAGATTAGGGGCATAATAATGTAGTTACTAGAAAATACATACCTCAAAAACATGAATGTTACTAGATAATACATACTTTAAGAACATGAATGTGACCATACCATAGGAAACCATAGTATACATATCTCGTATGGAGTAAATTGCCAATTATAGGTTAGTCATGTTTTTAATCACATCAATCATTGTTCAGTCCAACCCACTAGGATGCCCAAAATTATCAATAGAAATGTGAAGATGTCTCTTGTCTTTGATTTATAAACATAATCCTATAATCACATGATTCACCAACATAAATATTAATGCATAATAAAATTGCTTGTAAACATAAAGTAATAATAACCTAGTGTGCATAATTAATAACTATGATTTCTTTGATGTCTTTAATAATATTAAATAATGAGATCAAAAGCACCTTGAGATACTCTAGAGAAACATTACTTGGAAAAATTATAGCTCCTATATCGATATATGATGTAAATGGAAAATGGAATCTACCCATGGTATTCATCCACCCATGGAATCTACCCATGGTATTGTAAGTGGAATCCACCCATGGTATTTATCCACCCATGGTATTGTAAGTGGCATCTACCCATGGTATTCATTCACCCATGGAATTTACCCACCCATGGAATTTACCTATGGTATTGTAACTAAAAAAGACTATAAGTAACAAGTCACATTTTCTAAAAGGACGGATTGTCCACCACAATATAGATTTTACAATTATTCTTTGTTTTAATAAAAAAAAGTGTTTACTGTGTGTTCTCTCCTTTTCTTTGGCATTTCATTTTTTTAGATTTTGGCGGCCTCCCCGCAAGATTCATTTTAATTTTTTAAATCTTGGGGGCCTCCCCCCAAGATCTAGATTAGTGGTATCATATTCAGGTTATGTCTCCATGGGAATGTGGGTTTGATGCATATTTCAGTTTCAAAATTTTGCAGAAATCTTCAAAAAACTTCATGCACATGCTATGACCTCCATAGAGCACTTTCTTGGGCAAAGAGGGAAGAATTTTTTTTTTCATTTTTTTGCAAGAATTTTTTGGGGGACAATTTTACAGATCATATATGAAATTTTTGGTACAAAATTTACAAAAAAATAACATATCTAGATTCAAAAGACAAATCGGCCGAATCGGAGTCTAGATGAGGGAGACATCGCTGATTTAAAATCAATTGTGTTGCAGAAATTTTTCTGACGGAAATTCATGGACGACGACTCTCCTATAATTTTTTGCATTTTTTACACAGAATTTCAGAAAATTGATTGCATATCTAAGCTCATCTTGAAAACTCACACAATTTAAAAAAAAAAAAAATTGGTTGAATAGGAGTTCAGATGAGGGAGACATTGTTGATTTAAAATCAGCTATTTTTTCAGAACTTTTGTGATGGCGGAACATTTGCAGTGCGAATATGAGTTTCTAGAGTGTCTAGAGTGTCCAAATATGGATTTGAATCAGTTGGAAAGATGCAGAATAATCATTCTATTCCAAAAAATAGGTTATAATAAATATTATGATTTATATTGACCAATTTATGCTCATTTTATTTAGTTTTATATCTAGAGTAGTATTCAGAGTGGGTTCCCTCTGGAAATGTGCCCTCCCACCCCGCTTCAGTAGGAACTTGCTTAAAATTCATCAGTTTCAGCATAGCAGCATTCGGCTTGGGTTATTTGGAGATGTTCCCTCTCACCCCAGGCTATGTAGGCACCTGCTACTTCATCAACCACACAAAATCTGTGTCATCGAAATCCATTTACTCGGCCACGCACTATTAGTATCACAACTGGTCACAAGCATTATAGTGTATCTCTATCCTCGGATATTTTTTTGTCATGGTTATGGGTCATCCACAAAATCACACTTCCTCGAATTCCATTTTCTAGTTTGCATACTGTCAGTATCATAATTGGTCACAAGCATTATAGGGTATCTTTATCCTCAGATCTTCATTCTTCACGATTATGGGTTAACCATACAAAACCCCTCTCTTCAGTGGCTCTTCATATTCAACAGAAATTTCTCAGAAGGGAAATTTACGCAATGGGGACCATTTCTTCTTAAGGAGGGAGGAATGATATAAATGGAAAGTGGCATCTACCCATGGTATTCATGCACCCATGGCATTTATCCACCCATGGTATTAATCCACGCATGGAATCTATGCATGATATTGTAAGTGGCATCCACCCATGGTATTGTAAGTGGCATCTACCCATGGTATTTACCCACCCATTGGAATCTACCCATGGTATTGTAACTAAAAAATACTATAACTAACAAGTCAAATTTTCTGAAAGGACATATTGTCCACCATAATGTTGTTTTTATACTTATTCTTTGTTTTAATAATAAAAAAAATCCTTTGTGGTTTTGCTTATTGTGTCCTCTCTCCTTCTTCTTTTTTTTGCTGGCATTTCAATTTTTCAAATCTTGGGGACCTCCTCCCAAGATCCATGTCAATTTTTTAAATCTTCGGGGCCTCCCCCAAGATCCGGATCAATATCTTCATTTACTTATAATTAGTAATGTTGTTTTAATATAGTTACAAAGTTCATTAGTTGTAAACACAAGAAATACAATTTATTGTGGCAATGATGAAGTAACTATAATTAGATATCTTCAATGAACCAAAAAATTAATTCTTATCTAAGTCACTTTTTCCAAATTCTTCAATTAGTGCAAAATATGAGATTGGCCCAACCTTTGGACAATCCTGGATTTTTTATGTCAAACTCACTATATAATCTTGTTGGCCCTCCTTTTTTATCTAATTTTGTTTAAGAAAATAAATTTTATTACCATGCTATCCATCCATACTACATCATATTCACTCTATTTTGTCCAATTAATGCATATCCAGGTATTTAAATTAAGTTTTTCAATTTTTAGAAGTTTTTATAAAAATTGAATTTTAAGTGTATTTTTGGACCACACCAGAAATTCCCGTAATGGCTTCACGGTTGTCATATTTGCAGGACACTTGGGCTTGAGCTGGATACATTTATAGAAATATTGGGAACTAAGATTTAATGTACACTTGTTGGTTCATTCAAACCAAGCTTAAACAGGCCCGGTCAAAGGTGGTCAAACATGACCTATTTTATGGAGATCCCTAGGAAATAGGTCAAATTTATTATTTTATGGGATTTTCTATATTTTGAGGGATTATATGGATGAGCTCGACCTGATTAGATAGGATAAGGATAGCCATGGTTGTAGGAGACATTTTAGATGATTTTGTTTCATATTTTATCTATTTAAACCTAAGACATTGAAGGCATTCATATGTATAATTTGTGTAACTTAACTTTTATATTTCTGAAGCTTTGGAGATTTAATTGAAAGACTTGTTCTATTTCATTTGCTGTTGTTGTATGGTCAATTCTTGATTGAATTTTTAGTAGCTGAAAGCACTTACAGTGTGCGAGGCAAGGGTGGAGGGCCACACACCGAGCTAAATGCACTTCCTTGTTATTTTAGTTGTAATTTCTGGACTATTTTAGTTTTATGATTAATATATTAATTAGATATATGTTGATGTTTTATTAGTGCTGATGAATATAATTCTAATTTATATTCTGCATATGAAGGGAAAATCCAATGTTTAAGTTAAACATTCCTTCTATGTGATTAAGAGCTAGAGCTAGAATTCATCTTTCCTGCTTTTTAATGATTTTCTGAAGTTCCTATTTTCTAACAATAGTATTAATGATGAATGAATCTGTAATGAAGGAAAACTAGAATCTCTTTAGTTAAGAGCCTCTTCAGTTATTGTTTCATGCATATTTATCTATTTCTCATTAGTGGTTTTGGTTTCTAGTTCATGAAGTAGTTTTGTAAGAGAAGGACAAACAAGTTCTCCTAAGTTAGGAGCTTCTTCTGCTGTTGATTACATAATTGAATTTAAAAATTATTTAGTTTAAATTTATATTTATAATACACATTTCCTTTATTATTAATAACTCATATTCTAACTTTATCATAGCTGAAACCCATATATCTTGGAGATGCTTCTAAGTCCTACAGGCCTGGATTGATAATAAATACTTGTGTTAGTTTACCCAATAAACAAACCAACATTTTTGGTGCCATTGCTGGGGAAGCATATTTAGAATGGTCAATTAGGAATATAAAAGATATATAAAAGCATCAAAAACAACAAAAACTTAGTTTTTCTTTTAAGTTATGTTTCTTTATGCCTAGAGATAGAGATCAAAAGGGTAGATTCCTGAAACAAAACCCCCCAACAACTCATCCATCCACATGACTAACAACACCAGTTGCTGGAAGACCTACTATAGAAGAGTTAGAGGAAAAATTGAGATCGGGACAAAGATTAACTCTAGTTGGAAGATAGATCTTGTTATCCTTGGAGGTAAAAAGAAGGAAATCACCAAAACAAAATCCTTCCTTAGGAAACCAAAAGGAAACAAGAAATCCAGTTGTTGAACAACTAGAGAAACATATCCTTGAACAAATCAAAGTGGTCGAGGAAACACCAAATCAACCTCATATTGAAACACTACAAATATTTGAAAAATAAATGACTGACGAAGGAGAAGAATCAAATATTCCAATCATGACTCTTGAACAAAGAATTGAATATGAGAGAAAACAACGGGAATGGAGAAGAAAAACAGAGGAAGAAAGGAAATTTGAGGAAGAAAGAAAGAGAGAGGAAGATAGAAGAACATAAGCACTAAGAAAGATAGAAGAAGATGTAAGAAGATAAAATCAAAAGAGAAGACTACATGATAATAAACAAGAAAATAACAATGATAAAGAAGCTACTTTTGGCTTTCCAATATTAGATGCAAGAGCAATATTAGGAGAAGAAGTGAAAATGAAAAACATTCCACCTTCTGTATTGCCTAAATTTTATGGAATGTCAACAAAAGATCTCGATTCATTTATGTTCGAGTTTGATATCTTATGTAGAACTTATGGATATACAGATGATAGACACAAGATTCGACTCTTTCCTGCTACTCTGAAAGCAGTAGCATTGAAATGGTTTATGGTTTTAGGAGAACATATAATAGCTTCTTGGGATGATATGAAGAAAATTTTTATTAAAAAGTATCAAGCTTACTGCATGGATAGAGAATCAAAAGAAGAAATTTTTAGAATGACACAACAAGAAGATGAAAGTTTGTAAGAGTATTTAGAAATATTTCTTTACAATTTGCAGAAATCGAAACAACATTCTCTAAATCTTGATACCATCCATACAATCTCTCTTAAGGGTATCCGAGATGAATATTTAGATATCCTTAATTTGATTGGAAAAGGAGATATCTCCAATATACCATTTGAAGAAACTCCCGAACTTTGTCAAAAATACTCTAGGGGAAGAGCAAAGAGTGGAAAGAGAGATATTACATCAAGAGCTTCCAAATCTACAGCAAGTGCAGTAACAAGAGCAGAGATAGGAATTTTACTAGAAAATTTCAAAACAGATCTCTTAAGCACTTTGGGAACACAAGTAGATGTCTTAAAAGCTAAGAAAAAGAAGGAATGACAAGATGAAATCTTAGCATTCTTCTCTCCAAAATGTATGCAAAAACATCCACTTAGGGAGTGTCCTTTGCAAGGTATACAAGTGTGTGGACTTTGCACAGAGAATCATGCAACAAAAAAATTTCTTAAAAAGAGTTGCAAATGGAAGAAGTGCAGGGGGTATATTCTCTCTACTATATGGCACCAAGGAGACCTTGGCAACCAAGGATGCCTCAACAATTCCCTCAAAAAAACCCCAAGAATTTTCAATATCCTCAAAATTCATGAAACACTCTAATGCCATGGCAAGCTTGGCCTCCACAAAAATATCAAAACCAACCTGCACTAGGTTGGAGGGGATATGGTTATGGAAACCAGCCACCTCAGCATATGTACCCTCAATAGTATCAATATAAACAACCATACCCTCAATACCAAAAATTCTAGCAACATCAACCAATGCCATTTCCACCCCAAAATCAACCAATGTCAACTCAACCTTAGCAGCTTTAGCTACCTACTAACCAACTACCTCCTAGATCACTACCAGATCAGGTAAATTTGCAAATTTCTTCATGTCTAGTTTCATATACAGTCTTCGATTTTGATTTGAATACAAATAGAGAATAGAGTGTTCAATTTTTAACACACAGTGGCATCATTTTTTGCATTTTTGAATGGTTTGTGTAAACAAATTCATTTCATTTATACACATAGTAAGAAATTTTGAAACAATAGAATAGATGTATGATGAATTTTTGCAAAGACTGAAATCGAATTATGAGGCAATAAAAACATGGTCAAAATGTTTTTGTAAATAGAGAGCAATGTTTTTATGAATTTTGAAGATACAATGAACTCATTTTTTTGACATTTTTGAAGAATATTGACATAGATTCAATGAAGCCATTCTTTGAATTTTCTTGCACACAGTGAGCTTAGGACATTTCAGATTGAATACATAATGCTTTTGCCTTATAAAGGAAGGAATTTTGTGTGAAATTGAAGGATAAAAAGACACTGTGGTATAAAAAAATTTAATTTTTTTACACAGTCAACAAAAGACAGAGAATTCTACAATCAAAGGCAAAGGAATTTTTTAAATTTTTTATGAAACAGAGGATCAAATAAGAATAATAGATTAATAAAAACATGTTTTGTTATGTTTTTATAATCATTTTTGCATCAAATCTTTGTGTTTGTAGAAGTAGTTAGTTCATTTTTTCAAGAGAACATACGATTGCTTTCACTTCTTTGTCAAGGGCATCAAAAAGAGGTAAGCTTCACCACCATAGTGTATATGTCAACAGAGATCTAGTGCATGAATTTTTATTTTTCAAAATGAGGATGATGACAGTAGAAGGATATATTAAAAGGTTTTCATAAAATATGGCAACAAGGATAGAACCTAAAGACTTTCAGATCAAGAATTGGGGAAAAGACACAGTAGAAAAACTTTACCAATCAGGTCTGATAGGTTTCCTTCATAGTTTTAAAGGGAATAATGAAGACATTACAAGGGAATTCATAAATAATTAAAAACAAGAGAAAACTATGGTGGGTAGTTTAGCCATTCCCTTAACTCCAGAGTCAATTTCTCAAGCCCTAGATTTCTCAATAAGGCTACATTAAAAGATCATTTTCCTTTACCATTTATTGATCAAATTCTAGATTCATTAGTTGGGAAGAAATTATTTTCATTTCTTGATGGATTTAGTGGGTACAATCAGATAAATATAGCATTGGAAGACCAAGATAAGACAATATTTACATGCCCATAGGGAACATATGCATACAATATCTTACCCTTTGGTTTATGTAATGCACCTGCTACTTTTCAGAGAGAAGTCCTTGCAATATTTGCTAATTTGATCCATGAGTGTGTAGAGGTCTACATGGATGATTTCACTGTGTATGGCAGAACATTTGATGATTTTTTACAAAATCTTGATTTTTTTTTAAAAGATGCATTGAGACAAATCTATCGCTCAGTAATGAAAAATGCCTTATTATGCTAATTGAGGGAATAGTGTTGGGATACCGTACTTCTTCTTCGGGAATTAAGGTGGACCCAGCAAAAATTCAAGTCATTGTGAATTTAATACCACCCACAACAAAAAATTAAGTAAGAAGTTTCTTGGGTTATGCACGCTACTATAGGAGATTTATTGAAAATTTCAGTAAAATAACTTTACCTTTATTCAAGTTAATTGTGAAAGATGTGGAATTCCAATGGACAAATAACTGTCAAAATGCATTCAAAAAATTAAAAGAAAAATTGTCAATTTCACCCATTCTTCGAGGACCTAATTGGTCATTTCCATTTCATATATCAATTGATATATCTGACACTGATATAGAAGAATTACTTGGAAAGAAAGAGAATCAGTTTAATTATGCCATATATTTCATAAGCAAAAACTTAACACCGACAGAATTGAACTATATTGTTATAGAGAAAGAAATGTCAGTTGTAGTACATGAAGTTAATAAATTTAGACATTACATAATAGGTTATCAAGTATCCATCCACATGGATCATTCATCCATAAAATATTTAATGAACAAAGAAATTACAAATGGAAGAATAAATAGATGGCTCTTATTGATGCAATAATTCAACATCACTGTACAAGATTGACCAGGTAAGGATAATCAAGTTGTGGACTTTCTATCAAGACTTCATTCACCTGGTGATCCAAATCTAGTTTCAGATAATTTTCCAGGTGAACATCTATTTTCTATAACTGTCAAAACTCCATGGTTTGCACCAACTATTTATCATCTAGCATCCTACCATATCTTTACACAAATAAACATAAAAGAAAGATAATTAGAGAAAGAGCTAGATATAGTTGGGTCAATGGTGACCTCTTTTATACTGTTTCTGATCTAATAATAAGAAAATGTGTTAGAGAAGATGAGATTATAGATATTTTGAAAGCATGTCATGACAAGCCATGTGGTGGTCATTTTGCAGAAAAGCGGATGACATACAAAGTGTTGAAACTTGGCTACTACTGGCCACCCATATTCAAAGAATCCAAGGCCTATGTAAAAAGATGTGATAGTTTCCAAAGAATTGGAAGATCAGTGGCATCAAATGAAATTCCAGTAAAGCCGCAAGTACTGATAGAACCATGTGAGCAATGGGCTCTAGATTTTGTGGGACCAATCAACCTGCCATCAAATGGAAAGAAGTACATCCTAGTATGTATAGATTATGTTACTAAGTGGGTGGTATGTACAGATTATGTACATCCTCCTTTTGCATCATTTTAAACACTTCCTCTTTATGTTTAACAGGTATACAATAATCCAAATACCTTTCTAGAAATACTTTCTTCATATCATCCCATGACCTAATAGACCTAGTGATTAGACTCATGAACCATTTTAAAGCTGCTCCTTTCAATGTTGAAGGAAACAATTTTAGTTTTTGAGCATCTTGTAGATATTCATAAGTTCTGCACAAGACCTCAAATTAAAATAAAAATGTCTTAGGGTCTTCACTTTTTAACCCATGAAAGTTTGGAAGAACAGAGGGTGAGATATTTTTCATGGTAGCATTTGTCTCTTCATCTATTATAGGGAATACAACAGAACTTTCAATTCCCCTTCTACCTCTACCTCCTTCTGTATTTCCTCTACCTCTTCCTCTATCTCCTCCTCTTGCTCCTCCTCTACCTCTACGTCCTCCAAATAGTAAGTTCTCTCCATTAAAGATTTCACCTTCTCCTTCTCCTCCTTCTTTTCATCTTCCTGCCATGATAGATTCTTCAGAGCTGATATAAGGTTCTGCTTGGAAGGCGAAGGCTAACTGCTCTTCTGGTTCTTCTATCAATGGTATGTTGAAGAAGGGTTCCTTTTCTTCCTCTTCACTCAGGATTTCTAGCTCTTCAGTTGGAATATATTCCCCTGTAGAAGTGAAAAATGTTATTCCCTCTGTTGGAGTTCTAGGATCTTCTTCCTCCAAGATTGCCTCAGTGGATGAAGTGGGAGACCCTCCTAACTGGATATCTGATCTCATAACTTCAGGAAGCCTATGACCAGTATAGTATGGGATATGAGTTTGAGAGGGAGGTGTACTACTTCTTGGCCTAGGTGGAGTGAGTGGTGTTGTAGGAATTAAGCTTCTACCTCTTACAAATCTTCCCCTAAAGTCTCTTTCTCTACACATATCATTATTTTTTGGATGTAAGAAATAAGGCTACCTAGTTACACTTACCTAAAAATGGCGCCAAAATGTTTAGTCAATTTAGTGTTCTAAATTGCTTACATAAATTATCGACCAGGGGTTGTAAACTGATGAAGTGTGGTGCACTATATGTGCCTAAGTGACCTTTCCCTTACTTCGTTGTTTGTTTTTTTCTTATTGTTTTGGGGGGTTTGTCTTTTTAATCCTTAGTGTGCTACCTTATACTATTAGGAAAGTTAAAAATGAATCTAAATTAAAAAGGAAGAAAAGGAAGTATTATGAAACTAAGTTAATTTTCTATAAAAGAAACCAAATTTTATGGGCTAGTTCTAAGACCTATTTTTGATCAAAAAGGTAAATCATGTACTTCAATTAGTGATTAAACCTAATCCATGGATCTATGACTAAACTAAGATTGAAGACAAAGTGAAAGCAGGAAAATGTGTTGTTGGCGAAAAGTCAGGTCTCGCGGGCAAGACCCAGGTCCAAGGGTTGTGGCCAACAAGGGGTCCGGTGTAGTCTAGGAACACACCGGCATTTTCACCCTGCTCTTGGAGAGCAGTGCGTCTCACCCGAGGCATGCCGCGACCACATGCATAAGGGGATGAGATCACTGGTAAGGAATAAATCCACAACCAAAGAAAGAAAGTGCATCCATTACATATACCAAATTACACATGCAAGATCACTAATTAAGTATTCAGACAGTCGCAACTTAAAATTTTTAAATCAGTGTAAACACAGTACAACACATGAACAACGTATTGAGACAGCAATCCTCCCTTATATTATTCTTCTGGCCGAATACATGATTACATAGCTTTCTTCTCTGATAACTCACAAGTCGGATACAGATGGGTTTGAGAACAGAAAGGAAGAACATAGAAAGTAAGAAACCATAGGAAGAACAGGCATGATTCTTCCGCAGCTGCTCTGCGCATCCTTCCTCAGGTCTTGATCCTCGCGACTTCTCTCGCGTCTGTTCAACCCTCAACAATAACCTTCTTCAGCCGGGTGATCGCCTTTTATTCACCCGCTCCTCGCGACTTGCAGCTTCTCTGTGTCTTCACTCTGGCTTTTCCCAGCTTCTCTTCTGATGTCTGCGTGTTCTACTTTCTGTTTTCTGCTGTATTTCTTTCATCTGCACTTATCTCTGTTCGATCTCCAGCTATCAAGTGCTTCCGCACCACCTTGGTAGCTCTGTAACTCCTGGTCGCTGCGGCGCGGTCGCGGTCGCTATGTGTATTTATTCCGCAACTCAAAAAGAGTCAAAGTTCAAAATGTCTTGGCCAAAAGTTCAAAACTTAAACAAAAACAAGGGCCCCAACAGGCCCCGACCACAATTCTTTGACTCGTCTGCGAGTCAATCACAGATAACAGTTTCTATTTCCATTCCCCCGCTGGCTTCCGTGCCCTGCTCTGCTATTCCTTCTTCTGCCACCCTTTCCTGCTGTACTCCGCCATCCGGTTGGCCAAACAAGGGCCCCAACTCCGGGACTCGGCGGAGTGTTGAATCTCTCAGCTCTGTGAAGGTTGCCACTGCTTGCTGCCATTCCTGCATAAGCAGGTCGGCGTCTTGAGAGATGCAATTAGCGGCGGCTTCGTCAATGGGCGTCGGGGCAGCCCCGAACAGGGTGGCGAGCTGGGCTTCTGCCTTGGCATCCAGCTGGTGCATAGCGTCAGCATGGGTGCGAAGGGGCGGATGGATCTCCTGGATGACGTGCTTGGCCGCTGCTGATTCGGCCTCAGTCTGCTGCATGTGAAGTTCCAGCTCGTCCGACTGGGCGTAGAGCTGATCCAACCTTGCAGGGTCCGTGGTCGCCTGAATGTCCTAGGCAATCTGTTGCAGCTGGGCAGCAATGGGCTGCGTCTTGACAGTTAACGCGAGTGAGCACTCTTGCAAACTGCGTAAAAGAGCAGAAGCTACGGCTGCAATGGAATGAAGAGTGGCTTGCATACTGACTGCCTGCGTCTGTTTGGCAGTCACCTGTCCTGAATGGTCGGCTGGTGGATCTGGAAGGGTAGGCCGTGCGGCTAACGCCGCTTGTAACTCCTGGTTCTCCCTGCAAACAATAGTGAAAACTTCCCTGAGGTGATGAGCCTTTAGGGCGATAGTGTCCTCCTCGATTCTGGTTGGAAGTGGAGCATGGTGAGCCCGTGCAGTGGGCCATACGCTGGAGATCGCTTGGATAGCAATGTTGACTTGCTCCTCGAGGTTGCTCTTCTCCTGCAGCAACTGATTGCGCTGTTCAGTAAGCGCCGTGATCTGATTCCGATGCTCGGTGCACCGCCGCTGTAGCTCGGCATGAATCTTCTCGGCCTTGAGGGCCGCCCGCTGAATGAGCAGATACAGTTGTGCTGGACTCAGTTGTTCTGCAGCTGTTGTGCTGGGTGTACCCTGTTCTGGCGTCTGTTCCTGCGAAGATTGGCCCATGGCCGCTGCTCAGCCTGAAGTCTCTGGAGGATGGACCAGCGTCTGCTGCTGCACTGAAGTGGCCATATCAAGCTCTGGCCGGTCCTGCTGCGTGGTTTGCTCTGTGGAAGGGGCGGCTGAATCAACCCAAACTGTGGCTGGCTGGACAGATATAGTTGGAAGAGAATCCCGGGATGTGGCCACGGGGTCAACAGGTGGTACCACGGCTGCAGTACTGGAGGTGACCTCCGCCCCGTGGTCACCGCCGAAAAGTTCCCGGATCAAAGAATCGGACACAGTGGCTGATGAATTGGACAGATTGGGGGAGGTGGCATGGGGTCGGCTGGTGGAGGGGCCGGTAGATGGAGTGAAAGAGGTGCGAGGGAGACGAATGTTGAGGAAATCTGCCGGATCAATTAGCGGTTCCTCCGGAATCAAAGTTACTGTGGGCGGAGTGGCTGGTGGATCATCCTCCGTAAGATCCACCACGGGATCTGTGGCCGTAGTGCGGGCCCTCTTGGATGGAGGTGGGTCGGCGGAATCGGGTTCGGGGCCCGGTTCACCCATTGGCGTGATGAGGGGGGTGGCAGAAGTGAACAGTTTAGTGGGAATGGGGGAAGTGAGGGGGGCAGTGTCGGAGAGACCACGGGACCGATTAATACGAAATTCAGTAAAAGAAGGAAATATAGGGGCACCACTGGAAACAACCTGGGTTGCCACGTTGAGTCGCCGTGCCTGGTCATTGAAATGCTCAACGATGGGGACCAACGATTCAGGCAGGTCCGCTGCGGTCCCAGCTGCATCTGGTGTGGTCTCCGCCGCAACTTGTGAAGATCCCCCTACGCTGGTCCCGGCAGGCTGCTGTGCGGCCCTCATCCCCTCAAAATTGTAGCGGATGACTCCGTCGCGGACGTGCTGGGCAACCCCCGGCCACGTAGAGACCTCCCTGTGGAAAACATGGTCATTCAGCTGGAAGCGAAGGGGCACCATATGAAAAGTGTGGTGCGGTACACAAGTTGGCCGGATGAAAGTGTGGTTGTGGCTGACGCCAAACCACACCTGTTCACTGTATTCATCCAACAGGTGCCGAGGCACCCGTTGCTGGTAAGTGACCACATCGGTCATCATCCCATACCATTCTCAGAACGCCTCTGCGTTCACCTGCTTGCTGCTGGGGTCCTTGGACACCTGCCAGGGGGAATATTTCATCGCGAGCGGCTGGCTCACGGTGATCTCCGCCGGTGTCCGTATCGGGGGAAGATGCCACTTCCACATGGCGAACGCTAAGAGCAAGTACCCATAGATGAAACTGGTAGTCCGCTTGTAATTGTCTTCGCAAGCCGCGAAGAGTTCCTTCAACACAAACGAGCTCCAGTTCAACCTGGCTCCCTGGACGCAGTGCTCTACAATGGAAATTGTGTCCAGAGTGCACTCTCCCTTGGTGTAGTGGCGCATGGTCTTGCTATCAATCAGGTAGCAAGCGAACCGGATTTCTGGTACATTTATCAAATCTATCTTGGCACCTTTACCACCCCGGCGAGTGCCATATTTGGTGTAGAGGTCCGCATCAGCCGACTTCCGGGCGCGCTTGGAGGATGTCTGGCCCGCAGAGGAGACATCGGAACCAGTTTGAGATAGCCCTGTGAGTCGATTAATGTCTGCTACATGTATTGGAATTTCTTCATTAAGCCACAGGGACCCGTTCTGCACCCGACTGAGGAGGAACCGGGTACATTGCAGAACTGGCCCGGTGGTTCCGAAGACGGGAAGACTCCTCAAATTCATCAAAGTCGACTACTGTAGGCCCCTGAATTCTTCCCGCATCCGAGTATTGGCGCTGCTCCCGGGCGTGTAATGGTGTTCCATGAACGTCTGCCAATGGAGGTGGGGAAACTCAGCCGGGTCGGACAAGTTGGCGTCCATACAGGGTGCATTATCATACTTGCCGACCAGCGACTCTACTCGGTGAATTCTGCTATCTAATGCTGGTTCAGGAACTGAGAGAAGAGCTCTTGGCATCTTGGCGCGTCTCTGATAGACTTGGACGATTCTTCTGTAACTTCCTGCGAGGTGCTGAGTACTCTGATACTGCGAATGCTCTGGAGTCGCTGCAACTTCCAAATTGAACTGGTCTGTCATCTTTGTGCTGATAACCTTCATGCAAATTGGGCCATCTGCTAGCATGCGCGGAGTTGATGAGACTCCATAACGGCAATTAATTCTTGCTATCTTTCTTGCCTGCGATAATCGTGCGATCAATCGCAGGCCTGTGTGTAATCTGACAGTTGCTAACGGCGTCATGGGGAGATGGCCGGACTCGACGGCTGAGGGAACTATGGTTGATGGCAAATGATTACGGTATGATTACTGTCCATTAAGGGAATTTATGACCAAATCTGAGCTATCCTACGGACTGACAAAAGGACTGACGGAAATGACCTGGACTGACACTGGCACGAGGACGGATCCTTCGTGCACGACACGCTGGATTGGAGCGGCGACATGCTGGACTGGCGCTGCGACACGCTGGACTGGCGCTGCGACACGCTGGACTGACCCGCCCCGACCACAGTCGGTTGCAGGAATGTTCCCGCAACTGACTGGTTATTTGACTGAGTACCGACAATTGGAAAGGACTACCTACATTCATCCCGGTTGCGGGAGAGTTATTCACCTACACTACTCTACGGGTTCTCTCGGTTGCAAGAGTTATTAATGAAAAGTGAGAAGTACCTACTCCTGGTAGGGCTTCAGGCGTGCATCATTCACCCATCCCGGAAGAACTGTGCCGTCCAGTTGTGCCAACCGAACGGCTCCTGAGTCGCGGATCTCGATGACAAAGTACGGTCCCAGCCAATGCATCTGGAGCTTGCCTGGAAACTTCTGGAACCGGCTGTCGTATAAGAGAACTTTGCCGCCAACTTGGAAGGCTTTAGTTTTGATGTGGCGGTCGTGCCATGCTTTCTGTCTGGCCTTCTGAACCTTCTGGAGGAATTCCGCAAGAAATCAGACCTCATCCAGCTCCTGTAGCTCCTGGAGGCGTTCCCTCAGTGACGCCTCTTCTGAGAAGTGAAGGGACGTTGCGATCAAAAGGCTGGGTACGGTGAACTCGGCGGGAATCACAGCTTCCCGGCCATACACCAGCTGGAATGGCGTCTGGTTGGTCAAACGTTTTACCGTGGTCCGGTAAGCCCATAATGTCGCTGGTAGCCGCTCATCCCAATCATCCCGCTGAGCGTTGCAAATTTTTGTCAAGCCCTTTTCAAGAATTTTATTGAAGGCCTCCACCGTACCATTGGCCTGCGGGTGGTATGGGCTGCTTTTATGATGCTGAATCATAAATTTTTCCAGTAGTGACTTGACCGTGGCATTAATGAAATGCGTACCCTGATCGCTGGTTAAGCTCCGTGGGCAGCCAAAGCGGCTGATGATGTGTTCAAAGATGAATCGAGCAGCGATCTCTGCCGAGCAGTCGCGTACCGCTGCTGCCTCAGCCCACCGTGTGAGGTAATCCGTCGCAGTAATGATGTACCGGGCTTTGGAATGGCGAGCGATTGGTGCGATGGGGCCTACGAAATCAATCGCCCACTTCTCAAATGGCCGCAACACATGCACCGGGTGTAGCGGAAGCTCGTCCCTGTGCGAAGGCCTTCTCGTCCTCTGAAAAATATCGCAACGTTTCACATAGGCCTTACAGTCTGCATGTACCATCAGCCACCATAGGCCAGCTTGAAGCACCTTCCTTGCGGTGGGTTTAGCACCCACGTGTCCTCCCGCAACACCGCTGTGACATTCCCACATCACTGCTTCCCGCTCATGGTCAAGAACACACCTGCGCAACACCTCATCCAGGCCCAGTTTGTACAGCTGCCCTACGATCAATTGATAATCGGCCGCCCGGACAACCAAGTGGCGTTTCTGAAGAGGGGTGTAATCCTCGGGGCACTGTCCCGTTGTCAGATACGTGGCGATGTCAGCCAGGTAGTCTGGGACTGCTTCAAGTCGGAATAGGTCAGCATCCAGGAGCTGATCGTCGAACGGACCTTCATTCTCTCCCGTCTCCAGCCTGGATAAGTGATCAGGACCAACGTTCAACCTACCAGGCTTGACAATCACCTCAAACGTGAACTCCTGGAAAAGTAGAAGCCATCGACAGATTCTTCCTTCCAACACTGGCTTATTGACCAGATATTTCAATGCCGAATGGTCCGTGAAAAATGTAAATTTGCCACCCAGAAGGTAGTGGCGGAACTTCTGAAGAGAGTACACCATCGCCAACGCCTCCCGCTCGGTCGTGGTGTAATTCTTCTCCGCATTCGATAACCGTCGGCTGGCAAAGTATACGGGGTGGTCAACTGTTGTCTCCCCGGGTTGTGCCAATACAGCGCCAAGTGCAATCCCGGACGCATCAATGTGCACATGGAACTGCTTATCCCAGTCGGGATGAACAAGTATGGGTGCCGTCTCCAACTTCTCCTTCAATGTGTCGAGCGCTTTCCTGCACTCCGTCGTCCACTCAAATGCTTCGGACTTCCGCAACAGTTTCTCCAAAGGGGCAGTGATTTTGGCATAATTGCGGATAAACCGCCTGTAGTATCCTGTTTGCCCGAGCAGTGCCCGCAACTGTTTCACAGTCTCGGGGGCCTCCATGTGGACGATGACCGCGACCTTGGCAGGATCCACGCAGACCCCTTGCTTACACACCACGTGACCCAAGAGTGTGCCGAATGGTACTGCAAAAATACATTTCTTCAAGTTCAAGGAAATCTGCAGCTGGCGACACCGGTCGAACATAACACGCAACAGGGAGGCGTGTTTCTTCAGCAGGCTGTAAACAGTCCAATCGTCCATATAGACTTCCATGAACTTGTGAATGTACTCCCGGAAAGCAGCAATGACAATTCGGGAAAACACAGCCGGTGCATTCTTCAGACCAAACGGCATAACGTGGTATGCGAATGATCCCCACTCAGTTGTGAATGTCGTCTTTTCTTTGTCTTCCTCGGCGATGCGCACCTGATGGTAGCCCGAAAACCCATCAGTGAAGGAATAAGCTTCGTTTCCCGCGACATGATCTAGAACTTCGTCGCTGAAGGGAGTGGGAAACGGATCGTGAATACAAGCATTATTCAAACTCCGATAATCTACACAGACACGGATTTCCGCTTTGTCCTTCTTGTTCTGGATGACAATGGGACTTACCCACTCAGCTTCTTCTACTGGAAAGATGAGACCCGCAGCCAGCATCTTGTCGATCTCCATATTGACCTTCTCTTTGATACGTGGATTCAACCGATAGGGTCGGTGCTTCACCGGCCTGGCTCCTGGTTTCAGTGTGATGCGCATCTCGCCCAGATCCCCCTTGATCCCCTTCAGGTCCGCAACTGATGACGGAAATAAATCTTCATACTCCCGGAGGAGGCTGAAAATTTCTCTTGTCGTCTCCTCATCCCAGTAATCTCCCACCGTTGCCAGCTTAGGTTTCTCCTCCGTTCCAATGTTCAGCTTCTTTGTCTTTAGGGGCTGCGAATGGACTCCTTCTGTTGTCGGCTCGTCGCGGATGCTGCGCTCGCCTTCCTTCTCGTCAAAATAGAGATGCCTAAGGTCTTCCAAACTATCATCCTCCGAATCGCCGTCAATTCGTTGGCAAACCAATTCGCGCTTGACCTCGGAGCGTGACGCCACCGGGCCCTCATCAGGCTCAGTATGGCAGAAAAACAAAACCTCCTTGACGGCTTGTAGGGCCTGAGATTCCTGCACCATCTCCCCTTCGAACGAGAAGCTCTGGACGAACTTTTCCGCGACTGCTTGCCAGGAGCGGGTTCCCCGTTTCCGCTCTTCCTCCAGGTACCAGGCCTGGGGAATTGTTCCCAGGGAATGGACAAACCTGTGGACCCACAACTCCTCAGGATACCTTGCGCTACGCCACTGTTCCTCGCACACCCGCAAATGTTGTCGTGGGTCGGAAGCTCCATGATGTTTAAGTGTAATGCAGTGTCCTTCATCCTCTTTGAAGCGTGCCCGTAGAGCATCCGCCACACGCTCCCATCGCAACAGAGTGTTGCGGTGATTGTTCCACCATCGTCCCGATGTTGACTTCAAGGCTACATCCAAAAGTGGTATCCGGCTTTCCTTTGGGACCCGGTCTTCCACCTTGGCAATAAAAGTATTCACTGCTTGCATGTTTGATAATGTGGGGTATCCGCGGATCTCAGTCCCTACCCACCGGACCTGAGCGATGGAGGCACATCTCCACGTGGTGGTCTCATACCCCCCTTGCTGCCAGTCTTCCCACGCAAGCTCGGATCCGAGCTCCGAGCTCTGCACACTCCGCCAACTGATAGACCCTGTTGCGGTCGGGTTGATATAATCGTCCCGCTTCCCTGCAGTCATCTGATAGAGATGGTCCATCATCTGAGCATCCTCCCGACTGTCCACCGGTTCTGTGTATTGCGGACCCTGATACGGGTCGAGAGGCTGAGTGACCCTTACCTCCCCCTCCTCAAAAATCATCAGCTCCTTCTTGAGGTCGATGATCGCGTAATTCTCAAAAGCCCAATCAATGCCAAGTAAAGCAGGATAGGGGTCCTTATCGCCCATGATATCAATAACCTCAAAGTCAGTGTATGTCTTCACCCCCGCAACGTCGACCTCGACACCCTCGAGTCGGCCGATTGGCAAAATACAGTACTGGTTCGCCATCCTGAGTTGGATTGGGGAATAAGCGAGCCATGGCTTTCCAAGAGCCTCCCATGTCTTTCGTGGCAATATATTGACGTCGGACCCCAAGTCCAACATGGTGTCGCTGATTTGGAATCCTGCGACCTACGTGTTAAGCCGGAATTCTTTGCCTGTTCATTGCTTGTTCCGCTTGACACGTTGCACGTATTGAGGCCTAACGTCCACCAGATCTCTGGGTTCTGTGCGCCCCTGCAGCACTCCGTCTAAAGCATGCTTGAGCTGCTGTCGCAGCCCAACGTTATCAACAATCCTGAGGAATAGCTCGAGCCAATCCTCGACCACAGCATCTGCGGCATTCTGCGCACTGGATTCCGGCCGCCAGGGCTCCTCCAGCCCTCCCTCGTTCCGCACTGGGCGAATGCCTCAACCGCCTCCTGAAAATACTTCTTCTGGACTTCGGGCCTGATCAACTTCTTTGGGGATGCCGGCCGAACCACTCGTGCTGGCTCCTTCTCGTGGGCATCGTCTCCCGTATTCTTTCCACCCCGTGTTACCATCGCAACGTTCTGCATGTCAGGGGTTGCGGTGCTGCGCAGTTCTGAGTTTATCAGATTCGCTCCCCTCTGCCTCACCCGTTCTTCCCACTTCTTGATGAGCTCCGGACAGTCTTCTGTAGCATGGGCATTGACCCGACACTGGGAACACCAGGGTCGTCGTGGGAGGGGAAATTCTCGAGCCACATGACCCTCCTGGTCACAGTTGTAGCACTTTACCGGACCGCGTCCCCCTGTTCAGCCTCCCCGCATGCCTCCGCCTCTTCCTCTTGGAGCCTCGTTCACCCTGTACGAGGGACGATCCAATCGATCCGCAAGAGCGTCAAGTGCCCTGCACTGCTCAGTATTGTGAGTCGTAGACACACAGAATTTGCAGTATACATTATTCGGCACCGTGGAGTACTTTTGTAATATCGGGCACATCCGAGGAGGATGCCCCATCGTCCGGAAAATCTCATAGTACTCTGTGGTGGAGGACCCCGGTTGCGGTGGGAACCCCGCAAAGGTCTGTTGCGGCTGGTAGACTCCCTGCGGGTTCATTGCCGCACCACCCCCTGGTGGTGGTCCCCCCTGAATTGCTGCAACTGAGGGTCCAACTCCGGCGCCGCGCAACCGAGGGCATTCGGTTGCGACGTGTCCCTCGACCAGGCAATGAGTACACCAAACATTCGGTCGCACTGGTCTCGCTGGCTGAATTTCCTTGAGCTTTTCAGTCAAGCTGGCGATCTGGTGTTGCAACCCTATCAGAGAAGGGTCTTGCGGGGCCAGCCCCCCCCTGTATTCCTGGGGGTATCCCGCCATGGCTTCAATCTTCATGGCCTACTCCAAAGCGTCTTGCAGATTATCAATCTTCTGCTGTGTGAGAGGGGTTCGCGTCAAGGGGAGCAGAGCCTTGATGAACCAGTCCCTCTGGTGGTTTGGATCGATCGGGTAGCTAAGTTTCCCGATTGCATCCTTGAATCGCCGCATCAACTCCCACGCGGTCTCTCCTTCCTTCTGCTTAATTTCCCACAGCTCTGACAGGCCTTGCTGGTCTGTCTGGGGGAGCTTGAATTCATGGAAAAAATCCCGCTTCACGTCCGCAATTACAGGGTTAGGGTGCGCCTCGGACCACTTGATGAACCAACGCAGAGCTCTCTCTCTGAGCGTGATTTGGAATTCTATTAACTTCCCTGCATCCGGCGTCTGTCGAGCCCTCCAGATGGCTTTGCATAGATACCAGTGTTGTTCTATGTCGTCATTTCCCCGACCAGAGAACTCCGGGTACCGGGTGAAAGATCCAGCCATGTGTACTTGCGGAGAATTAACCAGGATAAAACCTCCGGGTCCTGGTTGCGTAACGGTCCCACTAGGGAAACTACTACTACTAGTAACGCTGCTGCTACTGGGCGTTACCGACGCCGCTGATCTACTATATGACTGACTTAATGCTTGTAACTGAATAAAAATATTTCTTAAAGGTTGATAAAGTACCAGGGGAAGGTCGGGATCCTGGCCATGCGGAAAGCGGGACGTAGGGCTGCCTGGAGGGGTGGGTGCCGTTTGATCCTGGAACATCTGCTGCATCACGTTGTGCCATTCGTCATCGGAGCTTTCTTCGGGCTGCATCTTTCCATTGTCTTCGCTAGTCGTTACTTCTCTTTCTCGCGTCGCTGGGCTCCCATGCACCCACTGTACGTCCGCTGCCGTCCCGTCTCCTGTCCGGGTATCCAAACCCATAGTTCTTGTCTTCTGAGGCGCCTCCTTCTGATTTCTCCTCTCGATTTCCCTTCTCTTCAAATCTCTCATTACCCTTCTTCGCCACCTATCGGCGATCTGTGCCCGCCAATGTGCACGTGACTCCCGCAACTTGCATGCGGCCTCAACGTCCATCCCCCGCTCCCCACTCTTACAGTCTACACAGCATCGGTCCCCTCAATCCCTCTCCCAGTATGGGTGGTTTACTCTTCCATACTCGTTTTGTGGAATTCAATCAACCCTTCGTCCACCATCAGGGCTTTGATCCACAGCGGAATCTCCTTCAACAGCTTCCCCCTCAGCCCTGAGTGAAAAACAACCTCGGCCTTCAAGAAGGATTGGTAACACTCAGCGGAAAACTCCACAACGTATCCTTCCAACGTGGTCCTCACCCAAAAGTCCACTGCGCGGGTTAGTTCAGTATCTACACGATGCAGTGCTACCAGGTCTTCGTGCGCCCACCTGCGGTTTATCTTTCGCAAGCCTTCTTGGGGCACCGTCGCTCGTAACCTCCGCAACCAGTTGTACAGGTCCGTAGGGAACCTTCCCCAGAAAATTTCGTACGTATCACTAGCTGAGTCAGAGAAAAGAACAAGCTCCCTGAGCGCCGCCTCCTTCTTCTTGGTCAGCTTTGCTTGTTGAGCAATGAACTGGTCAAGATGATCATCCCACCATCACCGTATTTCTCCTTCAAAAATCCTCGAGACCATGATCTAGATCCCCTCAGAACATGCAGGTCCCGACAACGGAACCATTTGTTGGCGGAAAAGTCAGGTCTCGCGGGCAAGACCCAGGTCCAAGGGTTGTGGCCAACAAGGGGTCCGGTGTAGTCTAGGAACACGCCGACATTTTCACCCTGCTCTTGGAGAGCAGTGCGTCTCACCCGAGGCGTGCCGCGACCACATGCATAAGGGGATGAGATCACTGGTAAGGAATAAACCCGCAACCAAAGAAAGAAAGTGCATCCATTACATATACCAAATTACACATGCAAGATCACTAATTAAGTATTCAGACAGTCGCAACTTAAAATTTTTAAATCAGTGTAAACACAGTACAACACATGAACAACGTATTGAGACAGCAATCCTCCCTTATATTATTCTTCTGGCCGAATACATGATTACATAGCTTTCTTCTCTGATAACTCACAAGTCGGATACAGATGGGTTTGAGAACAGAAAGGAAGAACATAGAAAGTAAGAAACCATAGGAAGAACAGGCATGATTCTTCCGCAGCTGCTCTGTGCATCCTTCCTCAGGTCTTGATCCTCGCGACTTCTCTCGCGTCTGTTCAACCCTCAACAACAACCTTCTTCAGCCGGGTGATCGCCTTTTATTCACCCGCTCCTCGCGACTTGCAGCTTCTCTGTGTCTTCACTCTGGCTTTTCCCAGCTTCTCTTCTGATGTTTGCGTGTTCTACTTTCTGTTTTCTGCTGTATTTCTTTCATCTACACTTATCTCTGTTCGATCTCCAGCTATCAAGTGCTTCCGTGCCACCTTGGTAGCTCCGCAACTCCTGGTCGCTCCGGCGCGGTCGCGGTCGCTATGTGTATTTATTCCGCAACTCAAAAAGAGTCAAAGTTCAAAATGTCTTGGCCAAAAGTTCAAAACTTAAACAAAAACAAGGGCCCCAACATGTGTCAACTGTTGTACTTTAGGTTTTTTCAACATTCAATGATTAGGTCAAAACACTATGAGATGAAATCAAATGTTTGTACCTTAGTTGCTAAAGTCCTAAGATGGAAAACAGAGAATGCTATTAAAAATCACCTAAGATGTTTTAGTTACTCCGTTTACCCAATATGTAGAGAGTGACGCCTTTGTGGTAATGTTTCTAAGTAACCATTACATCTGTCTAAACTAAAGAACTACAATAACTTTTTAAAATGAAATAACTCAAACATTGCATTACATCTAATCATTTAACCATCCTTGCTTAGTATATTCAGGTTAGTTTCTTTCAGAATAATCTTTAAGAAGATTGTTTTGTTGGAATGAAATGAGGATCTTCTAACTAAAACCAACTAAGTGAATAATTGACTTATCAGTATCATCCAACTGTGAAGCTTGTGGCCTCTTGAAATGGCTTCGGAAAAATCAATTACACCTTTAGTTCTTAGCAAGAAAATGACAAGAAATGAAATGTATTCTAAAACTAACTAAGTGAATAATTGACTTATCAGTCTCATCCAACTGTGAAGCTTGTGGCCTCTTGAAATGGCTTTGGAAAAATCAATTACTCCTTTAGTTCTTAGCAAGAAAATGACAAGGAATGAAATGTATTCAACCACTGCACTTATAAGACATTTAATCATTCCAAGTAAGATTTAAAATATGAGAAAAATGGTTTTCATGAATGTTTAATTAAACACAGCAACTAACAGCTAGTTTCTTATGAATTTGAAAAGGCAAAACAGTAAACTAAACAACCATGTTTCTCAGCACTTCAATATTTATGCCAATCCTGAAGATAGAAGTCCTATCTCCTTGAAACGTTTTGGAAGGCAAATCTCCACAGTTGCATTTAAACTATAAAAAAACGGAAATTAAGCATGAACATAAATCACTAAACAGAATTGAATAAATCTAACTAGAAAGCATTACAAACCTCCTTTAGCAGCAGGGGCCCTCTGCTACCAAGTTGGTTAAATCCTTAGTTTTTTAGAAACGTAATCAAACCAACGTCTGGGAACTGAACTTCTTTATTGAAACAGATATTTAGAAAATAGAGTATTTCACTGTAATTTTGAACTTGTGCTACAAAAAAATTTCTTGTTCTTGGTTCTATATAACCTCTATTTAAAGGTAATTTACATAACTAACTATGAAGAAAAATAGCTACAGGTGTATGTTTGAATCACAATCAAACTAGGACTTTTAGGACTCATGATTTGCTACGAAGCAAATCAGGAGTCCTAATTGTTGTAGGAAACGATCTTTGACTTATAGCTTTGACCATAGGGTTAGGCACCTCCATATGTCGATCTGATCCATATGAATAGGATGAAATCTGTGTAGGAGAGATTTTGAGAACACCCATGTGGCCCGCTCCTTCAACTGATACCTGTAACATGTTCAACCACAAGAGTAGCTACGAAATGCACAGTCAGCTGTAGAACAGGATGCATTCTGTAGCTAATCTACAAAAACTTATAAAAATAGCAGAAATCATGAAAATAAAATATGTCAACCATTTTTATCTATTCTTGAGACAAACCTTGGCATTCTTCACTGATTAGGTTTTATGAACTGATGGAAAAGAGGTGAAATGAGATGGGAAAAATTGTAAAGGAGAGGGTAATCCTGGGGTTAAACATACCCCCACTGCAAAATCATTGCGTGTCCTCATGCAATTTGCCAAAATTTTAAGTTATTCTCCCTTACTGCATGTGTTCTAAAACTTCAGCTAAGACATCCAACCTTATTCTTCTTTTTCTTATGGAAGTCAATGTCATTCTTGGCCTTTTCATGAGAAGTTTGAATCTGAGGTTTATGAGTGCTCTGTTTAACCTCTTTTTCTTATTCTTCAATTTCCTGTTTTCCTTGTGTGATAGCCTTAGCTGCATAGTAGAGTTATCATTCATTGCATTTTTCAACTTGACTTGCTCTTTCAAAATCTCATTTTCATTCTTGATGTGCCTATTAAATATCTCTAATTCATATTTATCTTGCTCAATAGTTTCAATCAGAGGTTCTTGTGGATTGACAGGTATTTCTTAGCTCATTGAGGCACTTCTTTCCAATGATTCCACATAATCATATATTTGTTGCTGAACTGGGTATATACCAGGAGATCTTCTACTGGGGCCTTCTTCAAAATGATACACAGGAGAGTTTTGAGGACTATACTTAGGATATTTTTCAATAGGTGATGGAACTGGGGTTTCTTCATCTATATTTATGAGTTTTTTCTCCTTGGTAAATGTCTTCTTTATGATGCCTTAGAGTCTAGAGCTTCTTCTTAGCTTTGGAGGATTCCCATCCTCTTCATTAATACCTTCACTTGATTTCCTTTTCTTTCATTTAGCCTTAATTTGTTTCCTCATTTCTGTTAACTTCTCAGAAATTAGTTCTTTATCTTCTTCCTGTGGTGGAGTGTCAAGTTTGTTTTCAACAACCATGTCAGTTTTCTTTCTTCTACTTCTCTTAGCATTTTATTGCTTAGGTGGTGATTCTGGTTGTTCCCGAAAATGCTTCCTTATAAGGAAATCTTCCCAATTGTCTCCTATGCTCTTTAAGTAAAATTCAACCAATATTTTCACTAAACCATGATGATGCAGAGTGTTTTCTTAAATTTGGATTCTCTTTTGGACATTGGAGGCCATTCTCCTTAGACTATTGAGCATAAAGTAAGGTAGGTTGATCTCTTTGTTTTCTAGAAAATTCATTAACAATCTGATATGATAAACATACATGGTTCCATACCTTCCCTCACAAGTTATAATTTTTTGCAAAATCAGCAGCATGTTTCTCCACTTAATTTTTAGAGCAGTACTTCGAATTCCTTTTCTAAAGACTGAAACATCCATACTTGGATTTTTAAGGATCCCCTTCCATGACTCGTTATGAAATTCTTTGTTCTTGAACCACCGCTCTCCTTGCCTTGGAAGATCTGTTGCTTTAGCCAAGAATGACTCTGTTATTGTGAATTTGATGTCTCCAATCTCCACCTCAGTTCCTTCAAAAGATATGGAAAATGATTTGGTAAATTCCTTATGGAAGCCATCAAACTTTTCTATAAACCTCAACCATCTAGCTTGCTATAGTATCTCTCTAACCTATGGATATAATTCCATGTATTTGACTCCTACTGGCTCTGTTCTGACAATTAGACCCATTCTTCTTATGTGCAGAGTATCTTTGCCCTTAGAATTATCCCTTTGTGTTTGAAAAATGGATTGGTTGCAGAGTTTGATGGAGGTGAATGAGCGATGGAAATGAACTAGCTATGGGAAAAATATGAAATGAGTTACGGATATGATGGAGGGTTTATAGTAAAATGTAGGTAATTAGTGAATGATACAGTCTTAGAGAGACGTGGCCTAATAGGTTACGTTATGACTATGACCGTTAGTCATTAATCAATGGTTTTAATGATGGAACTTTGTGAAACGATAAATGAGGGATAAGGCTGAGATTCATCATGATGAGGATTAATCAATTCGAATGATAGGTTTCCAAGGAACATATAAATGTACACATTATACATATTTTATGTTTTAATTCTTGCTATTAAAATAAATTTCTACATTTTACCTCAGAATTTGACCTTGTTGTTTGTTGTTGCTTGATGGTGTTCCTTAGGTACTCATTTTGTAGCATGATGATCTTTATAAAATAGTCCTATAATCTCTTTTTGCAAGTATCATCTCTGTATTTGTTGCAGTGGCTTGCAGAATCAGATTAGCTACAGAATAGAACTATCTACAAAATGTGAGTAGCTGGAAAATGTGCCTGGCTACAGAATATGATCTGTCAAAAGAATATAAAATATGGATATGGAATATGGGGTGAACTGGACTATGAATGTGAGTGGAAAAATTTTTGTGATGAAATTAAAGTGAAATGAAATGGAAGTGGAGTGACAGTGGAGTGTAATGAACTTGCAATTTATGATTTGCAAGTATGAACATTTATTCACAGAAAAGAGAAATGAAAGTATAAGATGTTAGAGAGCTTTGATTTTCACCCTGTACTTTCTGCATAAGTATGTCAATCACTGATTGGTTTTCATACTTATATATATATATATATATTATTTTTATTTTATTTTATTTTTATATAGAAAAATAAAAGCTAAGTTTGTGAAGAAGAAGAATTCTTCTTCACTAACTCCATATCAATGTTATCCTGAAATTTTCTGATAAACTCTTCTTTTGAAAGTGGTTTATGATATACTTTCAGCCTATGACCATTTACAAGAAGAGATACCTTTTCTTCATCTATTATTCTGATCTTTACTGCTCCATTTTGAAAGACTTTCTTAATCTCATATGGTCCAAGCCAATGAGTCTGAAATTTCCCTTGAAAATCCTTAAATTTTGAGTCAAACAAGAGTGCCCAGTCCCCTTCTTGAAAATTTTTCTCTTTGATATAATTTTCATGCCATTTATTCCTTTGATGATGGAATATACTGGTTCTTTGGACTACATCTTGTCTGATTTCATCTAGCTCATTAATTTTCTCCAGTCTATGGTTTTGTGCTTCTGTCAAATCAAGTCCCAGTTGGACTGCCATCTTGAAGGTTTTGATCTGAAATTCTATAGGAAACATGACTTGCTTCCCATAAATAAGTTCATAAGGAGTATGTCCTGTTGTGTTTCTCCATGTAGTTCTATAGGCCCATAAGGCTTCAGGAATCCTTTCTGCCCAATATCTTCTATGCAGATGAATAGTCTTAGTGAGAATTCCTTCAATCACCTTGTTGGTAGATTCAACCTGACCATTTGTTTGTGGATGGTAAGGGGTAGACTTCCTGTGCTTGATTTTGTAATTTTATACCATCTTTTGCACCATCTTTGACGTAAATTGAGTGCCTTGATCTGTTACAATTTCTCTTGGAACACCAAAACGAGTAAATATATCCTCAAAAAGAAAATTAATTACAGATGTTTCATTAGCAAAAGATAATGCTTTAGCCTCTACCCATTTAGAGACATAATCAATGCATACCAGGATATACTTCTTTTTTTTATATGGAGGATTGATAGGTCCGAAAAAATCCAAGGCAATATTTTAAAAGGTTCAATAAGTACCTAAGGTTGTAACGACATTTCATTTGAAGGAGCAGGTTTCCCTACCCTTTGACAACTATCACACCTTTTGACATATTCTTTGGCATATTTGAAGATGGATGGCCAATAATATCCTAAATGAAGGATTTTATAGGTTGTACTCTTGTTAGTAAAATGTCCACCACAGGGTTCATCATGACATGCCTTAAGAATTTCAGGAATTTCATCCTCTCAAACACATCTTCTGATAATAAGATTTGCACCTACCTTATACAATTCATTAGTAATCCATGAATATTTTGCACTAATTTGAATTATTCTTGTTTTCTCTCTAGCATGCATATTTGAAGGTAATTTCCCTGTAACTAAATAATTGGCAATATCTACAAACCAAGGAGTTTGAGTAGTTATTGCAAAGAGATATTCATCAGGAAATTTATCCTCAACTAGAGTGTTACCTTTGATATTTTGAATTCTAGACAGAAAATCAGCAACTGTATTTTGTTTTCCAGGTCTGTCTAGAATAGTAATGTTAAATTCTTGTAAGAGAAATAACCATCTTGTAACTCTGGTATTAGTAACAGATTTATTCATTAAATACCTAATTGCAGAGTGGTATGTGTGAACAAAGGTTTCATAGCCTGTTATACAATGTTTGAATTTATTGATATCATGAACAACAGCTTAGAATTATTTTTAAGTTACATTGTAATTCAACTCTGGAGGAGTCAAATTTTTACTTGTGTACTAGATGGCATAAGGGATCGGGTCTTTTTGTCCTAACACAGCTCCTAGAGCTGTGTCTGAAGGATCTGTTGATATATGAAAGGTAGTTTCTAGTTAGGTCCTCTTAAGATAAGTGCTTTAGAATTTTTTTCTTTTAGAGTTTCAAATGCTAACTAGCAATCAGGATTCCATTTGAATTCACAATCCTTGGTAAGTAATTTGAAGAGTGGGGATTCTATTTTGGTAAAATTTTCTATAATTCTTCTATAATACCATGTGAATCCTAGAAAACTTCTAACATCCTTTTGGAAACTTGGGACTAATAGTCTGGAGATGACCTCAAATTTTGATTTATCCACTTTGATTCCATCTCCTGAAATATGATGTCCTAAAACAATCCCTTTAGTAAACATCATGAAACATTTTTCATGACTCAGTGAAAGGTTTTATTTTTTACATCTTTTTAAAACTTTCTCCAAGTTTTCTAAAGCTTCTTCAAATGAATTCCCATAGACTGTAAAGTCATCCATGTAAACTTCTACACAATCATGTATTAGATCAGAAAAGATTCCTAGTACTGTCCTTTGAAATGTTGCAGGTGCATTGCACAATCCAAAAGGAAGTACTCGGTAGGAATTAGTTCCCCAGGGATAGGTGAATGTGGTTTTATCCTGATCTTTAGGTGTAAATTGAATTTGATTGTAACCACTGAAACCATCCAAAAATGAGAAATGCTTTTTTCCTGCTAATGTATCTAACACTTGATCTATAAAAGGTAAATGAAAATGATATTTAAGAGTAGCTTTATTCAATTCTCGATAATCAATGCATACCCTCCATTTACCATTTTTCTTGGGTACAATCACCAAAGGAGAAACCCACTGACTGTCTGAAATTGGATAGATAATGTTGACATTCAGTAATTTTTGGAACTCTTCTTTCACAACTTCCCTAAGATTTGGATTCATCCTTCTCTGAGGTTGTCTGATAGGTTTACAATTTTCCTCTATGTAGATGTGATGAGTGCAAGTCTTAAGACTAATCCCTTTCATGTCAGTGTATTCCCATGCATATGCAGATGAATGTTTTTGTAATGTTTTTATTAGCTCTTCTTGTTGTAATTTTTCCAGGTGTTTTTTTTATGTTCAAGGTTTTTCGTGGAAATATTTCAATTGTAGAGCTACCAAATTCTTCCATGGAATAGAGAGACATCTGCCTAGATGAAAAATATTCAATATTAGATCTTTCTTGGAAATGATCATGTCCATATTATGTTGATGATTCATAATTTTCTAAAGTATTCAATATTTGACTATCTTCACTAATGTTTGAAATAGTAAAGAGAGGCTGTATATCTTCTTCATCATCAATCCATTGTTTGTAATCTATCTCTGTGATTTTTCTTGCTGGAGGATATAAAGTGAATTTCTTAGTTGATTTTCCATCAAAGATGTACATATCACCAGATCTACAGTTGATGAAAGCATCAACTGTAGCCAACCAAGGTCTTCCTAATATAAGAGGATGTCCTCCTAGATTATTTTTAGGAGTTAGAATCATAAAATCAACAGGATACTCCCAAGAATCTAAGGACACTGAAATATCTTCTAACACACCATCTGGTTTGATTATAGACCTATCTGCTAACTGTAGTAATGTAGGTGTATAAAGAAGATTAGGAAGCTTAAGTTGTTCCATGGTTTGCTTGCTCATGATGTTTATTGTTGCTCAATCCATTAATGTGTTTAGAATTTCAATTCCATTGATATGTGTTTTGACAACTGGACTTCCGAGATCTAGATATTTTTGAATGGCAATCTTTCCCATCATTATGTCTGCTATTTTTCCTACCAGTTGAATTTTTTTTTATTTCCTTTATTTTTCTTCCTGGTTTCTTCATACTCAACTCCTTCATGGTTTTAGCTAAGACTGGAATTTCCATGATGGTTTGTAACAATGGAATTTTGATGCAAACATTTCTCAATTCATCTGAGAAATCATAATTAGGCAATATAATATGTTCTATACCTCTATCAATTTGTAATATTTCAGGAAAAGGAGGTGTAGAAGTAGATGTTGATGGTTGCTCTAATATAGGAGTTGAGTTTATTGCTTCTTTCTATTTTTCATTTTCAATGTTTTGTTTTTGATGAGATGTTCTCTCTTCAAAACTTTTATTAACTTGTAGAGAATATTCCTTAGAATTGTCTTTTTCTTGAATTACCACAGAAGGTTTCCTTTTTTCAAGTATCTTTCCAATTCTAAGTTGAACATCATTAAGATCTAGAGGAGTGATTAAATAAGTTGGAAATTTTTGACCTTCTATCACATAGGTATTCTAAGGATTTTTATTATTTGGGTTTGGTACTAGTTGGGCAGGTAATTGATTTGGTCTTTGAGGGAATGGCAGTGAGAGTTGTGGATTTTGATTTTGAGTTTGAAGTTGGGGTTGTGTATTTTGTTGAGGATAGTGTTGGGGAGGATAATTTGGTTGGGCAGGTAATTGATTTGGTCTTTGAGGGAATGACAGTGAGAGTTGTGGATTTTGATTTTGAGTTTGAAGTTGGGGTTGTGTATTTTGTTGAGGATAGTGTTGGGGAGGATAATTTGGATAAGATTGATAAGATGGGTAGGATGGAGGATACTGATAGTACTAGGAGAATCTTCCAAAATGATTTTGTATCCCTTGAGCCTAAGGTTGGGATTGATTTTGAGATTGAGGCCAAGGTTGCTGCCAAGAATTCCAATTTGGTGGGGGTTGATTATATACTTGGTTGTTAAACCCTTGAGTTTGAGGCCCTTGCCAAGGTATTCTAGAGACAAAACAAAGATATTCTGTAGGATTTGTATTTGTTTCTTCTTGAAAATAGCCTTAAGACCAGGAATTGAAGGAAAACCTTGGTCTCATGGTTCTCTGAACAAATCACACAGGTTTCTATTACTTTTTCATCAAGAGGACATTCTCTCAAAGCATGCTTATTTCCGCATTTGGGACAGAAGATTTCTAAGGCATCAATCTCAGCTTTCTTCTTGTTTTGTAGCTTAAGGGTGTCTATTTGCTCACTAAGACTCCCTAGAATGTCAGTTTTGAATTCATCAAGCATGTTTCCAATTTCTGCCCTACTTACTGTTCCAGTTGCAGACTTGTTTACCCTAGCTAAAGTAGGATCTCTTGGTCCTTTCAAAATTTTCAATTTTCCTCTTGTGAGATTAATACATAGTTCCCCAATATCAGCTAATGGAAGTTTAGATATTTCTCCCTTCCCCATCATGTTAAGGATATCTATCCATTCATCTATAATTGTTTTCAATAAAAGAGCTTTTAGAGTATCTTGGTCTAGATTCTCCATCTTTTCTCTCTTAATGTTATAGTTGAATCTTTCAAGTAGATCTTCCAAATTTTCATCCTCCTTTTGCATCATTTTAAACACTTCCTATTTATGGTTAACAGGTATACAATAATCCAAATACCTCTTTATAAATGCTTTCTTCATATCATCCCATGACCTAATAGACCTAGTGACTAGACTCATGAACCATTTTAAAGCTGCTCCTTTCAATGTTGAAGGAAACAATTACAGTTTTTGAGCATCTTGTAGATAGTCATAAGTTCTACATAAGACCTCAAATTCAAATAAAAATGTCTCAGGGTATTCACTTTTTAACCCATGAAAGTTTGGAGGAACAAAGGGTGAGATATTTTTCATGGTAGCATTTGACTCTTCATATATTATAGGGAATCCAAAGGTACTTTCAATTCCCCTTCTACCTCTACCTCCTTCTGCATTTCCTCTACCTCTTCTTCTATCTCCTCCTCTTGCTCCTCCTCTACCTCCTCCAAATATTAAGTTCTCACCATTAAATATTTCACCTTCTCCTTCTCCTCCTTCTTCTCCTCTTCATGCCATGATAGATTCTTTAGAGCTAATATAAGGTTCAACTTGGAGGGCTAACTAATCTTCTGGTTCTTTTATCAATGGTATGTTGAAGAAGGGTTCATCTTCTTCCTCTTCACTCGGGATTTCTAGCTCTTCAGCTAGAATATATTCCCCTGTAGAAGTGAAAAAGGTTATTCCCTCTATTGGAGTTCTAGAATCTTCTTCCTCCAAGATTGCCTCAGTGGATGAAGTGGGAGACCCTCCTAACAGGATATCTGATCTTAAAACTTCAGGAAGCCTATGACCAATATATTATGGGATATGAGTTTGAGAGTGAGGTGTACTACTTCTTGGCCTAGGTGTAGTGAGTGGTGTTGTAGGAATTAAGCTTCTGCCTCTTACAAATTTTCCCCTAGAGTCTTTTTCTCTACGCATATCATTATTTTTGGGATGTAATAAATAAGGCTACCGAGTTACACTTCCCTGGAAATGGTGCCAAAATTTTTAGTCAATTTAGTGTTCTAAATTGCTTACATAAATTATTGAGCAGGGCTTGTAAACTGATGAAGTGTGGTGCACTATATGTGCCTAAGTGAACTTTCCCTTACTTTGTTGTTTGTGTTTTTCTTATTGTTTTTGGGGGTTTATCTTTTTAATCCTTAGTGTGCTACCTTAGACTATTGGAAAAGTTAAAAATGAAACTAAATTAAAAAGGAAGAAAAGGAAGTATTATGAAACTAAGTTAATTTTCTATAAAAGAAACCAAAGTTTATGGGCTAGTTCTAAGACCTAGTTTTGATCAGAAAGGTAAAACATGTACTTCAATTAGTGATTAAACCTAATCCATGGATCTATGACTAAACTAATATTGAAGACAAAATGAAAGCAGGGAAATGTGTCAACAGTTCTACTTTAGGTTGGTTCAACATTTAATGATTAGGTCAAAACCCTATGAGATGAAATCAATTGTTTATACCTTAGTTACTAAAGTCCTAAGACAGAAAACAGAAAATGCTATTAAAAATCACCTAAGATGTTTTAGTTACTCCATTTACCCAATATGTAGAGAGTGACCCCTTTGTGGTAATGTTTCTAAGCAACCATTACATTTGTCTAAACTAAAGAACTACAATAACTTTTTAAAATGAAATAACTCAAACATTGCATTACATCTAATCATTTAACCATCCTTGCTTAGTATATTCAGGTTAGTTTCTTTCAGAATAATCTTTAAGAAGATTGTTTTGTTGGAATGAAATGAGGATCTTCTAACTAAAACCAACTAAGTGAATAATTGACTTATCAGTATCATCCAACTGTGAAGCTTGTGGCCTCTTGAAATGGCTTCGGAAAAATCAATTACACCTTTAGTTCTTAGCAAGAAAATGACAAGAAATGAAATGTATTCTAAAACTAACTAAATGAATAATTGACTTATCAGTCTCATCCAATTGTGAAGCTTGTGGCCTCTTGAAATGGCTTCGGAAAAATAATTACTCCTTTAGTTCTTCGCAAAAAGAAAAAAAATGACCAAGAATGAAATGTGTTCAACCATGCACTTATAAGACATTTAACCATTCAATGTAAGATTTAAAATATGGGAAAAATGGTTTTCATGAACGTTTAATTAGACATAGCAATTGACAGCCAGTTTCTAATGAATTTGAAAAGGAAAAATAGTAAACTAAACAACCATGTTTCTAGCACTTCAATCTTTATTCCAATCCTAAAGACAGAAGTCCTATCTCCTTGAAACGTTTTGAAAGGCAAATCTCCACAGTTGCATTTAAACTATAAAAAAACTGAAAATCAAGCATGAACAGAAATTACTAAATAGAATTGAAGAAATCTAACTAGAAAGCATTAAAAACCTCCTTTAGCAGCAGAGGCCCTCTGCTACCAAGTTGGTTAACTCCTTAGCTTTTCAAAAGCGTAATCAAACCAGCATCTTGGAATTAAACTTCTTTATTGAAAGAGTTTTAGAAAATAGATTATTTCACTGTAATTTTGAACTTTTGCTACAAAATATTTTCTTGTTCTCGGCTCTATAGAACCTCTATTTAAAGGTAATTTGCATAGCTGACTATGAAGAAAAATAGCTACAGGTGTATCTTTGAATCATAATAAAACTAGGACTTTTAGGACTCATGATTTGCTACGAAGAAAATCAGGAGTCCTAATTGCTGTAGGAAACGGTCTTTGACTTATATCTTTGACCATAGGGTTAGGCACCTCCATATGTCGATCTGGTCCATATGAATAGGATGAAATCCTTGTAGGGGAGATTTTGAGAACGCCCATGTGGCCCTCTCCTTCAACTAATACCTATAACATGTTCAACCACAAGAGTAGCTATGGAACGCATAGTCAGCTATAGAACAGGCTGCATTCTGTAGCTAATCTAAAAAAACTTATCAAAATAGAAAAAATCATGAAAATACAATATGTCAACCATTTGTATGTATTATTGAGACAAACCTTAGCATTCTTCACTGATTAGGGTTTATGAACTGATGGAAAAGAGGTGAAATGAGATGGGAAAAACTATAAAGGAGAGGGTAATCATGGGGTTCAACATGAATTACAAGTATAATGGTACTTGATCCATCATTGAATATACTATGCAGAAGGGACCTGATACATCACTGAAAATATTGAGCAGAAGGGACCTGATACATCATTAAACATACTATGTAGAAGGGACCTGAGATATCATTAAGAATATTATCCAGAAGGGACCTGTATCATATGATAAAAGAAACTTCAAGCATTGTTGAAATTATGTCAGAAGGGATTTGAAATTAAAAAATGTCAGAAGGGACCAACTACATCAATATTCAAGACTTATTGAACATGACAGAAGGGACCTAAAATGTTAAAATTTAAACTACAGAAGGGACCTAAACAACATCATTCTGAAACAATAATCAGATGCAAAGCAAAAATAAGTCTCTACATTTCTACATATCCTGGAAGAGCCATCATTATAAAAAAGACAATGTTGACCATCATTTTACCAAAGGACATCATGGACATCAAACGATTTGTGGGAATACAAGTATGGTAAGTGAAGTTTTTCTCTTAAAATTTGAATTTAAAAAAAGAAATCTATAGATTGTTAAAGCTAATTTAGTATTGGTTATGCATATTCTACCTACATTTGACTACCTTCATATTCTACTGATTACATTCCTATTCCTATTCATTATTTTACCCATCATATCCTTATCCATATCCATTATCCTAACTATTTAACTAATTATTCCATAAACAATATATTATTCCTTATCCATATCACATTAACCCTACTTTTCTTAAACATAAATATCATAAACAAAGGCCTCAATTATCGAACCCTTGTTGGACCTACAAGAAGAAAAAAAAATGTTAGTTTCATGGTAAACATTTAATTTTAAAATATGACCATTATTTGGTCATTTTTAAAATTGAATAAAGGTCAAAACATAAGCTAAAATCATATGAGAGTGCAATAAGCAAATATCAAAACAAAACAAATATGCAAACTATATTATTTAAGAGCGCAATCATATATATGATTAAAATCTAAGGTGATGGGCGGAAATGCAATTATGATACAAACAAAAATGCAAATGAAATGAACTAACCTAAGTGAAAATGATGTGATGGAATGGAAATATGATGCATGGTATGAGGAGAAATGATGCATGTGTGATGGGGTGAACAAAAATATGATGAGGGATGATGCATGTTCGATGGGGTATAATGCATTTTGATGGGAGAGATGAATGCGAACATGGTGGTCAGCATATGCCATGCATAAAAAATGAAAGTGTATTGTGTAATGAATAGAGATGAGAACGTGGTTAATGGGAGAGTACATCGCAGAGTCAGTACACCAAGCCAGTTAGAAAAGTTAAGCCACGAAGGCATCATTCAAGTGGTAAATGGATAATAATGGTCAAACAAATTAAAAAACGCAGTGTCACAAACCCTGTGTCAATTGGTAAGAGCCTCCGCCATTTTCAAACCTCAGACCTCTGAAAAATCGTGTTTTCTTCACCATCATGGCCCTTTGCAGGCTTAGTGATGGAGTAGAATTTAGTGCAAACCATCAGCATGCATTCGAGAGACCTTGTGAAGAACGAATTGGCAAAGGAAGACGAAGGAGCGATATGAAGGAACAGAGGAAATTAATCACATAGAAGCAAATAGAAGATATAGCAATAGAAGGACGGAGTGATAAGAAGAATTGACTGAGATTTTGAGCTAAGAAATCCAGCAGTTGTGTCAATCAAGCACACTATCAAGGTGTAGAGATCCCATGAAGCATGAAGGTAAGAGAAAAAAACCTGTATTTTCGACATTAAATGCAATGGATATTCATATCAACAAATCTCGGGATTTTTGTGTGAAATATGAGTTATAAATGAAGTGCTTCCGCCACTGTTTAAACTTTTCATTTCCATACAATTTTTCATTGCCACCATTCACATAAAATTTTCCACCAGTCAGCACGTATTCTTCATTGATTTAATGAGTGAATCCTTGAGATATTAAGGGAGATTTTTTATTGAGATGGTGCTGTTTAAAACACAGGAACTCGAGTCAACTCAGATAAATCACGAAGATCACTTCCAGATCAGGTAAATTTGCAAATTTCTTCATGTGTGGTTGCATATACAGTCTTCGATTTTTATTTGAATACAAACAAAAAATAGAGTGTTCAATTTTTAACACATAGTGACATCATTTGTTGCATTTTTGAATGGTTTGTGTAAACAAATTCATTTCATTTATACACAGTGAGAAATTTCAAAACAAGAGAATAGATTTATGGTGAATATTTTCAAAGAAAAAATCAAAATATGGGTTAAGAGGAAGTAAAAACATGGTCAAAATTTTTTTGTAAAGAGAGATCAATGTTTTTACGAATTTTGAAGATACAGTGAACTCATTTTTTTGAGATTTTTGAAGAATATTGACATAGAAACAGTGAATCTATTCTTTGAATTTTATTGCACATAGTGAGCTTAGGATATTTCAGATTGAATACATAATGCTTTTTCCTTTGAAAGGAAGGAATTTTGTGTGAAATTGAAGGATAAAAATACACTGTGGTATAAAAAAATTTAATTTTTTTACACAGTCAACAAAAGATAGAGAATTCTACAATCAAAGGCAGAGGAATTTTTTAAATTTTTGATGAAACAGGGTATGAAATAAGAAGAATAGATTAATAAAAACATGTTTTGTTATGTTTTTATAATCTTTTTCTGCATCAAATCTTTGTGTTTGTAGAAGCAGTGAGTTCATTTTTTTCAAGAGAACAGCGGATTGGTTTCACTTCTTTGTCAAGGGCATCAAAAAGAGTTAAGTTTCACCACCACAATGTATATGTCAACAGAGATCTAGTGCATGAATTTTATTTTTCAAAATGATGATGATGACAATAGAAGGATATATTAAATGGTTTTCAGAAAACATGGCAACAAGGATAGAACCTGAAGACTTTCAGATTGAGCATTGGGGAAAATACATAGTAGAAAAACTTTATCAATCAGGTCTTATAGGTTTCCTTCAGAAATTTAAAGGTCATAATGAAGACATTACAAGGGAATTCATAAATAATTAAAAACAAGAGAGAAATATGTTGGGAAGTTTAGTCATTCCCTTAACTCCAGAGTCAATTTCTCAAGCCCTAGATTTTCCATTATCATGAGAACAATACCATAAAGGGTTACATTTTAAAGATAAGGGATAGACCTCCTTTCTAGACAAAAACAGAAAGGGATCCTTTAACAGAACTGAGGGGATTCCCAGAGAATGGTTCAATGAGGCTTAGGCAGAGTTAGTATTGATCATCTAAAAATTCTTCACGTGTGACAGTAGACACATCATAGTGCACCTCTACCACATTTGGTTGCTTCAGTACATCAAGGGAGACATAAGAATCAATTTGCCATACTTTTTCTATAGAAATTTGATCAGGATGATAGAAAATGTGAAGAGTGAAACTAAACCTAAAAAGGCACAAATCCATCATCAATGGCTCATTAAAATCCTTGTTTATTTTCAGTTGAGAACTAAGGGTGTGATGTGGAGAGAATTCCTAACTCACTGTGGTTCTTGAGAACAAACCATAGAAGACAAATTCAAACCGATTCGAAACAAGGATTATAATGAATTCACCCCTTGTCAAGAACAGATCCTAAGAAGCAACAAGAAGGCAGTCATGATTGAAGAGAGACATCATTCACATCCATTCCTAAGAAGGTAAAGAAGAAACAATTGACAAAACATAGCGGTAAGGAAGAGAACCTAAAGTGAAAGTTATTGAGACATCTCCCTTAACAAAATGAAATTAATGAAATTATTGAAAGATAGTAGAAGGTGGTTTATCAAAACCCATTAGAAAGAGACTCATATTTTTACAATGATGAGATTGGAGCCACTTAGGTTGCCAAAGACACCAAGGAAGAAAAATACCAAAACCTTAGCAAAATCAAAGAAATTAGTGATAATTTGGAGGTAGCGAAAACATATCAGTGTACACTTGAAGAGAAAATTGAAACATACAAGAAAAATAATGAAAATTTGATCAAGGAGAATGAGAGACTAAATGAAGAAGTGGGAAAACTGAAATTAAAGGACAATCTTCTTACCATGCAAGCATTCAGATGGCTCAAAGGGAGAAACTCTTGGAAGATCAAATATGAAAAACAGAAGGTCAAGGCTTCAATCTACAAAGAGGAACAATAGAAAGGTATAGACTCTCTTTTGCAAGAATCACAGCAGGAAGCTTCAAGGTCAGGTACAGGATCAACATCAGAACTCAGGAAGTCTAAAAGGAATAAGCAAGCATGAGGACATGCTTGAACATCGGCATGGGGGAGATGTTGGCCCTCGTTTTTTATCTAATTTTGTTTAAGAAAATACATTTTATTACCATGCTATACATCCATACACCATCATATTCACTCTATTTTGTCCAATTAATGCATATATAGGTATTTAAATTAAGTTTTGCAATTTTTAGAAGTTTTTATAAAAATTGAATTTTAAGTGCATTTTTGGACTAGACCAGAAATTCCCGTAATGGCTTCATGGTTGTCATATTTTCAAGACACTTGGGCTCAATATGGATACATTTCTAGAAAGCTTGGGAACTAAGATTGAATGTACACCTATTGGTTCAGTCAAACCAAGCTTAAACAAGCCCAATCAAAGGCGGTCAAACTGGACGTGATTTTATGGAGGTCCTTAGGAAATAGGTCAAATTTATTATTTTATAGGATTTTCCAGAATTTGAGGGATTAAATGGATGAGCTAAACCTTATTAGATAGGATAAGGATAGCCATGGCTGTCAGAGACATTTTAGATTATTTTGTTTCATATTTTATCTATTTAAGCCTAAGACATTGAAGGCATTCATATGTAGAATTTGTGTAACTTAACTTTGATACTTCTGAAACTTTGTAGAGTTAATTGAAAGACATGTTCTATTTCATTTGATGTTGTTGTATGGTGAATTTGTGACTGGATTTTTAGTAGCTGAAAGCATTTACAGTGTGCGAGGCAAGGGTGGAGGGCCACCACACTAGGCTAAGTGCACTTTCTAGTTATTTTAGTTGTAATTTCTGAACTAGTTTAGTTTTATGCTTAATCTGTTAATTAGATATATGATGATGTTTTATGAGTGTTGATGAATCTAATTCTAATTTCTAATCTGCATATGAAGGGACACTCCAATGTTTAAGTTAAACATTCCTTCTATCTGATTAAGAGCTAGAGCTAGAATTCATCTTTCCTTCTTTTTAATGATTTTTTGAAGTTCTTGTTTTCTAACAATAGTATTATTGATGAATGAATCTATAATGAAGAACACCTAGGATCCCTTTAGTTAAGAGCCTCTTCATTTATTGTTTCATGAATCTTGATCTATTTCTCATTAGTGGTTTTGGTTTCTAATTCATGGAGTAGTTTTGTAAGAGAAGGACAAGCAAGTTCTCCTAAGTTAGGAACCTCTTCTATTGTTGATTACATAATTGAATTTAGAAATTATTTAGTTTAAATTTATATTTGTAATATGCATTTCCTTTATTATTAATAATTCATCTTCTAACTTGGTCATAACTGAAACCCATATATCTTTTAGATGCTTCTAAGTCCTACAAGCCTGGATTGATAATAAATACTTGTGTTAGTTTACCCAATAAAAAACCCAACAAAGCCTCTAACTAGCCTCCTCTGGTTAATAATTTCCAATCAGATTCTCTTTATTAATTGTTCCTTATTTTATTACTATTGCTTTAAGACAATTGGAAGGGAACTAGTGTAAAGAATGGGTTTAGCATGATTCTCAATAAGTAATTATGGTTTCCTTTCAATTCCCACTATTTCATTGTTTAGTTGCCAAGAAAAAGTATTTTCGTGATCTTTGTAGATGACAACATTTTAGACAATAGACACGATAAATGTTTTTGGTCCTTGTCCCACCTATAACATGAAAACCTCTTATTAGGCATGGAAACATCCATGAGCCCCTTTTTATACCTTCGAACCCATTCATCCTTTCCAAGAGTCATGTGGTTATAAGTGGAAGGTGTTCCGTTTAATCCTTTTGGGTCCCTAGTTCCCCTTGCAGTGGGTTTCCTAGAAGTGTTATGATTCATTCCTAGTGGGTTGTGGTAACTCCTATGGAGTCCTTGGTATAACATATATCTCATAGTATTGTTGAGCATTGTGAGGGATTGTTTCACTAATGTGGCCTCTTCCAAAAAATGTTAGAGGGATGAAGTAAGATTTAATCTATTTGGTCCATGTTGGTATAGAGAATTTCCTTCTAGAAATCCATTAATGAATATCAAAAATATCCTTGATGAAAATTGATAAGTATCATTGATCCTTATAATTCATGATTATCTAGAGAAAACAAAATGAATATTTGAAAGAAAAAAAATAGTACCTCAATGTAAAGTTAGAAAGAGAAAACACTAAATTACACCAGAGAAACCCTTGGCCACAATGTAATTAGATTTGATGATACCTTGAGTTGGAAAAAGTTTAAATGAAAATGATTATCTAAATTCATATTAATGGGAAATAAACATCAAATTTTTAATAATAACTATACAATAATAAACATCAGATTTTTTGGTAATAACTATAGAATTATCGCTATTTATCATAACTCTTAAAGAGACTAAAACATCCACTAAAATAATACAATAGATTATAGTAGATTTATAATATGTAAGCAAATCATGAAATTAGAAATTTGTTTGTAAGGATTTTGGTTAAAACGACAAGGTAATTCAAAAACGGTTGTAATTTTTATATAAATATAAATTATTTAGGGATATTAAAGTGGTTGAGATATGAAAATTTAGTGATTGTGATTGCATAAAAAAAATTAAAAATTATAGGGATTAATGTATTGGTAATGTTAAGACTAAAGTTAGAGTTGTAGTATGTGTAATATTAAGAATGAGATTAGAATGTAAGTATGTGATAATAATTTTGATATTTTATTGATATTTTTATATTTAAAAATGTAAAGAAATAATTTAAATGTAAAATAGGTTTAATTTTATAAAATATAGGTAATATAAAGCGGAATTAATAAGTTTTTTTTTTATAATTTTATAAATATGTATTGTTTAATATTTTTTTCCATTGTTGTTTTTATTAATATTATTTTATTTTTTAAATGATGAAATGGTTTAAAAAATTTAAAATATGTATTAACATCAATATCTACATTATGGATCACAAAAGTCTTAGGTCTAAAAATATAATAATGTTTAAAAATTAATTTTATTATAATTCAAAATTTAGCTCCACGGTTACTCTCCATCTTTTTCTAGAAATTCAACGAATTTTTTTAAAAGATAAAGAGAGTGAACCATTACACTTAATAAAAGTAGGTATTTTACAAATGGATTAAAAAAAAAAATGGAATAAAAAAATGAAATATGATATTTATGAAAAATGAAAACTTAGAAAATTTATAAGTTCAATTTAATTAATTAATAAAAAGAGTGGATCCTAGGGAAAAAAAAAGGAAAAAAATAATAATAAAATAAACTAGATAAATGTCTTTCGGAATAATCACATCAAATAACCAAAACTTAATGATTCGATTTTTCCGAAAGACATTTATCTACATTATGGATCACAAAAGTCTTAGATCTAACAATAAAATAAACTATTAATGTTTTATAAATAGAGTTGGAAAAAATCAATTTGAATATAAAAATAAAATATAATTATGGAAAAAATAAACTTAAATTAATCTATTAATGAAAAATATAAAAAAAATTAATACAATTAATAAAATAATAGATTAGGTAGACTAAATTATTTAATAGAAAATTAAGAATGAGTAAAAATAATAATAAAGAATATGTGAAAAGAAGAGTTCAATAAGTAGAAAAAATGGAATTATAGACTATTAGGTAGATGCTAAATAATAGATGTTATATTATATTGAGTGTTACCAAATGTATAAGATGTGGAATAAATATATGCCCTTTAATTAAATAATAACTAGTTAGTTTTAAGTATTAGTTTTTTTATGGAAATTTTTATTGACTATCACTACTTAATTCATTGAAAAGAAGATGAAATACTATGTGCCAACAATTGGAAGATTTGTAACTCTATATGGGACATCAATGGTTTGGTCCTTCATCAAGCAATTCCATTAGTTCCTCCAAGCTCGTTGTCTTGGATCTTGGTGATCCTATCTTGGAAATGAAAATGGATATTTCATAGAATGAGTGTGTCCCGCTTTAGATGCTCTAGAAGTATGATTGATAAAATATGTAACATTTTGGGGTATATTGGAAAGTGTTTACTTTTTTATATCTCAATTTTTTTGTAGTTTTCTACTATCGTTATAAGCCTATATAACTAGTGTAGAATAACTTTTATATCTATTCCTATCATCAAAAATCTCTCCTTTCTTACATATTTTGATGTACCTACCATACACCACATGTAGATTTTAAATTAATAAAAAATTCTCATTATGGTTTTAATATAAATTGGAAATAAATTGATGTAAACTAATATCAAATTTTGAAGAGAACTTGTTAATATATGACAGAGGAGGGGGATTTTGAGAACTAGTAATTTTGATGGAATAACATAAATAAAAATAGAATAATAAAGGAGGAAGAAGAGGAGTAATGACCAAATCTAATAACAGAGACAATGGATGATAACTTTTATGGCTAAGCTTGTAACCATTTTCACAACTAAAATTATTAGGATGTTTTTCAATTTTTAAGGATTTTCTAATAAGATGCAAATAGTAATATGGGTGGACTCTAAAATTTTGTTTTGACCGAAGTAAATGAGGTGTTTGGTGTTGTTCAAATGCTCAACAATTGTAAATTTAGTAAGACAATTATGAAGGTGTTGGTGTTATGTCCTTAATATGCCAAGTTTGAATAATCTTACTAGTTTGGAAAATATAGAATTTGTAGTGCCCCATCTTATTTGAGTACTTTGACATGCTAACTTATTATTTAAGGGTAGTGATTTATAGATGACCCAGTTATATGTTTATCGTTATGATAGTAAAACCTAACATTTTATGATATGAATGTGCATAATAGATGTTGATTTAATGGTAATTTTTATGTGATGTTTACATAACATGTTATGCATTAACTAGATGAAAAAAGTGATCATGATTTTGTTATATTGATGAAGTAAATAAGATTTTAGATACATTAATTGTAGATATTATTAATATTTTTCCAGCCGTGATAAGAAAACGGAAGACTGTAGTGATGCATATATTCATGATTAGATGCTAGACTCTAGATTAAGTTAGGAACATTAATTATTTTGTGAATATATGCATATATTGATTAGAACTATGAATTTTTTTAATCAATTGGTTTAGTGAATGCAGACATAGGAAATGTTCTTGTTGATTGATTTAGACATTTTGATGGAGTTGTATTGAGGTATATTGAACATTATTAGGAAAGGTGGAGCAATATTCTGTTGATAAATAAAGTACAAAGTGTACTAGCACTATTTCTAAACTACTTATAATTATTTGTGAATTTATTCGATATTTACAATTTTATTCTTCTTCATAAAATAATTACACTTAAATTCAACCAATAGTAGTAAAGAAAAGAAGAAGAGATCACTGTGCACAAATAAAGAGAGACACCAATGTTTAGGTCAGAGATCAGGGAAAAACACCACAAGGGAGAAAACCCAACTAAGTTATTCCTTAGAGAGCATCAAGACATAGACAATAATGACTACAAGATAGTGTCCACAAGTGCTAATTATCCGATGTAAATGTTTACGACTAATTGTCAACAAGTTTTCCAATAATGAGTTCACCACCAAGAGGCAGATCCTCTCATCATATCACAGAAGACAATGCTTGGATGATAAACCTCCTAAAGATCATACCTTGAATAGTACCACATTCATATTAGAATTTGTATCTAGGCTCAGATCTAGGACCCAAGCTTTAGATCACTATAATAATAAGTATATCTTAGACACCAGACTTCAAATCACAATGATAATAAGAAGATCTTCAAGACCAGACTTCAGATCACAATGATAATATGCAGATCTTGAATATAAGACTTAAGATCATAATGATAACAAGCATATTTTGAATGTCATACTTTATATCATAATAATAATGAGTATATATACAGATCTCATACCACTTCACATAGGAGAGCATATGAGTAAGGTATTTGTGTTCGAATTTCATTCCAAAGAGAGTGAATTAACCTCTCTATATAGTCATCATGTGATCTGAATGAGTGAGTTTCTAGGCAAGCCGACTAGCCATCATGTGATTCGAATGAGAGAGTTTCAAGGCAAGCCAACTAGCCATCATGTGATCTGAACGAGACAGTTTCAAGGCAAGGAAACTAGCCAGCATGTGAGTTTCTAGGCAAGTCGACTTTATCATCTAGAAGATTCAGCGTAACACTTGTGGAGCCACTTGAATAGGGTATTTTTTAAGGATTTACTATTTTTCCTATATATAGCATTGGAGGAAACTATTCCAACTCTCCCCTACAAGGAGAGTGTCCATCCTTGTTGTAATCAAATCATCACTCCATCTCAACTAGAGAGGCAATCTCCACAATTCCAATGTTATCCCTGAAGTATACGAACTTTATCCAGGACGGAGGCTTTGTTAAAACATTTTTTGTATGATCATTAGTAGATATGTACTTAATTTTCACTGCTCTCCTCTATACTTGATCACGGATGTAGTATTACTTGATCTCAATTTGCTTCGACCTGTCATCAAGCTATCATCTACACCATATCAAACAATCCCGCAAGTTGGAGTCATATTACTTCTCAACTTGCTAACAAACTACAAAATATGTTTGTTTAAGCGATATTTACACACGAATCTAAATTTGTGAATCCCTGCAATTGTGCATCATTATATTATTCGAATTTCGTAGTTGTCTAAACCATGATAAAATATACCATGTTGGTACTTCAACACAAAATGAGCCTCAAATATTGGATCAACTATACACTAATCTGCTTTCTTCATGGATCCATCATCATGGCTTCAGGGTGTTCTTTCTTAAACAGATATGATTTCCTCCCTTTGCTACTAATGTGATATAAACACATTAGAATTATTTGTTACAAATATAGAGGTCAACTCCCTCTAAATCTAAAAATTCTTCCTCTAGAGAAAATATTTTGATCACTGCAACTATCTTTAACACATGATATTTCCTTCTTTCATCAGAAAATAAATCATATGGGATTCATATTTACCAACTATGAGGAGCTTGAACAAAACCTTCTTTCACTTACAAGCAGAAGACTTCTTCATAAACCTTATAGGGTTGAGGTAGCTCTTACGTACACTTCTCCTTTAATCACGAAACCATCCATTCATTATTTTAAATTCATCAAGGCATACTTCAATATGATTGATCTGTGATCACCTTCTGAGTTCATATTGCAAGTGATCCCTAAACACAAGTCCTCTTGTCATGTGCCTTATTCTTCCATTACTTATTTCAGCTGCTATAACCTTAGAAGCCTTTATTATATACCTGCAAACCTCTCTAGGAGGCCATGGAAGAAAAACTAATCAAGGAATACATTTGAGAAAAATATATAGAGACAAGCAAATAATAAAAAAACAACAATAGAAATAATCAAAAAGTACTTATCTCTTAAGAATATGCCAGGTTCCTCTTGATCCTAGCCTTCTTGGATTCATTCAACCTCGTCCATATCATCAAGGAGTCCATATCATCATCAAGGTGTTGGAAATACTGAGAGGGGGGGGAAGGGTGAATCAGTGTTCCTTTCAATTAGAGAATTAGTTAATCTTCAATTATTATCAGTGTTTGTACAATGATAGCAGTAAACAAAAGGAACAAAAAATCACATAGTTTTTACCTTCTTCACTTCCTTACGCAGCGAGACTACTTCAGCTTCTAATGCTTCCCTTTCTTGGTTGCTTTCTTCCAACTTCTTTTGAAGTCACTCTTCAATACATTTGTGTTCTTCAACTTCAATTTTGAGACCTTGAACTTGTTTTTCAAGAGTATTGGAATGGATTTTCGCAGCCTTGAGCTCTTTTATAAGCCTAATTTCCTCCTTAGAAAATTATTCTATGGTCAACCCTTATTCTTCATTGTTTTATACCTCTTGTTTATTGTGCTTGGCCATAAGAAATACTCTCCCATTGTCTTCTTCTTCGCTATTACTGTCTTCATCGGATGATGAGCTATCTTCTTTAGAGAGAAAGTTCCTTTTGGATCCTTTCCTTTTTTCTTGCTTGTTGAATTTCTTAAAGTCTTTCTTTCCTTTTGAGTTTCCATCACTTCTGTTCAGACATTTTTCTGCAAAATGCCCAACCTCACCACATCCGAAACATACCAATGGAAGTTTACCTTTTAATTTTCCCTTACCAATTTTTAGTTTTCTCATAAAGTAAGCATATTCTTCATCTGAAAGACCTTCTCCATCATCTCCCTCTTCTTCACACTTGCAGGTGCATGTTTTTTCAATTGAAGGTTGTTTATCCTGATTGGTTTTCTTATATGCAATGAACGCAGTTTCTAGATGCGAAGTTCCCTCTTCTTCATCAAGTCTCATTTCATATACTATGAGAACTCCATGTAATTCCTCTTTGCTGAGTTTGTCCAGATTTTCACTGTATTCTAAGACCGATACCTTTGGGTTGAATCTCCCTGGTAACGTTCTAAGAATCTTCCGTATAATAGTCTTCTCATCAACTGGCTCTCCCAATCCTTCCAAAGTATTGGTTATTTCATCAACATATTGGAAGTATGCAACAATGTTGCAATCTTATTTCATTCTGAGTTGCTCAAATTTTGCTCTATATATTTGAAGCTTTGCTTCTTTGAAATTTGAGTCACCTACATATATATTCTCAAGCTTCTCCCATACATTTTTTGGTGGTTTTAAAACCCAACACCTTATGATAAGAAGATTCAATAAGTCCACTGATAATAATATTCTTTTCTTTTTCATCATTTACCAAATTCTTCTTACCTTGTTCATCCGCAGTTGATGTAAATCCATTTTGAACAGTGTCCCATACTTCGTAACCTTGCGCCAGTATTAGACTCAAATTCTTCCTCTCCAGAGTGCATAATTATTTTCATTGAACATGATTTTTCCATTCTTGGTATGCTCCATGACCTCCTTCCGGTTTTTAAACTGTATTTTAAACTACTATTGGAGGAACCAAACTACGATACCAATTGGATGACGTATGCGGTGCGCCCACTTGAGGACTTCATGTGATGAATTCTTGATGTTGTTACGTACCTTGGTTACTGCTCTTGTCATGCTACCCTCACTTTGCTGCTTTTATGGAGATCCCTAGAGAATGCAGTTCTTTGCCCTTGACAACACATGATCTAGCTTTTTCTTGCCTTCTAGGAGCTCGATATTGAATGCGGTGTATATCTGTATTTCAGATGCTCAATATTTGATTTTCAGTCCTGTAGTATTCCTCTGCGTCTTATTTCCAATGCCATAGGCCTGACCAAATTTGGATTCTTCAAGAGAGAGTTATGCTCAATCTCTCACAATGCCCTAATTATGGATTGTTTCAGCAGATCGTACTTGTACGGCATGCCATGTGTCATTGTTTCTTTATTTGGCTTTGAAATTGATAGAGATAAAAGTACATACTATCCAATATCTGCCGCATTTTACAAAATTCCAATCCGATACTCAGAGAGAGAGTTATGATGATTTTACCAAGGTCACTTCTTTAAGATGAATTTCAGGAGCACACAGCTCTTGACTTCCATAGATCATCTCTCCGAAAATATTGCACACCTTGATCTGAAATTTTTACAAGAGCTTCCTCAGGATTTCAGCTTTACATCATAAAAATTTCAGCTTCTGAATCTTCATAGAAAAAAATGTTAAAGTGAAAATTCCACGATGACCTATTTCAGATGGCGAAGTCCCTTACATAAGGAGGATATGAAGATCACAATTTATATAAATGCTTAGGTTGAGAGGGGCTTCAAAAAGTGAATGTGGGATGGATTTTAGGAGCTTAAAAAATATTAATTATGACTTTTCAATGACCCATGCCCCAACCCCATGGGGTTTTAGCCCACTAACTGGGGTTACAAACTTCAAACATGAATATCTCTCAAACCATGAAGAATTACATGGCGTGCCATATATCAATGGAAACATCTCGACAAGTAGAAACCATAAAAATCATTATTGACCCAGAATATATTAATTTGTTAGGTCAAAATTCCCATGCAATATTGGGTTAGCCCCTGGTGCTGCTTGGATTGACATCAATGACAGCAGCTGATAAGCTAATCAACACAGAGTTAGGGTTTAATTTCTTCATTTGAAAACAATCTAGGGTCCATGAATCGTGAGCTTCCATCTTCCAGGCCTAAATGGGTTTCAAACATAAACAATTAAAATGTTTCAAACTCACAAATCAAATTAATATACAAAAGCCTAAAGTCTTCATATGCAAACCAGAATCACCAATTCCTTTAACACTCATTTATTGGTTCATTACAAGCATAACTCAATAAAAACAGCAGATTTCTTAAGTACAAAGAGATAATCATAAATAATTAATTACTACAAAAGTGACCCATGCATTATATTATAATAATTCCTTTGCAAGACAAACATCAACCATATGCTAGGTATTGATAAGCACAAGATGTCAATTATGTTGATTGTGGAAAATAAAGACCTCTCTCAATATCTACAAAAAGCCACCATACAAAGAGAAAGAAAAAGATCCATCAATTATACATACACATCGACTTTGCAACCCTTTGTCCAAAATATATAAAAAATAAAACCACGAAATTCAATCTAATCTTATAATGTACTAAAACAAGATACTGAATCTTTCTACATTTTGTGGAAACAAAACATGATCACACAATCACATAAACAAATAAGGGAAAGAAACAATAAATCACACAACAAAATATGTATCTGGGGACAACATGATGCCTAAAACCCCGCTATCTGTATATTTTATAAATTCAAGGATCATGAAACAATACAATGCTTTCTCTCACAAGAGAACTCCTGCACTCTTCCAACTGTCTCACACCGATCTAGGAAAAATCAGACAAATACTTAGCCAATTCTCTGCCTCTTCTCAGCCTGCCTTTATCACACATTCCTTGAGAAATTAAGACCCTATTAAATAGGAAAATCCATTGGAATATTTGTGCAATCCTTCCAAGGCCTCCAACTGACCTGTACAATTTTCTAATTATACAACTGATAGTTATCTTCCATTTAACCTCTATCTCAACTGGGTCTTCCTCGGAACTGCCATGTAACAACTATTTATAGTGAATTATCAGTTAAATAATTGATCACTCATTGTGAATTAAATCATATTTAATTCACTGGGCCTATCTCTAACTCATCACTCACTTAAAACTAGTTAAACTGATTTTAACTCAATTAATTGAGTTAAATAATTACAACTCATGCATAACTGCAACTTGACCCCCTTAAATAATGGAATCACTCTACATGCATCCTCTTAGATCCTCAACTCGAATTTCCTAAGCTAACTCAATCATTCTGACTTAGTTAACTAATACAAGTTGTTATGAGATGAAATTACAATTTCTCTTCCAATTTAATTAAGGGAAAATTAAATCAAAAGCATCACTTTGGGGTGTCATTTCAACACTCCTTCTCAACAAGAAATGGATTATCTGATACCCCGATCCTGTCTCTTTGGAATTCAAATTTTCTTCTTTTGAGCGCCTTCATCAAGATGTATGCATCCTGCACCTCCGTGGGAATGTACTCTAATGAAACAATCCTCCTCTGAACACAATATCTGAGATGGTAATATTGGATATCAATATGCTTGGACCTGTCATGGAATACTGGATTAACCGAGAGTTTGATGCAACTCTAGTTATCACAATGTATCACCATCAAATCGATCTACTGACCAAACAAATCAACAAGTATCTTCCTCACCCAGATCACCTCGCATGATGCCTGACTGGTCGCCATGTACTTTGCCTTTGTTGAACTGAGTGAAACTAATCTTTGTTTCTTACAGTACTAAGAAACTATTTTTGATCCTACGCTGAAGATTCCTCCTGATGTGCTCTTCTGGTCGGATGGACTCCCTGCCCATTCTGCATCGGTGAAGCCTTGAAGATTCACTCCCTCTATCCATTTGTACCATAATACATACTCTGTAACACCCCTGATATATCTCAACACATGCTTCCCTGCCTTTGAAAAGATCTTGGTTAGCTTAACCATATCTTGGCTGAGTTGATTAACTATGTAGCATATGTGATCGGAATCTAGATTAGAGGCAAAAAATTTCCAAAAATTCAAAGTGCTCAGAATTTCACCAAACTAGAAGGGCCAGATCTGGCCCATCGCCAGGAATCCAGTGCAATTCATTTCACTCAAAATGGATTCTGTATGAGGAAGTTAGAGCCTGTTGACCATCGTTCAGAATAGGGGAAATTAAAAAAAAAGGGGGGGGTCAAAGAAGTCAACAGAGGTCAACCATGGTCAAAGGACATCCAAGCCAATGACACTGTGACAAGTGTCACTATAGGCTTCATCGATCAAGGTTTCAAGGTGAAATTTTTCTATGATTTGGCTCCAAAGGTTGAATTCAATTTTTTTTTATATGGTGGGACAGTCCAACCAGAGCTGGACACGTGGTGCAGCCAAGGGCTGCCACGTGCCCCCTCTGGGGGACCCTCTCCAACTCCAAGGTTCTAATTTCATTTTTAACATGGTCGGATTATGTTATATTACATGGTGGAGCATTTGATATAGTATATGCATATGTAATGGTTGGATATATATATTGGGTGTATTTTTTATTATCCAAAGTTCATATATTATTGGCGCGCAATTTTTATTATTCAAAGTCCAAGGATTCAAAAGTTACGATATAACTATGCAATGGTGGAGCACATTTATAAAAGGTTTAAATCTTATGGTATATAACCAAATCTCCTATGGTCCAAATATTATGCAATGGATATGGCGCATTATTGTTATATGTTATCCGTGGAAAAATTATATGCACTGGAAGGGTCGATGTCGGGGCTCGACCTAATGACCTCACCCGCACTAGTGCACCCACTTACCAATAGACCACCACAACCAGACTTAATAGTCTATGGTCGTGGGGCATATTTGGTGTTCAAAATTTGCAAGGGCGAGGGTTTGGAGGGGGCTAGCCCCCTTCCCATGAGATCATTACATACAACCAACGACGCAGATATTTCTTAAATGAGCGGATATTAGTGGTTAAGTGCGGGGTTAATTACCCCTTCAACCAAGGATTATGCGCTAAACTAGGATTATGGTCTAAACCACGCTTATAGTGTTAATCTCGCTTATCCAACAGTTAATTGCAGTTAGCATTAATTAATCGGATTTTAATTTGGTGTATTTTTCTTCGATACCTCTAAATTCGGAGTGACCTCCAACTTTGGTGGCCTTAACTAGAGTCTTCTCCAGTTTTAGAGGAAATTTACTAGACAAAATTGAATGAGGCCTTTCTAGAGAAATTTTCGACCAATTTTGGCTCAAAAAGAGTCATTGCTAGCAGATTAGAATGCTTAGAATCCATTGGTACAAGTTGCAGAGGCATAGGAGCAATTCTAAAGGTATTTTTGTCACTTTGAAGAAAGAAGCCAAGGGCCACCAAGAAGGAAGGTCATGCCTAGATCAACTGAGGACCAAATTGATCTTAGTAAGATTCATTATTAGATGATTTTGATTCTCTAAACACAATGGAATAGGTTGCAGAGGCATTGGAGCACTTCTAAAAGTGCTTTTTCCACTTTGAAGATTAGAGAAACCCAAGGCCACCAGGAGAGGAGGTCAAGCCTAAATGAGATGGAAACCATTTTCAGAGATTGAATAGTCATTTTAGAGGTTTTTGAATTTTCGGAATCCAATGGAGTAGGTTTCAAAGCCATTGGAGCACTACAGGTGCATGTAATCATACATATGACCAGTAATCCCAAGAGGGCCAAGCTAATTGAAGAAGGTCCATGGAGATGTAGCCCGAGAGGGGTGAACTCCGTTATCAGCCATTATGTAATGTCATTGTTGTATGTTATTTCTCTGCATTTTATTTGTTGTACATGAGTTTTTAAAATTTAATTATACTCATAAATTTCTCATCAAGACACTTAAAAACTTGACACATAAACCCCTTCACAATTGGTTAACTTGAGACGATCCTAAAAAAAAAATTATTTAAATGATGAGGGAGCTAGCACAACAAAACTAATTTGCCCATATTCAGATCAAGTTGGTATCAGAGCAAATTTTAGCTCATTTTATCCAAGGTTAGCTAGAAGAATTAGCTATTGATTTTTGAATTTGTGCAAGGAGAATTTAATTGTGTGCAAGTTTATGTGTGAAGGAGAAGGTCAAGATTGAGAGTTCAGTTCTTAAATCATAGCAAAGAAGCTTTGTATACATTGCAGGTTTGATGGCAACTTCATTAAGTGATGTTTCTAATTAATCTTCCTTATCAAAACTCTTTGATAAAGAGATGTTGCAGAAGCTCTACATGATCATGAATGTTATGGTGCAAGAGATGTATGAAGATAAGAGGGAGAGCATTACACTTCAAGAGAAGTTGATTTCCATGAAGGAGGAAAATCAAGAGCTTCTTGAAAAGATGCATGAGATGGAGACTCAACTCCATATTTCAAATGAAACCCTTGAAAAGATGCATGATATGGATAGTCAGCTTCATATTGCAAAGGAAACACTAGCCAAGTATGTGCATGAACAAGAGGTATGCAAATAAAGTTTATATTATAATTCTTCTAAAGATGAATGTGTAGGTGCTTTTGAAGGACACACTAGAGGAATAGAGTACAAATTATTGATGAAAATGGGCTATGAAGGTAAAGTATTAGGAAAACATGCACAAGGCATAGTTGAGCGAATTGTTGTTGAGGAAAGGCCTAAGTATTTAGGTCTTGGTTATGGAAAATGTGATGGAGAATGCTCCAAAGCCAAGGAGGCACATGTAGTTGTTCCAAGAAGGACTTTCATTTCATGTTCATTACCTCAAGCTTGTGAAGATTTTGTTCATGAGGAATGAAAAAATTTTACACCCACTTTGCAAGAAGGTGCTCATAAGCATGTAGCTTGAGAATGGCGAACAAGAAGATGTTGAAAGCTCTAAAGTAATTTGAATGCATTGTTGGTATTCCGAAGAGAGCCACCACCTCATCAAATTTAGCTCCTCAAGAAGGCAACAAAGGTGAATGTTCAAGGTATAAATCTACTTTTAATCAAGTTTCTTTTGATTATGATAAACATGGCAAATTCTCACATAATATTTGGAGAAAGTTTTCATGTTCTTTTTGTGGTTTGAATAACCATAATGTTTCAAGATGTTGGAAGAAGATAGCCATGCACATGAAACTTTCTAAACGAAGGATGAAGAAATCCAAAGGTCCATTAGATAATGGAAACCATGTTGAAAAGAAGATGCAATTTTTTTGCACTCATTGCCATAAGCAAGGTCATATTGTAGACAAGTGTTGGACTTTGTACCCAACAAGTCATCCACGACATTTGAAGAAGGTGGAAAGAGATCTTGACAAGAATGGAATATAGGATTGCATAATCGATGTGGGTTAGGATTATTCACATGATGATGTGCGGCTGAAAGAAGCGCCATTGAAATGGTTTGGTAAGAGATGGTTAGATTTCTTATCCAATTAAGGCCTTGCATGTCTTTTGATGATTGATGCATTTATTTGAAAATTGAATGCAGGTTGCATGTCTACGCCAAGAAGGTGTTTGAAAGTGGAGTAGTTTGACTCACTTTGTTGCAGCAAGATTTATCATTTCGGCTTTTTAAGTACTTGTACATGTAAATTGGATTCTTGTACTTGTGAGAAAGTTGAGAGTTGTCATACTTGTTTGACTTAAGAGTTAGTTGTTTGAAGAGGCATGTTTTATCGACTTGTGTTTGGTTGATGGTTTGTACACCGAGATGTGAGAGTACATGGAAATGTTCACATAATATGAAATTTGTTTCTTTGAAGGAGAAAAAGGATATGTCGTCAAGTTGTATTTCTTGCATGATGTGTTTTTCAAATTGATGGTTGTGTTTCTGACAAGATGTCACAAGATTTTTGAAGGTCCACTCTTGAGCAAGAGGCTCATGTTTAGCCTTCATTCTCAAATCCATGGCATGAGCAGCATGCCGAACTGGAGGATGATGGAAAGAGGGGCAATATTTCAAATAATTTGCAGCCAAAAATTTTCAGCCATTGTAGACCATTTTATGTGTTGACGCCAAGAAGTGAAGGAGATGGCAAATGCATTATTCCAGATGTGGAATTTGGAACCATAGAGGTAAAATAATGGTCATTTATTTTCTTATTATTACCGATGTTGGAACTCATTTTTTTATTTCACTCAGATGGGCTTAACTTGGGAAAGTGGTTCCAAGGAGAAGTTTGCATCAAATGCATGTTTGTGCAAAGGAGGAACATGATTCTCAGTGGGAAGGCAATTAGTTAGTTTTCCAAGCACCAAGGGATCAATTTGGTACAAAAAAGTGTTATATCAGTCAGAAAGCAGCTAGCAAGTGTTGGATTGGGTCAGCATCAAAAGGAGAACATTGGTTGAAGAGCCAAGCCATTTGCAAGGCAAGGCATGCCAGTGAACCCAAGTGGTTTTCATGGAAATTTTTCCAAGTAGAATCAAGATGATAGAACTTGGGAAACATAAGAGTATTCAACTCTCATGAGATAACCAGCTTTTTTGGGTCCAAAATCATGTCAGTGGGGAGTGATTGGAATCTAGATTAGAGGCAAAAATTTTCCAAAAATTGAAAGTGCTCAAAATTTTACCCAACTAAAATGAATGGATCTGGCCCATCACCAGGAATTCGGTGCAATTCATTTCACTCAAAACAGAGTCCATATGAGGAAGTTAGAGCCCGCTAACCACTGTTCAGAACAAGCGAATTTCTAAAAAAAAATTCAAAGAAGTCAACAGAGGTCAACCATGGTCAAAGGCCCTCTAAGCCAATGACACTGTGGCAAGTGTCACTACAGGATTCGTCATTCAAGGTTTGAAGGTGAATTTTTTTATGATTTGGCTCCTAAGGTTGAATTCAATTTTTTTTTATATGGTGGGACAGTCCAACTAGAGCTGGACACGTGGGCAGCCAAGGGCCGTGACATGCCCCCTATGGGGACCCTCTCCAACTCCAAGGTTCAAATTTCATTTTTAACATGGTTGGATTATGTTATATTACATGGTGGAGAATTTTATATATTGTGCATATGCAATGGTTTGATATATATATTGGGCGCATTTTTTATTATCCAAAGTTCATATATTATTGGCGCGCAATTTTTATTATTCAAATTCCAAGGTTTAAAACGTTATGGTATAACTATGCAATGGTGGAGCGCATGTATATAAGGTTTTAAAACTTATGGTATATAACCAAAGTTCCTATGGTCTGAATATTATGCAATGGATATGGTGCATTATTGTTATATGATATATGCAGCAAAATTATATGCACTGGAAGGGTCGATATTGGGGCTCAACCCCATGACCTCACTCGCACCAGCGCGTCCACTTACCAATAGACCACCATGACTAGACTTAATATTCTATGGTCACGAGGCATATTTGATGTTTAAAGTTTGCAAGGGAGGGGGTTTGGAGGGGGCCAGACCCCTCCCCATGAGACCATTCCCTACAACCAATGGCACAAATATTTTTTAAATGAGTAGAGATTAGTGGTTAAGCTCGGGGTTAATTACCCCTTCAACCAAAGGTTATGCGCTAAACCAATGTTATGGTTTAAACCATGCTTATAGCACTAATCACGCTTATCCAACAGTTAATTGTAGTTATCATTAATTAAGCGGAATTTAATTTGGCAGGTTTTTTAGTGGTACCTCTAAATTCAGAGCAACCTCCAACTTTGGCGGCCTTAACTGGAGTCTTCTCCAGTTTTAGAGGCAGTTTACTAGGAAAAATTGAATGAGGCCTATCTAGAGAAATTTTCGACCAATTTTGGCTTAGAAAGAGTCATTCCTAGCATATTGGCATGCTCTGAATCCATTGGTATAGGTTTTAGAGGAAGATGATCAATTCTAAAGGTGTTTTTGTCACTTTGAAGAAAGAAGAAGCTAGGGCCACTAGGAAGGAAGGCCATGCCTAGATCAGCTGAAGATCAAATTGGGCTCAAGAAGAGTCATTATTAGATGATTTTGATGCTCTTAACACAATGGAAGAGGTTGCAGAGGAGTTGGACCACTTTTGAAAGTGTTTTTTCCACTTTTAAGATCAAAGAAGCCTAGGGCCACCAGGAGAGGAGGTCAAGCCTAGATCAGCTGGAAACCATTTTCAGAGATTGAATAGTAATTTTTGAAGTTTTTGGATCTTCTAAAGCCAATGGAAAAGGTTGAAAAGCCATTGGATCACTGTAGGTGCATGTAATCAGACATTTTACCATTAATCCCAAGAGGTCCTAGCTAGTTGAAGTAGGTCCATGGAGATGTAGCCCAAGAGGGGTAAACTTCGTTATCAGTTATTGTGTAATGTGATTGTTGTGTGTTATTTATATTCATTTTATTTGTTGTAAATGAGTTTTTAAAAGTTAATTAACTGATAAATTTCTCATCAAGACACTTCAAAACTTGACACATAAACCCCTTCACAATTGGTTAACTTGAGACGATCCTAAACACATTTTTATTTAACTAATGAGGGCGATAGCACAACAAAACTAGTTTTCCCATCGAGTCTTGTGTTCACCAAATAAATGAGTGAACCCACAAGATTCTTTTAAACAGTAGCATCCACTAATTCGCCCAAATTAGCACCCTCCTACCTCTAGTTTCCTGCAAGAGGAGACTCCATGGGTTTTCTTCCCTCCATGGGAAACTTCCTCAAAATCTCTTTGGCATACTTTCCCTGACATACAAATATCTCCCCATCTCTTTGCCATATTTCGAATCCAAGGAAATAGTGCAAGGGCCCTATGTCCTTCATCTCAAATTCTCTTGGAAGATCATCTTTGCAAGATTATATGAGCCGCTCATCACCTGTTAGTATTAGATCATCAACATAAATTAGAATAATAAATATATCACCATCAACCAAAATATGATATATGTTTGCATCAGCTTCACTCTTGGTGAAGCCCAACCCAGTGAAATAGATTTCAATCCTGGTGTACCAGGAACGAGGTGCTTGCGTCAGCCCATACAATGCTCTCTTGAGTCTACACACATGTGACTCCCTTTCTAAGGTCTAAAAAACTTCTGGCTACTCAATGTACACTTCTTCCTCAATAAATCCATTGAGAAAGGTTTTCTTTACATCCATATGATGTATCTTCCATCCCATTTGCATTGAGAGTACAAGGATGGATCTAATAGATGAGTACCTTACGACTGGTGAAAAAGTCTCATCATATTCAATCCCCTCCACCTGAGAGAACCCTTTGGAAAAAAATCTAGCCTTTTGTTTCTACACACCCCCATCTACTACCTTCTTCACCTTGTAGACCCATCTGGATCCTACCACTGACTTACCCACTGGCCTTGGGGAAAGTTCCCATGCATTTTTCTTGATAATGGAGTCATACTCCTCAACCATGGCATCAACCCACACTGGCTGCTACACTGATTCCTCAAAAGAGGATGGTTCTATATTAATACATTCTCTCACAAGAGCCATGTATCCAGTGTACCGCTCTGGGGACCTTCTTTTCCTGAGTTGTGATGTGGGTGCTCCCACATTCTCTCTTGCATCCATCAATAATATTTCATCCTCTTTGGTGTGATTCCTTCCATCTCTGGTGGATGGAAATGCATGAGTGGTTTCTATGACTCTATGTTTCTCTACTTATGGCTACTCCACATCCTGAGGTTCATCCTTTGGAGCTAAGAGCTCATCAACTGCATGCAACTCAACCTCCCTCTCAAAGGACAATTGCATGGCTTTTTCTTCATCAAACTTCACATCTCTTCTGACCACTATCATCTGATGTGGTGGCAAGTACACCCGATAGTTGTGAGGTGTATTAATGTAGCCCAAAAATATCCCCAACTCTATTGTTGGCTCTAACTTATTCCTACCATATTTGGTCACATGGAAATAGAAAGATGAACCAAAAATTTTAAAATATGAAACATCTAGTTTCTTACCTGAAAAATCTTCCCCTGGTGTACTCATCCCAAGTATCCGATGATAAAATAAGTTATGCATGAATATTGTTGTATTGCATGCGTCCGCAAAGAGATGTAATGGTATGCCTTGATCATGCAACATAGCTCGTGCTTCTCCAACAATAGTTTTTTTCTTTCTCTCTACAACCACATTCTGTTGTGGGTTATGAGGTGAAACCTATTCTCTTTGAATTCCTTCTGAGGCACAGAAGTTCTTGAATTCGTTAGAGATGTATTCTCCACCATTTTCGCTCCTCAGAGCCTTCACCTTCTTCCTTGTATCTTTCTTGACAAGTGCCTTGAACTCACAAAACATGGAGAATGCCTGTTCTTTCTTTTGCATGAAGAAATCCAACACTTTCTTGAAAAATCACTTAATACATGTACTTTGTGGTGGAAGTTGTTCAAAACGATCCATACATTTCTGAGTGAACTCTCTCAAGGATTTCCACTACTCGAATTTCCTTATCGTGAAAGGTGGCCTTTTTATACTTCCCCATAGTACACCCTTTGCATGTGTCTCTCTGTGCAAGTGTGCCCTTTGGAAGCCTTATAGAAATATGCTACATGATCCTCAAAGCACAGTGGTGTAATGGCCCAACCTCATGTGCCATAACTGATTGATATCTTAGCTCACCACCTCCTATGCTTTACTTCTCAATGTTGTGCAATTATCAACATCAAGTTTGTAGAGTTTCTTCACTTGAACCTCAATCTTTTTCACCTGTCCCGTGGCTTTGTGACAAAGGAACACCTTTCCTTCATTGAAAATCACATCATATCCACGATCTTCCAACATAGCAACAAAAGTCAAATTATTCTTTAAACCAGGTACATGCATGACATATTTTAGTATAAGGGGTTTACCTTAATCTCTCTAGAAAGTAACTATACCAATCTCGATAGCCTTATACCTCTTGTCATCACCCTTATCAATGTGCATCTGGAGATCCTTCCCCTCCAAGTTGCTAAAGAATTATTTGTTGCCAGTGATGTGGAATAAGGCTCCACTATCCAAGTACCAAACAGATCCCATCACTGATGACACCATGTATGCGATAAGGGTGAATTCCAACTCAAATTGTGAAGCCAATGCTTCACCTACTGCTCCTCTTGAGGCCTTCTTGTTGTTCTTATTTTGTAGATAGTTTGTGGCATAGTTTCCATGCTCATGACAGTTTAAACATTTCACCTTTGAAAAGTCTCACTTCTTTCCTACCTTGCTAGTCTCAAATTTGGAATGGGATGCCTTCCCTTTTCCTTTCTTTGCCTTGCTATCCAAGGCATAGTTCTCCTCAACATCATTCTTTGATGAGGATCCATCTCTGATGCTCCGCCGAATTTCTTCTTGTGCCAAATTGGACCATAGTCACTTCTAATTTGGCAGCTTCTCCCTCCCATTAACAGAATCCTAGTAGCTCTGCCTTCTCTTGGGAAGGCTTAGAAGAGATAGACTCACCAAATCATCTGAGGAAACAAAGATCTCAACACTTCCAAGCTCATCTTAACATTGAGTGAACTTGTTCAAGTATTTCTGGATCATGTCACCCTTATCCATTTTGATCTTCGTGAGCTTGTCTTTCAATGCCAAGTTCCTGTGGTCGTTGTTATTCTAATACAGATCTGTCAATGCCTTCCACATTGCATATGGATTCGTCTTCCTGCGGAGGCTCAAGAAAATATGGTCTCGAACTCCCTCTAACAAGATCCTTCTCACCTTCACAACATTCTTCTTCTATTCTTCAAGAAGTTGGGCATCTGTTGCTGCGGGTTGGGGAATATCAGTATCAATGAATTCCTTCATTCCATTGTCCTCAAGCATTGCCTCCATCTTGTAATTCCATGCAATATAATTTGAATTTCCCTCGAGTGCATATTCGACTCTCAAGCCATTGAAAGACATCTTTATCTGTTGTTGGATACCGAACAATAAATTTGTAAATTCGAACCTGATCAAAAAAAATATGTTCTTCTCTTCTTATTATGATTCCTGGCGCTCTAATACCATGTAGAAAATCTAACCATGGGATTCAATATGATCTTATAATGTACTAATACAGTAAATTTAATCCTTCTACAATTTGCGGAAATAAAAGATGATCACACAATCACATAAACAAGGGAAAGAAGCAATCAATCGCACAATGAAAGATATATCTAGGGAAAGAAAGCTACCTAAAACCTTGCTATTTGTACTCATGAAACAATACAATGCTTTCTCTCACAAGAGAACTCATGCACTCTGCCAATTGTCTCACATTGATCTAGGAAAAATCGGACAAATACTTAGCCAATTCTTTGCCTCTGCTTAGCCTTCCTTGCTCACGCATTCCTTGAGGAATTAAGTCCCTATTAAATAGGAAAATCCCTGGGAATAAATACGAAATCCTTCCTAGGCCTCCAACTGACCTGTACAATTTTCTAATTATACAACTGAATGTTATCTTCCCTTTAACCTCTATCTCGATTGGGTCTTCCTCAGAACTTCCATGCAACAACTATTTATAGTGAATTATAAGCTAAATTATTGATCACTCATTGTGAATTAAATCAGATTTAATTCACTGGATGTATCTCTAGCTCATCACTCAGTTAAAATTAGTTAAACTGATTTTAACTCAATTAATTGAGTTAACTATTACAACTCATGCATAACTATAACTAGACTCCCTTAAATCATGGAATCACTCTCAATTGCATCCTCTTAGACCCTCAACTCAAATTTCCTAAGCTCACTTAATGATTCTGACTTAGTTAAATAATACAAGTTGTTATGAGACGAAATTACAAATTTTCTTCCAATTTAATTAAGGGAAAATTAAATCAGAAGCCCCTCTTTAGGGTGTTATTTCATGGTGCCATTTCAACAAAATAAAATTTTTCACGATGAATATAACCTTTTAACAACAACAATAGATATTCATCCAAAGATAACAAGTATATATCAATCAACATCCTGAAAATTTTTGGTGTCACTGCATCCTTTAGTTATACAAGAGAGTTAATGGACATTGACAAAATCAACACCTAGCTATACAAAGATAAGAAGTTTCATTCATTCAATTGTGAAGCTAGCAATAAAACTTTGTTCTCTTCTACAATTCAATCCAAATCTACCTATAATATATCAACCTATTAGCCATACAATGAGAAACCCTATTAATGCATACTCTCAACAAATCAAGTTACAAGATTATCATGAAAATGTGTAGTTCCTAAACCAAGAAACAACTTCACATATTAATCTATGTCCAAACATATAGAACTAATTATTCCTTAGTGAGTAATATATGAGTATCGTCCCTACACTATGTACGATAGATTATGAGTTTTGTAGCAAGATTATTTAACATGCATTCGAACATGTTAGCAATAGATCAAGCATATAGGATATGAAGATCATCAACCCATTTTTCTATGAAAAAATCCTTATATCAGTTTCTAAGGCACAAGGTCCTTTTACTCTGTGCGGTTGCATTCAAAAATTCCTAGAACTATGCATTATACCGCAAAATCAGTGCCACATTTTCAGGGCTAGCCTACATGCCACTGTCTATAAATACCTAGAACTTTCCATAATCATCAAAGGAAACCACAAATATAAAAAATTTATACTAAGCTCAAAACTTGCACAAACATACCAAACATATGATAAGTGTTTCGCCAAACGTATGGTAAACATAGTTACTATATATCATGAATGCATATTTGATCAATGTCTTATTATCTTCACCATAGAATCATGAAGAAGGCTCATTTCCCATGTATTCATTAACGATACAATAAGTTATCGAATCATGAATAAGATCCAGAACAAGGGAAAATCATTTAACCATGTCTATAACCAACATTTAATCAGACTGAATCCATGAAAAACTAGTCATAAATAAACACAATAACCAATGCACGTGCTCATTATTCTCAGTAGGAATCAATACATAAATACATATGCAAATGCCAACCTAGATAGGGACTTTCATGTACCACTCAACCATAGATTGGGCTAAACCAAAATTTTCTTTCAACCAATCACCCTCATTCCATATTCCAAGCATGAATGCGGGATCTCATGGGATAAACCAAAACATAACAAAATAGGGAATTCAGAGGTTAAACCACCTCCACCCTCAAGCCACTGTGATCTCACCTAAACCGGTCCAGAGATCAAAAAACCAAAACAAGATTGGATGCCTCAAAATTTCTTCACCATACCTAGAGGAATTTTCCTATCTCCACTCACCTATCAAGGGCTTCCCAGAAAAAACCATCTCCACCACCAACCCTTGGGATTTTCCCGAGACCACCTCACTCGGATCCAAAATATTTCAGCAATCCAAAGCTTAACCAAGAATGAATCCCATCACACCACAACTATCCAAGAAATGCAAAGGAAAGGATGAAAACACTGTCAATCGATGAAAACTTCCATGCCAATTACAACAAACAAACCAAATAACCAAATGCATGTACCATGCATTCATATTCTAGAAAGGAAATTACGCATGCAACATGTTAGCTTCAAAATCTTCCCATTGTGTTTGTTGTTCCAACTTTCTCCTTGTGCTCCCTTTCTTTCCTTTGCTTTCCATTTTCTTCCCTTTCCTTACTTGTTTGCTTGTCCTTTGCTTTCCTTTTCTTACTTTTGTTATCTCCTCTTGGATCTCTCTCTCTCTCTCTCTGAAATTGATCCAAATCTAGCACTAACAAAAGCTATGAATTTTTTCTCGTATGCCTTTTTATCATTGATGCCTTGTGTCTCTTCCTTTCTTGATTCCTTTTTTTTTCATTTTCCTATAGTTTCTCTCTAATTTCCCTTGCATGCATATTATTTTCCCTTCATCTTCCTTTTCTATATTATTTTCCTTTATTCTTTTAATTAATTTCCATTTACTTATTTTTCCTTTGTCAATGCCAATGTCAATTTCCATAGCCATTGATTAACCACAAGTGATACCCACTTTAATGTTTTTTCCATTCATTCAACTTGGAATACATGCCCCATTACCTTGGTCTTATTTTTTACTTTATTGTCCTTTATTACATGAAAATTTAACCCAGGGTTTGTTACATCGATCGTCCCATCAGTACCTCTTGACACTGGTCAGAAACTCCATCACAATATGGAATATGACCAGTTTCCCTTCTCCACACGAGTTTTCACTCTGCTTATTCCACATGATTCCTTTGATGACAAACCCCCGTGGCCAGTCAACTTGGAAGTCATGGATATAACCATTGTTCATCCTATGGAGATTATGCTTCTTCCTGCCTCTAGTCTCCCCATTTCAAAAAAAGTGGAGCTTGGAAACATAAATATTAAATCAACCCATGGAGCATCTCCTTAGTCCTCCTTAGAAGTTCCACCCTTGGATCGAGTCAAGTCTTGGGTTTCTAATGCTAAAATTTCCAGTGAATTGTACAACTCCTCTCCACCTGTAGACAAGTGCTTTATACCTCCTTTATGTTTTGATATTCCCCATTAATTTGAAAAAATACCCCTTTATGTTTTGTAGCCAAAAAAAAAATTGCGGCTTGCGAAATTCAAATAGTGTTCAACTCTAAAATCCCAAGTAAGGAATATCATCACTATAGGTAAGTTTTCTCTACTCGTGTTTTTCGAAAATTCTATGCTAATTAGTTAAATAATTGTGTGTTGATTATTAATTAGATAATTGATATAATGAGTTGTATATTATAATTTGGGGTTGTTTTATATGGTATCAAAGTTTAGGTTCAAACTCTTAGGGCCTATGGAAAAATTAACGTAGAAAACTTTAATTATTTCTTGAGTTTCCATTTAGTGTTTCCGTGGGAGAATACTCCCTATAAATTCAATAGAAAACATCAATAATATCATCCATAGTAAACTTCAGAGATCATTCAACCACTTAAAAAAAAAATCCATTCTTTTTAATAATGAATATCTCTTCTAAATTTTTTACCACTAATCTAATTTACTACAGCATTAATCGAATTAAAAGTCTTAAGTTAAAAATACCTTAGACTTTACTCTTTTGTTTAAAGATCCATGAACTGAAGTGGTCAATTATTTCAACATGTCCTTTTTTAATATTACTATTTGTTATATATATTTTATTAGCCATGATCATTCGTTCTTTATTCCATTTCTTGTAAAAAAAACATATGTTTTTTTATCATCTCCAATAAAAAAAATTGTGAATATATACTTATGCCAATGCTCAAGTCAAAATATGATCCACAAGTCACCAAAAGACCTTATCATCATCATGACAAATGAATTTATTTATGATCCAAATTGGTGTTTTTTTGTTACATTTGGTTTTTTAAGCTTAAAAAGATTTTAGAAAATGTGGGTTAAAATAAAATTTCATAACATAATAGGATATGGTATCATAAATATTTGGCTATTCTATTAAACATGTATGACAGGAAAATATTTTGAATTGTGGAGAATATGACTTTGTAAGACCTTAAAAAAATATGGTGCATGTTAGCTCCCTGTAATTTGTAATATTGGCAAGAAAAAGTAGCAGAGAGCAACATCAAACCACTTTGGAGTCCAGTACCTAGCCTTCCTGGGCTCAGAGAGGGCTCTCTCTATATTTATGTTTAACTGATTTAGCTTTATTATTATATTTTCTGAATTTAGGCTAGTTATAATGATTGGGGTTGTTCGTTTGATTGTTTTTTTGTTTGGTTGGATAGATAGAATGTGGGAAGCTTAATCCATTGGGCTATGGAGTCATAAAAGGGCTAAGTTGTACATCAAATTTTCAATGGTTTTCACAGGGCAAGCTACCTATGTCAGATGGATCTTTGTGGCAAGATGAATATGAGATGGCAAAAAACTGTGATTTTAGTAAAGCTAAAGGGAAATTAAGAATCCTTTAACTATACTTCAACATAAATGCAGAGCAGACAGTCTCTGAATTCTGCATTCAGGTCTTTAGAGAAAAACAATCAAGATAACAATTTAGTGAAATTAAAGAGCAGTTAAGAATTCTTTAACTAAACTTCAGAGAAAGCCTTAAGATAACAGTTTGGTAAAACTAAAGAGAATTTAAGAATTATTTAGCTATACTTCACAAAGAAAACCTCAAGACAACAGTCTAGTAATACTAAAAAGCATTTAAGGATTCTTTAGTTATACTTTCAGAGGAAAACATTAAGATAACAATAATAGACAGAGTTAAGGTGCTCATGCAGCATATCTTAATCTAGAATTTATGTTTTTCTATTAGAGAAATTGATGGACAGTATGGGAAAAAAATTGAAAACATTAACATAAAATGGATAACTTCACCATTAACATAGCTCAAGGATCCTGTGAACATGCTTGTATTATTGATGTCCAGCTCAAAAACAGTTACAGTTCTCCAATACAACAATATTTTCAACTCAGAGTCTAAACAAAGTCCAACCAACACTGATAATGAAAATACATGCAGTATTTAACTACAACTGAGGTGGTTGGCCTAATCTAGGGTGACAGACTACATTTACTATAGAGTAAATGAAAATTTGACAATTGAGACCATGTAAGGCCCAAACCAAAAATATCTCTGACAAACCTACTGTAATAATAACTTTCAAATTAACTCCTGAGCTAACTTTAAAATATCTTTGACCAACTTCCTGTAACATTAACTTTTATAATAACTTCTAAATTGATGCTAAAATATCTCTAACTGTAATATTAACTATGGTAGCTTTCGTTAAATAAAAATTATGCTGGAGGTGGCCAACATGGTTGTGAAGAGGCAAATGTTGAGTGGCCTTGACATCTGGCTTTGTCTTTCTCATTGATTTGTTCTTTGATTTGTCTTTAAACTTTAACCTGTCGTTATCTGCCTTTCTTTTGCTTTCACCTTTACCCTTGACTACTCTGTTTACTTCTTTTACCTTTCACTGTCACAGTGAATCTTTTACCTTTCGTTGTCTTTTCCTTAACTCTATTCTTTAACTGTGTTTTTTATCTGTTTTCATTCCTACCCTGACTGCTCATAATCCTCTGGTGAATAAGGCCTTTAAACTGGAATCCAGAGAGCCTAGATTTAAACAACTCTTTGGAACTAATATCGCAAATTGTTTACTCCATCTATTGATATGCATATCACCTGCAATATTAAAATAATTGTTGACAAAAAGCAGGTCCATAGGGAGGCGATCAATGGTGATTTATTTCAAAGCGCAGGGTGAGGTAAGTGGGTTTAACTTCAAAAAGGGGGCAGTTTCATTATATGCGAGGAGGCGGTTTGTGGTTTTATCGCACGGTGATAGGAGGTTAGGCAGTTTTAAGATGGGGAATGCGATGAAGCATGAGGACGACGCGTGGCGAATGGGAGGGGTTGAAAAACCACCCATTTTCACAACCCCTCAAAGGTTCTAAATGTCGGGCAGTTTGGGTTGCGAAAAGGACTGGGGGTCATCGGATCGAATGGCAGAGATCGGACAGTGATCAGGTGTTAGATTGATCGTGGGTTGGTTCGATAGGTGGGGTCGGGTGATTTAATGAAACGGAGGGTTAAATGAAATGAAGAGCAGGGGGGAAAGGTTTAAAGCAGAGGTGTTAAATATAAGGTGGGGCCAGGGTTAAATATAGTGAGGGGGGGTAATTAAATGAAAGCGGGGTTTAATATGTTTGGCTGGTAGAAATGTAAAGTGGCGCCTGGGGTTATATTAGAGCATAGGGTTAAATAAAATGAAAAGCGGGGGAAAGGTTAAAGCGGAGGTTTTAATATGAATGTGAGTAGGGGCTTTAACATAGTAAGGGTCGGGTGTTTTAACAAAACGGGGTTTATTAACATGGGACCTGGGGTTAATATTTTTTAAAAACAATGTGAAAGTGGGTTTTACATTGTTTTTAATGAAAAAGAGGGGAATGAGTAAAGGGGAAGGGATATTCATAATGGGAATGGGGTTTTAGCTAGGGAAAAAGGTTTAGGAAGGGGAAGAGATTATATATATGTGGGTTTAGGGGTCAAAATGGGATTTCAGAGCATGGGAGTGTCATAAATAGGTAAAATGAAAGGTAATGGAGAGGGTAAATGAAAAATAATGAAGGCAGTGAGATTTGGCTTTCCATCACACTCAATCAGAAAAATTGTCCTGAATCAAATGGTAGATGGACTTATTTGACCCCTTTTTCACCCAGGATTTCCTTTCTTTTCTGAAAATAAATGATAGTGATAGAATATTATTTTCAACCTAAAAAATATAAGGAATAGGTAGCCACCTTGTGATACTGTAAAAATACATGAGTCTAATAGTGCATGCATCACAGCTAGCTATGCAATCGAACAAATCATGGTTAAAAGTGATGCATTTTACTGGTTGGGCTAAGGCACAATGTTTCATTATGCATCACTTTTAGTATTTATTTTATATTTTAACTCGGCTCAATAGCTTTAATAATCTGAATGAGATGTTAGTATTGTAGGGTTTTTCTTACTTAAATATATATATGAATCAAAATAAAATGGGCCAGAAGTGCTTTATTTTATTATTGTTATTTTATTTATGTGTTTGGTTAGTAAAAGTATAAAAATAACAGTGTTTTTAAATTAATATGATAATTAACAAGGTTGCATAGCTAGCATTTCCTGTCACTTTGTGTAGTTATTGAACTTCAAAAGGTATAGATGAATTCTTAGATTTGAAAAAAAGTTTAGTTTAAATATAGTTAAATTAAAGTAAAAAGCAAAAAATATATAATGGAAATTAGCCCATTTTTCTAGAAAATCTAATGTGCAATTGACTATAGCATAGATGTCGATAAAGTAGTATTCATGGTGTGGCCCTTTTACAAAAGCACATATTAAATATGGTTTATGATAGCAAACAACTAGGTCAAAGATGGTTCACTAGTTTGAAATCAATACTAGAAAAAAAGGAATATTAACTAGGAATGATATGAGATATTATTTTTTAGCTTATACACATAGAGTAACTCATTAATTTAAGACTCATGTCCATGAATTTTAGTTGCAAATGATCAATTATTCATGATTTTTAATAGTCCTCTTAGCACAGACTGAATGAAGGGATGCTCACAAGGGTGAAGAAGTGAGATTCAAACTAGAAAAATGAATAATGTAGCATTGATCATCACTTTTGGGACTTGCACCTGATAGTTAGGGCTTCCTCGCAAGTCACTCATCTCAATACTTCTTTGGTTCAAGTGCAGTTAATTTTGAAGTTCACTTGATACTCAAACCTACCTAACTTGTTATCTGATTTGTAAAACCTTAGAAAGTATAGTGCTATATGAGATATTCAGTTAGAACTCCCTAGATCCTTTTATTTACTCAAAAACTTCTATAATTCAACATATAAGAATAATAGAATTCAAGCTTTTGTGATCCATAGTAATTTATCATATATCTTTATTTGTCATCACATTAGACAAAAAATTGTTGACGCGCTTCGAATGAACCACATTGGTTGGTTCGAAACACGTCGAAAAATTTCTATTTAATGTGATGACAACCGAAAGATATCTGATAAAATATAATAATAATATTGAGACATAAACACATCTATAACAAAGTATTTAATAACTACAAGTCAATTTTTTTACTAAATATAATATATTGCAAAATCATTACTAACAATAAGCTAAAAATGGTTTATAATAATAATCAATAATATCACAAACAATATAATAAAACAACTAACAAAATTGAGAAGAAAAAAAAAACAGGTGAAGTTGTGAAGTTGACACCAAATTGACAATACAAGGAAGATCTTACTCTACATATATCATTAAAACAATATAACTAATATCTTAATATATAAATATTTTATTGTTACAAAACACCTATAACAAAGATCTTACTCTAGATATATCATTAAAACAATATAACTAATATCTTAATATATAAATATTTTATTCTTAAAAAAAACCAAACTAGGTAAGAACATTGTTATGCCTTATAGGTAGTGACTCATTTACATTATCAAAGATTGTTTAATTAAATTAGAATTGGTCAAAATGTTTACGTTTACTGAATTTTCTTTATTATTTAAGTTGGTTGAGATACATTTTTTTTTTTTAATCATTTTTTGAAATGTCAGTTTCATTTTTTTTAATTTTAGTGATTTCAATCCTTTTAAAATATGTTAAAAATTATTGAATTAAAAATTTTATAATTGATTTTTTTAGAAAATAAACCAAATAAATAAAATAAAAAATAACTTTCCAAAAAAATCTCATTAAATTAAAATTCTTATTAATCAAAATAACATTTAAGAAAATTTTTATTTAAATATTAAAACAAATTTGGAAATATATTTATATATATTAAGATTTTTATAAATGGTTGGAGCAGAAAAATAATAAAGGCCTAGAGTTTTTTTTCATAAATATTTCATATTTGAGATAGTATGATACAAAGAGGAAGTGAAACAGTACAACCACATATGGGAAACAAGCAAGACTTGTCATGTAGAATGGTCGAGGTGCAGTCAAGATTGGGTGTACGAAAGCGTTAGCAACATGATCCTGTGGTAGCAGTAACATAATTACGAAATAATACCTAAGCTCTCTTAACCAATAATAATCCAAAAAAAATTAAACTTAATATAATAAAGAAAATAAATTATTTTTTTAATAAGGTTCACATTACACATATGCATTTCATTTTTGGTCAAAGGATAATTATTTAAAGTTCAATGTATTAACGAATGTGTTATACCTGCCATGCAGCAGGGATAATAAGATAATAAAGTTTCTCGGATGCAGGTGACACGCTTTACACGGGTGGATAGCAAAGCCCAACTCATGCGGACTGCGAATATCCTCAAAGAAATCCCCCACCAACTGCGGATCCAATCACAATTATCGCCTCGCACGATCCTCGTAGAAACATTGATCACACAGAATGGACAGGCCTGGTGTCACCTGACTCAAACCATCACCTCACCCTTACCTCCATTAATGACCATGCTACATAATCAGTATTGCAACCTCACTTACCCCTCTGCGTCTGCCCATCAGCTTGAACCTCACACGCAGATCACTCATAACCTCTCTGACATGCCTCATCCGCATTCTTATATATCCTCCCACTCTCAGCCCCTTCCCTCCATCATCTGCTCTCCGCTGCATTTTCCTCTCCTGATTTGGAAGCTCACTGAAACCAATCAGCTGTGTAGTCCAAGTCCTGGAGTGAAGCTGTGCAGATCCCCTCTTCATGGTGCATTGCATCCTACGCAACTTCCCCCCAGCTTCTGCAGTTTTTCTGGCCCCTATGCTTCCCCTGTTACCCCTCCCAAGTGTGCATTGGCTCCCAGGTTGCGCCAACGCACTATCAGTGGTGGTCAATGAGGGGCTCTCCTAGGCTGCTACCATTGTGGCGAGGACAATCACCTCGAATGGCTTGAGGGCTCCTTAGCAAATTCCCCTGCTAGCCATCCTTCTAGTCCTTAGCAACGCACATACTCCTCTAGGAGCCCGACGACAAGAAGAAGATGTGGTGTGGGGAGGTCCACCTCTACCTCCAGGGCTCCCTCTCCGCAGAGCATCTCAGCACTCCCGAAGAGCCCTGCACAGGCAGATGAAGATTAGGATATTTGGATCATTGATTCCGATGGCATCTAGATGAAGGTTCCGAATGGAGTAGATCCAGACTCTCCCATCCTCTACGCTCCGTCAAATCTCCCCATTCACCCTGTTGTTGAAGTGGAAGCTGCCAAGGAAAAGGCCATCGTGCAGGCCCCTGCCTGTGCCATCCTCAAGGAAGCTCCCCACCACAGTGATGATGAGGATGCATAATGTTTGTGTTGTTGTTCAATTCTTTTTTGTTTTTTGTCATGCGTTCCCACATGGCCACAGTGTCATGTCATCCTTTCATGCTCCTAAATGTATCAGCGCTATTGTGCACACAGTCATTTTTGCTCACAAGTTTTGTCTGGGCCAGCCCCCTCCCCCGCAGCAGCTGAGAATCAGTGCAACAAACGTAGGGATTGGTTAAGTACAGCTTACCAACCTTGCCTGTAAACTATGTACTTATATGTTTTTGAATTAATAGATTAGCACTTACCAAAAAAAAATAAGATAATAAAGTTAATGGTAATTGAGGTGAATACTAAATTAAATATTAATTATAATTAAATTTTGTAAGTATTTGTTTTATGTATTTAGTTATGTTTTATGTTTAAGCCATTATATGTAAGATAAATTATAAAAATGATTTTATTTTCTTATTTTGAGAAAATATACTAAATCATAAATTACATTATTATTATGTGTTTTTATGTTAGAGTATAGCTTAAGTTAATATGATGGATTTTTTATTTATATTGAGTAATATTTAATAAATCACATCATGAGAAAGTATATGTATCTATTGCATTAATTAGATGTCAATTTCTATTTATTAAATATTTGTTATGATTACCGCAACAAGTATTACCCATTTGGTTTTAGGCTCACCACCTATTACTTTAGACAAATCTATTAAATCATTTTCAAATTTATAAAGCGAAACTTTACAAATATTTTTTATTATTTATTATAAAAAAATTATTAACATTTATTTCTAATACTATTGGTTTTGATTTTGAACATCTTGTAGTGACATGCCTTGGCGAACCTTCCTTCAACTGACCATGGGCCCATACACCAAAAGTAGAGACACTAAATTTTGCCTGCTGATGGTATGCACTTTTAATAGGATGGTGGGCATGTGTAGCACAGGCATTAATGGGCCTATGGCAGCTAAAATAAAGCTCTACATACCATGGATATCATTGTTAACATTTTAATACATGTTATCGTGTGATCGATGATGGAATAATCTGTCTAAACTGCCGTGCACGAGTCACGTCAAAAATATATGGGAGAATTTATTTTTTAATACGTGGTGAATTAGGCAAGGGTTTACCAATATTGGGAAAGTGGTATCGTATTTCCTTTCTGGCCAGTTCTGAGTTACCAAGAAGTTAACTTGAGTGTGTGATGTGGCAACTATTTTTCCAGTGAACCGTCCTATTGAGCTACGCGTCCATCGGCTAATACGAGAGGATAAACATGAAAACTAGTTACGAACTTTCTAATTCCACCAAGGTTGAATTATATTATAGATATGTCTGACATGGGCTCCCACCACTGGTTCAAAGTGTGAAAACTCGAACGAATAAATTGTCACTACTCTTTTTAAGAGTTTTCACTTTTAATTATTTTTGTTATTAGCTTTATTAATGCTCTCAATAAATATTCTCGTTATTGTTATTAATTTTTTCAATAAAGATCCAATTTTTATTTTAGATTCAATAATTATTGTTATTAATTATTTCAATAAAGATCCAATTTGTATTTTAGAGTTATTAAATCAATAAAGATACGATTATTTTCATATTTGTTTATTAAGAGTTTTTTTAAATAAATAGTGGATTTTTAATATTATTAATAGGAAGATAAGTCAACGAAATAGGTCACATAAAAAGTCATTATATATATAGACATGTTATATCTCGTATGGCATACTTCTCTCGTAGTGTGTTGATTCTATGTATCCTCTCTATGTATCACCTAAATGTATTCCCTCTTTGTAGCACCTCTTGGTAGCCTCCGTGTGTAACACCTCTTTGTAGCACCTATTCGTAGCAGTATATATATTTTGCAATACTTAAACTAGAGACACATCATATACAAAAACCTTAATGTCCGGTGTGAAATTTTATTTTATTTATTTATTTTGGAGATTGTAATATTTTTATTAGTTGTTTCGTAATCAATTTGTTTATATATGGAAATATGACTTTCCAACATGTACATATGAATAACGAATCAAAAATTTATTATTATTGTTGTTGGGAAAGATTGGATTCTCCACAGTGATAATAATATATTTATATGCAATACAATGATTTAGAAATATGTTATAATATGGTAATGAAAGCTTACATAGATAAATTCTACATTAATTGAAAATCAAGTGAGTGAGTTATTTAGACAAGTAACAATCTTCTCTTTTTACTTTTTATTAATATGAAATGGTTGATAAATGCATATGATATTGCTCGAACTCAGTAGTTGAGGTTATGAAATTTATTCAATAGACTTTTCTATGAGGAAGTATTCTCTTAAAGAGGGAAAGAATGAGAATGGTAATAAAAGGCTCGCCATGAACATTAAAGCAAGGTCATTTCTCCAACTTATGCAACTCGAAGAAGTAAAGAAGATGCTAGCTATTTAGCAAGATGAGGGCAACCTATAAGTTATCAAATAATAGAAATATAATTCCCCAAAGAGTAGAATCAGAATATGGAAAAAAAAATGGCAAGGGTTTTAAGAATATAAGAAAAGTTCTAAAGTGATTCCTCAATTTAAGTATTAATTAGATAAATTTATCTTATGGCTGAGGGGAGAGGATGAAATTGTAAATTTTATAATGAAAATTCTGCACTCTCCATAACCATGATCAACTCGGAATGTGATGATGAAAAGAAAGAGTGATATAATGAAACTTAAGTTGAGTAAGAGGAAGTTTTATAATTAAATGTAAGAATTTTATTAAAACTCAAACCACTTCCTTGGAGCGTATACCTAGTGAATAACATTGAAGTGCTAGGATGAACTATTAAAGTAATAATAATAATAATAATAAATCTTATGACAAACTTATGTGATGACAGTGAAGGAGTGTCTCTCCCTTTTTGGGAATCTCTCTTAAGGATATGCACTAGCAGATTGAACAACATGAGTGATGATTAGGAATGACTTGGAGGGTCATAGTGATGACCTATATAATTTTAAGGTGAAAAGATATGAAATTGCAAACTAAAAACATTCGCAACTCGGTAAGGATGACATGTGATAAACTGAGGAAAAGGTTTTTAAAGATCACAATTTTCTAACTTTTGGCAAAGGAAATAGATAATGTATATTAATGATCAATCGCTTAGCATAAAGTGTAAGAAGGAATGTTGCTGAAAGTCATATAATGAGACATTGAGAAGGAATATGCACAAATTGATGAAAGAAGTGAGAATAAACCAATAGACCGGTACTTGAATGATATGCACTTATTGTTTCATGGGAGGATTGATGATCTAATGAGACTTCATATAGAAAAAATTATCAAGTTTATGACACTAGTATTGAAATAAGTTATTGTCAAAGCACACTAGCCATATGAAACAATTTGGTGGATTATTATGGTAGTAATGGTTTCATGTTATCAACTAAATATGAATTTAATGAGATATAAGGGAAGGGTAAGAATCCCTAGTCTGACTTAAAGAATGTTGCATCTTTGATAAAAGAGATTAAATGGTACTGAGTTGGAAACATGATAAAATGAGTTAATATTTCTGAAAGTGAACAATGATAATTAATGGATGATAGATAAACCATTGAGGCTTAATTAGCCCTTTATGGACATGTATTAAGCATTTAAGAAGACTTAAACCACGATGACCTAGTGTTTGTGTTCCACTAAGTAAGATGATACTAGAATGGATAAGAAAAATATGTATAGTTATCATGGAATTTTAATTTTGATATTGATGATTTAAGGAATAATTATACAACCATTAATATCTTAGTGATGAATTTCACTAAATTTCATTGCGGAAGGAAGAATACATGATTGGATATTAGAGCTCAACATGATGAGGCCCATTTGAAATTTTAACAATGTACTTAAATGACTACCTATTATTAAATTTTCAACTTACTAGTTGAAAGAACAAGAAATAATTATTGAAAAGTAATTGGTTTCTTGATGAAAACATGACAATAACAGTATTGATGTGACAACCTAGACCCTAGATGGATGTTGGATAATTTTATTTCATCATTGATATTCATTGTTTAGACAAGTAAATGACATTGATTTTTATCATGAATCATGAAGAATGCTATTATTTATCTACATTTGATATGTATTGAGGTGATTCTCATATTTATGATGTTATGGTATGAAGTTATATTAATATGTGGTTCCAATTATTATGTGATGTCATGATATTTATTTGATACAAATATGTCGATGTTATAACTTATGATGGTATTTCATGATGTGAAGCATGTGGTAATTGTATGTAGATTTTATGACATGCATGAGCACACGGTTCTTTACTATTCAAAATATTATGATAACAACGATATTATGTTCTCATGATGGCATGCAAGAGTTGGAATGTGGATTATTTTCTATGATGTTGTGACTAAAGCATTGGATGCATGTTAAGATGTGGTGATTGATTGAAAATCCACAAATGGGTTGAGAGGGACTAGTTAATTTTATGATCTCATGGGATCCCATACCTATGAGGGAGAATGTGTAACACCACATTTGCTAGGGATAGACTCAATCAACACTACATGTGCTAGTGGTTCCTTTGTATGGTAAAACTCTTGATGAATAGCCCTTGAGGGGCTATGGGAACATGTTGAGGTGGTTGAGTTCATGAAATTAGATTGGGAGGCCAAAGTCCTGAGGGGGTGTGAGGGCTTCGATGCTTGTGGCTATGCACCTTAGTGATTCTGGAGGGAGTGGGATAACCCTGTGATATTCCCGAAGTCATTGAGTACATATAATGGATGCTTGCCTTGGGGCAGATGAGGTCTAAGCCTTGGCACAAGACTTAGGCTATGGTATAGACCGATGAGGCTTTATGCATGGTTCCAAAATTTGGGAAAAAGGACAAAGATTCCTTGGGATTTCCCTGGTGTTGTGTAACCTTCGATGCGTGATGGTATACTAGTTCAGAAGAGGGTTTAGGGAAAACATGAAGTAATAAGTAACTAAATAAAATTAAAGTTAAATTATTCAACTTAACTTCAGGACAAAGTTCCTTAAAGAGGGGGAGTATTTAATACCTCTTTGTAATAATATTAATAATAATAATAAATAAAATAAAATGATATTAATATATACGTCAGCAAATAATACATAATAAATAAAATATGATAATAGTAAATATATAATAAATAATAAAGAAAATGTAATAACAGTAAATAAATAATAAACAATGAAGAAAATGTAATAACTAAGTAAATAAATTTAATAATAAATAATAAATGGAGTTTTAAATAAATATATATATATAAGTAAACTATAAAAATAGTAAGAATAAGTAAAGTTAACAAAAAGTAAAAAGGAATAAAATAAGAAAGATTTAAATTTAAGAGAAATATTGAATTAATTAAAACTTAAAACAAAGAAACAAAAGTTTGCATCTTGACACATGGATTGTGTGCATGTAGATCCCTTTCCAATCCCTTTCCTTTTTTGGAACCTTTGTTCTATTTAATGGATGAAGAGGGAGATGAGATTAGGCATTCTTTTGGAAGAAGAGTGTTATGAGGCCAAGGATTCCCTCGCAATAGTATTTGATTGAGGGCTCAAGAGTGGTTAGTTGTAGAAATATTATGTGCAAATGAGCCTATGGTTGGGTGGAGATATGTCCCCAAAAAATTTGTTGCAATTAACAGGATTCAAATAGTGTTTAACTTCGAAATCACAAGTAAATAATATCATCACTACAAGTAAGTCGTCTTTTCTTGTGTTTTTCGAAAATTATATGCTAATTAGTTGAATAGTTGTGTGTTGATTATTAATCGCATTATTGATATAATTAGTTGTATATTATAATTTGGGGTTGTTACAACAACCATATAAGCAACACTGTGTCATGTTATATGCAGTTGCATAAATGATTGGAAGTCTTGGTGTGAGTACAAAAAATACCTTTTATAGGTGCACTCGGTGAGGTGAAAAATAGGGGTATATCAAGCAGGAGCTAGAAGAATTATTGGACCACATCAGATAGGCGACCACCCGAGATGACTTGGAGGTAAATAAAGACTTTGTTCTGCAATATGTGACTAAGTCAATCAAGTTACATATGCAGCCATTCATGTTGTGGAACAATGTACAATCACGCTTCAAAACTATATATCCAGAGTCTAGACGCCTTGGAGGGAAAGATCAGCTACAATATAGATCTACCACAAAAGGTTAGAGATATAGTAGTAGAATACAGAGCTTGGTATCAATATATCACTACATATATTCATGTCATAAGCGCCAAAATAAAATTTCCCTAATATGAACACAAATATGTCTATTTTTTTTTAGGGTTTTGCGAAAAAAAATCTAAAATGTAAATTTGTATTTGAAAAATTAAAAAAAAAATGCAAAATGTGTGTGGAAGTCAAAAAGTCACATGTGGAATGTGAAGAGTTACTAGGAATTCCAAAGGTCATAAGGGAGCTCAAGAGTCACATAGGAGGTGAAAGGTCACCTCATTTGTTATAAATAAACCCTCATGCCTCCAGTAAGGACTTTTAGCCTTGGCTTCTCTAGCTAAGAATAGGATAGAAAGATCATTCTTTTGAGGAGCAATTTGTGGCTTCATGTTCCAATATTGGAATAAGTGAGACATCTTTGTAATTGTGTATCTTGGCACATTATGCTAGGATACTCCGACACATAGGAAAGAGTTAAGCATAAGTTGGTCTACCATAGAGTTAGGTAAAGTGTGTTTCTTTAGTATGTACTTTTGTAACTTATCATCTAATAGTCATGATAGGTATAAGTTTGTCTTGTTGCTAAAGGATTTTCATAAGTTGAAGGCATTCACTATACTAAAACCTTATCCCTTGTTGCCAAAATGAATTCTGTCTGCCTTGTTCTTTCCTTGCTACCTCCTTTAATTGGGAAGTCCATCAGATGGATGTTAAATCCGCCTTCTTACATGTGGACTTGCATGAAGAAATCTACATGGAACACCCCCCTGGCTTTATCCAAAACGACTCTAGCCTTGTTTGTCACCTTAAGAATTCTCTCTATGGTCTCAAACAAGCCCCTTGGGCTTGGTATGCCAAAATGGATATCTTTCTCTTAGATAATGGCTTTTTTAGATGGCATTCCGACAACACTGTATACACCAAGAAAGTGGGTAAGTCCTTAATAATCCTTGTTCTTTATGTTGATGATATTATCCTTATTGGTAGTGATCCCAACCATATAAACCATGTGAAGTCTAGCCTCAAAAAGAAGTTTGAAATGACAGACTTAGGACATTTGTATTATTTCCTTGGTCTTCAAGTCTTGCAATCCAAAGAAGGTATTTCCCTTTCTAAGTCCAAGTATTCATGTGATCTTCTATGCCACTTTCACATGGAACATAGTTATTGATGAAATAGGTAACTGAACTGGTACCTACTTTTTCGAGGTAGCAAAAAAAGCACCCGATTTTGAAAAGTGGTGATACAAAATCACCCTTTTTTTGTGCATATTTTTGAAACTTTAAATTTTTTTATTTATGAAGTATGAATATTTGTTTTCAAATGTTAGTGATTTTTGAAAGGTGGTGATGCAGCATCAACCACTATTTTTTAGAGTGGTGATTTTCATGTTATTAATAAAACATAAAATTTAAATTTAAAAACATGACAAAAAACAATCAATTATAAAAAACAAATAAAAATAAAACCCGATAAAAATGTAAAAAAAACAAAAAATTAACTTGTAAAAATAAAAAAAAAATTAAAAATAAATAAATAAATAAAACACAAAAAAAAACAAATTAACTTTTAAAAATAAAAAAAAAAATTAAAAATAAATAAATAAATAAAACAAAAACTAAAAATTTCGAACTTTAAATTAAAAATGGAAAAAATTTAAAAATACATACAATTTAAAAAAAAAAAAAATTAAATGAACCAAAAAAAATATCAAAAACAAGTTTTCTAATTATTAAAAAAACCACATAATTAAAAGCAAAAAATGATAAATAAATAAAGAAAAGTTAAAAATAATTAAAATAAAAAAAAAATAATAAAAATAAAATTAAAAAATAAAATAAAAAAACAACGACAACAACAACTAGAAATTTAAAATTTAAATTTAAAAATTTAAAAATAATAAAAATTAAATTAAAAAAAAAAAAAAAAAAAAAAAAAAAAACAAAAAACAAAATTAAAATAAAAATTAAAGTAAAAGTTTGAAAAAAAAAATAATAATAAAAAGAAAAAAAGAAAAAGAAAACATTTTAAAATAACTTAAAAAACAAAAAAATATTTTTTATTAAATTAAACCATTTTTAAATTTTTAAAATTAAAAAATAAAAGTAAAAATAAAAATAAAAAACATTTTTTCAATTAAAATTCAAAACAATATAAAATTAAAAAAAAATGAAATTAAAAAAAAAAAATAAAAATTTTTAATATTATTTGGCCCCCGGCCGAGTTGGCGGCGGAGGCCAGCCACCGGGCGAGCACGGCCCCGCTCGCCCAGCGGCCAACCTCCGCTGCCACCTGGCCAGGGGCCATTCATTTTCAAAATTATAAATTTTTAATTTTTATTTAATAAAATGTTATATTTTTTTAATTAATTTAAATTTAATATGTATTTTTTTTTTAAATTAAATTGTTTTTTCTGGGTTGGTTTTTTTTTAATTAAATAAAATTTAACATTTAAAATTTAAAATTTAATATTTTTTATTTAATTTCATTTTAATATTTTAAATTAATTTTTTTTTTAAATAACTTTGTTTTTTTAATTTAATTTTTTTAATTTAATATTTTTTATTTTTTTATTTTTCCCCATTTTTAGTTTTAATTAATTTTTTGTCTTATTTTTAATTTTCATTTTAAAAATATTTTCTAGTTTTATTGTTTTGATTTTTGACTTTTTATTTTTTTTAATTTTAAAATTTATTTATGTATTAAAATTTATTTATTTTTTTTTTAATTTACTTTTTTATGTTAATATTAATTTTTTTTTATTATTATTTAATAAAATTTAGTACATATTTTTTATGTTTTTTTTTATGTTGAATTTTTTTTTTTTAATAATGGTTTTTAAATTTATTTTTTTTCATTTTTAATTTTTAATTGATTTATAAAATAAAAAATAAAAAATAAAAAATTTTAAAAAAATAATAATAATTTAGGTAATGTTTTTTATTTTTTTGTTTTTTTTTTTGTTAATTTGTAATTTTCATTTTAACTTTCTTAAGTTAATAAAAATTAATATTTTTTTTTAATTTAATTTTTTATTTTAAAAATTTGTTTTTTTATTTTTTTAATTTAGTAATTTTTTTCTTTTTAAAATTAATTTGTATATTTTAAATTTAATTTGTTTTTTTTTTTTTAATTTAAAGTTTTTGCCCTTTTTTTCAATTTTTAATATATTTTTTAATTTTAATTTTAATTTTTTATTTATTTTCTTTTTCTTTTTTTCCTTTTTTTTTATTTTTTTTTATTTTTTTACTTTAAAAAAATTATAACTAATTTTGTTTTTTTTTCAATTATTTTAAAATGGTTTTTTCATTTTTATTTATTTTTTTTTTTTTTAATATAAATTTTTGTTTCAACAATTTCTATTTGTGGCGTGTTTTTTGCACAAAAAAAATTGTTTTTTTATTTCTATTTTTAAAACATGTGGAAAATTTACCCCGAAAAAAAGAAAGGTTATTCCAAAATAAAATGTTTTTTAAAGATATTGAAAATTTACGCCGAAAAAAAAAGAAGGTTATTCCAAAATACAACTTTTTGTTTTCGGGTTGTTTTTTCATGGTTTTTTGATGTATTTTTTGTTAGAGTTCCCATTTTGAGGTAATAGTTCCCGTTTGATCGGTAACTATGTTATGGAAGACTCTAAGTTAGCCCCTTATCCCTTTTAGTATGGAGTCAAGCTTTCAGTCACTTGTACTTCCCCTGAAGTTGATGCTACCTTATACCATCAACTTGTTGGTAAACTTCTATACCTAACCCATACCCATCCTGACCTTTCCTTTGTCATTGGTCTTGTTGCTCGGTTTATGCACAAACCTCATGAAAGTCATTGGAAAGAATCTAAAAGAATAATTCAATATATTTAAGGTATAATTCAGTTCGGGATTCATTACAGTGCAGGAGCATCTCCATTGTTGATTGGTTTCACTGATTTTGATTGGGCTGGTGACCCTAATGATCGAAAATCTACTGCAGGTTATGTTTTCACTCTTGTTTCATGACCTATTACATGGTCTTGTAAGAAAAAAAGTTCCATCTCTCTTTCTTCAGAAAAAGCAGAGTATCGTGGTGTTGTTGAAGCCAACAAGGAAGCCATGTGACTTCGTCAGATCCTGTCCGAAGATGGTCTTCATTAGCAGCATCCAACTACACTTTAGTTTGAAAATCAGAGTTCCATTCAGCTATGCAAATATTCCTTTCAACATCAATGCATGAAACACATTGAGCTACACATACACTTCAGCAGAAAGCTCATTCATGATCATGTTCTTGAAGTGCACTATTGTTCAACTATTGATCAAGTTGTTGATATCTTTACAAAGGATCTCACAAAAGCGAAGTTTACCAAACTTCAATCTATGCTTGGATTTCAAGAAAGTTATCATTAAGGGGGGATAGGCTCTAATTCATCCTTCCTTCTCCTATTGTGTCACCTTTGTAAATCCTTCAATCCTAGTTGTTCTTAAGGGGGGATGTTATGATATTTCGACACATAGGAAATAGTTAAGTATAACTGGGTCTAGCATAGAGTTAGGTAAAGTTTTTTATTTAGTATGTACTTTTGTAACTTATAATCTGATGGTCACGATATGTAGTGATCTGACGGTTCATTCTCTCCTCGGTATTACCGACACTTGATTTGTGGCTTAACACCCGATTGATCCTTTATCTCTATTCAAAGAGCATGGATAGTCATTTGTCTGGTGACTGTTTATGAGAGAAGCTTATGTAAATTTTCTTTATTTATATTAATAAATTGTCTGAAGTGGTTACATTGGCTAAGGCCGTGGACTCTTATACTCTTTGAGGGTTTTAACCACATCAAATACTGGTGTACTGATATGTGATCTATTTTTGAGCAGGGACCTTTTGTGTTTGATCTAAGGAACTTACCCTATAAATTCCTACACTTTCATTCAATATTTGGAAGCTCTCTAAGACAAAAATATTTTCCTACATATATCAGAAATATTGTATGATTCTTCCTTTGATGTTTACAATATAAGTTTATGTTTATATATACTAAGGAGAATGAGCTATTTTATTAGCTTTAGTACACATCTTAATTGAAACATGCATCTTATTTGTTTTTCATGATAGTTGTTATTTTGAGAACTACTTTTAAAAATAATTAATTATTCTTTCTAGTCTAAGTGTCTTTATTGACATAGTACTATTATTATTCTTCTAAAGGATCACTTTTTTTTACTTTTCCCATGAAATTAATTTATAGAGATTACAATTTTATGTTTCACAAAGCTAACATTTCCTGCTTATCTCAAAAGTTGTATGCATTCTCTCTTATGTTGTGATTCTAGCCAAGGAAAATCTTTAAGCTTATTATAATGAAATTCGGGTCAGTTTCCCGTATAGGGCTCCTATCCCAAACTATGTGAAATCTAACAGGGACTTCATACAAAGGAGACCCCCTCACTTGCAGGTTTTACAACACCATCAACACTTTTTGGCGGTAGAAGGAGGTAGTCAATGTATGATTAATCATTCATCACATTCACATCAAGAACTTTCATATTAAGGAAGCAGTTTTCTGAGTCCTACTACATCACACATATCCGAGAAAGAAGAACCATCCCCTCACGATCCAGAATGTGCTTATGAGGTTACCTACAATCAAATTTGAGAGATGCATCCTATCACTCGTCAGTTTGCAAGGGCACTTGGATTAATCCCTGTCACATCCATTCTTCCCCATAAGTGGTCAAAGAAAGAGATAACTCATGGTGGCGTGCTAGTGTCTTCAGTTCAAGACTTGGTTAGCACTTCCCTTGACAATTTATTTGTTTCACTTCAAAAAATATTACACCAAGGGAATGCCACATCACCTAACGCTAAAACTATATAGGGAGATGGAGAGAACATTCATATTTTCTAAAATCATGAAGAACCGAGTGATAACGACAATTTCAATAGTGATGAGAATCTTAATAGTGAAGAGGAAGAGTCTTCTGAATTAGATAGTGAAGAGGTGGAGAACAGCGAAACTATGGTTGACGACTAGTTGGATTGGATGGCTCAATGGCCTCTTTCTCTTCTAGGTCAACTTCATCGCTTACTGAAGCATCCAGAGAAGCTTTTGAAATAGTATGATCTTGACAAGGCAACAAAGTTTGAGGACCATATTGATGATTTCTACTTGCACTTGAGGATGTTAGAGGTATGTTTCAATGATGCGCCTTGTTGTAGGTACAACAACCCCCATTTCTATCTTTTCTTTTGATAATAAATGGGACCCATCTACTCTTCTAGCTAAAATTGCTTTGCTTTGCTTAGGTGTGCCTTTGGTTTGTTTGATTTGTACATAAAAGTTTTTTTTTATCGACATTGGTTTCCATTAGTCAGTCCCTCACTCTCTCTTTTCACATGACGATGCATAATGACTCCATGGTAATAGTCTTTTGGAGGTGACGTGCCACCTTTGATTGCCACATCACCTTGCACACTTTGTATTCGGTAATGTTTTTTGACTCCTCATTTGGCATATTTGCATTTAAAAAAGGAATTTTTTGTAAAACTTGCTTTGCTTCGCTAAGGTGTGCTTTTCGTTTGTTTGATTTGTACATAAAAATTTGTTTTTATCGATATTAGTTTCCATTAGTCAATCCCTCACTCTCTCTTTTCACATGACGATGCATAATGACTCCATGGTAATAGTATTTTGGAGGTGATGTGCCACCTTTGGTTGCCACATCACCTTGCACACTTTGTATTTGGTAACGTTTTTTGACTCTTCATTTGGCATATTTGCATTTAAAGAAATTTTTTTGTAAAATTTGTAACTTTATATTGTAAACTTGATTTTTTTTTGTAAATAATTCCATCGTTCTTTGGAATATTATTCTTTATGATATTAATATTGTAATTTATTGTATATATAAATCATATTATATTGAAATATATATATATATATATATATATATATATATATATATATTATTATTATATATCAATATATTTACATATATGTATATAAATAAATTACATAACAAAATAAATATGTTTGTAAATATTATATCGTATACCTATTATATTACAAATATAAAAATTAAATTAACAAAATAAATATGTTTGTAAATATTATACATATACCTATTATATTGCAAATATAAAAGTAAAATTAACAAAATAAATATATTTATAAATATTATACATATACCTATTATTGCAAATATAAAAGGAAGTAAAATTAACAAAATAAATATATTTATAAATATTATACATATACCTATTATATTGCAAATATAAAAGGAAGTAAATTAACAAAATAAATATATCTATAAATATTATACATATACCTATTATATTGCAAATATAAAAGAAATTAACAAAATAAATATGTTTAATAAATATTATACATATACCTATTAAACAAACGGGAAATAAATATGTTTTGTAAATATTATACATATACACAAATTATATTACGAAAAGGAAGTAAATTAACAAAATAAATATATCTATAAATATTATACATATACCTATTATATTGCAAATATAAAAAGAAATTAACAAAATAAATATGTTTATGTAAATATTATACATATACCTATTAACAAAATAAATATGTTTGTAAATATTATACATATACCTGTTATATTGCAAATATTTAAAAAAAAAATAGAAAATAACAAGAAAACACACCTTTACCCGAAACTGAACCAACCAGATATCCATTATGTGCCTATTGAGATTTATTACCGAAGCCAATATACATAAATTTTAACGTATTCTTTTCATAAATTGCATGTGGGATAATTCGCATGAATTAAAATACAAATTAACATTGAAAAAAATATTGTATTTACATCAATTTTAATGTACTCTGTAGTGCTTTGCATGTTGGATAATTCGCGTGGGGGTAAAATGCAAAATAACACGGAGAAAAAAATATTGTATTTACATGCCACATCAGCACTCTCATTGACGACTCATACTCCAGCACTGCCCCTCACTCTGTGTTGGTCAATACGAACTCCAATTCATGCCATATCTAAAAAACGACAACCATGATTGTTGGGCTATTTTTCTTTTTTTAAACTCCACACATTTTATCAACCTCACTAACCTTATTTGCCACCTTTGAACTGTATACACAATGCAACCTCGCCATATCAACATGTGACCTCAGTGTGCTTATCACGCCCAATCACTGCCAACTCCGCTTATGTGGGACACTCCACAATCAGCAGAGTTCAAATCATTCCACGCTGGATGTAGTTTATTTATTTCATGATCGGTATAGTTTATTTATTGCTTGTTTCCATGATTCTATCGCTTAACTAAATATTAATATTTTTGTTTATTCTGCACAAGTATATTCCAACAACTGAACGATCGATGGCACTCAACAATTAAAGTGATTCGCACCAAAATAAAGAAATAAATTGTGTTCAAGTTGTAGCCATTGTTGTAGCCATTGAAGAGCAAACCAGAGAAAACAGAAAAGCCCAAATATATCATGTTGGCCAACTTGTATGGTTGTTGAACACTGCAATTGGTTTTTCGCACCGCTAATTTTGTTTCAAGGGGCGAATGTGTCGATAATTCATTAAGTGGTGATCTGTTGATTGTTTGTTAAAGCGAACCACCTAGTAAGAAAATTATATAAACATGGTTCTGGCTTAGTGTAACAGGTTCTAAAAGTTTGCATAGGCACTCTTTGTCATAGTATTAATTGCTTTCGAGTTGGACCAACATTGATCTGCAAACATGAGCTAAGTTTTTTTTTTTTTTTTTTAATAAAAGATCAGTTTTGTTTCTTCAGTCATTTTAGCGTTGTCTTTTGTAGATCTTTGTCAACCAAATGCTAGTGGTTGTTTCTGATATACTATGTTCGAAACATATTTAGTTTGTTTATATATGTGAAGGCTTCAAATCAATCTATACCATTTTCAATCATTTATATCGTAGGATTCTCTATTATGAAAAATGAAATGAGCAAAAAGAAAAATGAGTTCATGTTTGAGTTAAATCAGGTCTTTCCTCTTTCTTTTTTTTTATTCAATTCTTTTATATATAAACATACATATGTCTCTATTGTATATGTATTGATATGCAACTTTTGCTAAAAAGTATTTCATTTTTTTTAAAATATTTTTGTTTTGTTTTGTAAAGATATTGTGTAATGACATTTTGCGTGCGCATACACACATATATATTGCAGGTTATCATAACTCTCTTTTATTCATGTACATCTCAAAATTAGATTAATGGATGAAATTTTAATTGATTTAAATCTATTAATAGTTTTATTCATTTTTCTTCTTCACACTTATATGTTGTTGGTGATATGTACTAGGATGTTGCAAGTGGTCATTAACTCTTTTCAACTTATTTGACTAGAGTTTACCAACTTACAGGGAAAAATTTAATCTCTTGCTTATATATATCGCAATTTTTTCATTACCTTTTATGGATCCATTAAATATGTTCATTGGATTTATGTGAGTAAAGTTATATTTTTCGACTGATCGAGAAGTTTATTTTCATTTGCAGTAATGATTTTCATCATACTTTCGATTAAATTTTGGTTATTATATGTATCACCCATATTTCATAACCATGAACATAACTTTATGCCTGGGCTTGTACATCAATTGGTACGAAAGTAGGAATAAATATTTGTGTTACCCACCATCAGTGGGTGACACCCATAGGATAAATTGTTCTCCTATATTGTCTTCAAACATAATCTAGCAGCCCCTTGTGTCCCCTAGATATCTTGATGTGCCGCCATCTCCACCACCTGAGCCAATCACTATGTGTCCTTGCCCATTTTTTCATGATCGTATGTTTGAAGGTGGGCCTTCCAATCCTAAAAGTATGGCTTTTCATTAAGTAATTGGGTATTTTTGGTTACTTATTATGGACACATTTGGACATGGATTAGTAGGGGGATTCAACGGGAAGAATGGGCTTGGCTTGTACTCGTATCCCCTTGTCTAATTTGATGGTTAGTCTTGTATCCTAGTTCTCGTGGGATCTCCTCCATTGGATACTAGCTTTAGGATTGACACTACATGGGAAATCCTAATTTTGGTTGTGTTCCTGCTTCCCCACATGACATACATAGTTCATCTTTGCTCATTATAACCCCTTTCCACATATCTCTCGTTTGGGTCCACATTTTTCCATTGGGTCCAAAAGGATTTAGCCTCCCACTCCCATTTTCCAAACTTTGGATCAGACCTGGAACAATGCCCCAGAGGTTGATGCAACTAAAAAGAAAGTAAAAGGCACAATTTGGCCACTCTTGACTAGAAATGTACCATAAAATGAAAAATATGGTTGGGACATACAAATTTAGCGTATGCGCAAAATCAAACATGAGCTCTACCCCTTATCATTATGGCCATCACCCTAGTTCCTAGGCCCCCCTATATCAACCCTCTGCATCATTAAGAAACCCATGATTTCCCCAACCCCTGGTGGGTAATGAATTGCTCAACCTTAAGGATTTGATCATTGTTATATCTTACACATCAAGCACTCATTCCTTGGAGCCCTGAGTTATAAAAAGAAAAATCAATAAAATGAAAAAGACATATGAAGAAGGGTGGGGAAACAAAGGCCAAGGTAAATCATGTGCCACGATTTCTCTCTCCTTCATTTATACACCCATGTGTGGGCATCCCTCATTATTGTTGCCATTGTACCATGGCATGTGGTTTGGAGTCTCCCCCTAATGCCCCAATCTATTATGTCATCATATCACATGACACCTTTCGTTTTAAGGATGTACCATGGGCTTGTCACTCCCTTAGAGGCCAAAACCACCTAATAAGGTCCTTTATTAACCCCTTTCTTACACTTGGGACACCTGTACATTCTAAAGCCCATTATATAAGGGTGTGCCACTATGAAGTGTCCACTTGGTTCCATGATTTTTAAGCTCAATTGTTGATTTACACAAATGAATTGTTGTACTGGAAGGTGAGGAGACACATTGGATCTTATACATGATTGCAAGTGGGTCTTCATATTGGGGTTTGGTCTCCCTATACGGGGTCCTAGCCCTCTAGAGGGTCTTAATGGCACTTGTAGGGTTTGCGTTGAGAGTCAAGGGCCTCCAATATAGCAAAGAGAAAATAGTCAAGCCATGGGATCCTCAACACCAATTATTTCTTACTTGTGTCCCACTTTTTCATTGATGATGATGCACCTAGACCAATTTTCCTAGTCGGTTACACACTTGGAAATTGATCCATGGCCCAGATGAGGTTTTTTCACACCTAGGGAGACAAGGGAGGGCTTGCATCATTTTTATAGCCCTTACATATGGAGCACAGACTTGTTCGATTCAGTTCAAGACCCATGAGGATGTTCTTTATGCACCCACAACCACTTGGGAGCACCATAGGTCATTTTCTTAGAGATCAAGGGGCCACCCCCTTTATCACTATTATTGGAGCCCTCCTACTGATTTTGGCACATGAGGGACTTCATTTGGCCTTCCAACAACCCTTCTAGTTATCTTTCTATCATTTCAACCCTCTTTAAGATGCTAATTATTCTAATCATGGAGCTATTTGGTGGGCTTGTCACCAAAGGTATTGTTATTTTTCACATTATTTTATTTTATGGGTATTATTAGGCTATTTGAATCCCTTAGAGAATTGTATAAATATAAGAGGAGCATTCTCTCTCAATCATCATCACTTATATTAGATTTATTCTCTCTAAAAGAATTCAGACCTGCCATTGATGGATGAATTGGATTTTCATTGATGAATTTTGATGTTTCGGTAATTGCTATCTTATCTTGGAGCTTCATTGTTGCAAATCTAATGGATGGATATAATATTTTTGTCATGCAAGTGCTCTCTTATGCATTTTATTTTTATGTTTTATGTCTAATGTATGGAACTCCATGATTGGATTATTTTTGTGCCCTAATTATTGATTTGAAATTCATGAACACATGTATTCTTGGCTTGTTTTATATGTTACTCATCTTAAGATGCTAATTATTCTAATCATGGAGCTATTTGGTGGGCTTGTCACCAAAGGTATTGTTATTTTTCACATTATTTTATTTTATGGGTATTATTAGGCTAAAATAGGCTATTTGAATCCCTTAGAGAATTGTATAAATATATAAGAGAGGCATTCTCTCTCAATCGTCATCACTTAGATTAGATTTATTCTCTCTAAAAGAATTCAGACTTGCAATTGATGGATGAATTGGATTTTCATTGATGCATTTTGATGTTTCGATAATTGCTATCTTATCTTGGAGTTTCATTGTTGCAAATATAATGGATGTATATAATCTTTTTGTCATGCAAGTGCTCTCTTATGCAATTTTTTTTTAATGTTTTATGTCTAATGTATGGAACTCCATGATTTGATTATTTTTGTGCCCTAATTATTGATGTGAAATTCGTGAACACATGTAATCTTGGCTCATTTTATATGTTACTCATCTTAGCAAAAATATCAAATTGTTCCCAAGGGTGTGTTTACACTTTACTATTAATTTGGTAGCTCAATGATAAATTCCAACCATGGGAAGAGATTTGCTTTTCGAGAGGACCAATTTTGACTATTGAAGCACTCAATTTGGACAAGGGAAAGTGTATTTTTGAATTAAATCCCACGTGTGCATATTTGACGAGGTCGTCCCTAAAGCAAATTGGACATTTTTGGAAGGCTATAAATACAAGTGACCTCAACATCATTTGGACATCATCCTTAATCATTCTTCTATTCTCTTTCTTGTTTTGGCTCGCACATGTCTTAGGCAATTCGCAGAGATTGGTTCGCACACGTCTGAAATTACACGATTCGAAGTTCGCATCTCTATTTTTAGGGTTTTTGGTCTTAGTTGCAGGCATGTCGTGGACAAATTTCAACTGCATCCATAGATATGTTATGGAGAAATTTTTACCAAAGCCTTTCAACCACATGCAGGACTCATCTTCCCTGCAACTGGAACCTAACAGTTGAATTTTCAGTTAACGGAAGTTTTTTCCCGTTGACCGCAAATTTCGGTAGTTGACTATAGACAATGACAGATGAATATAGGTTCATGAATCAAGGATTATTTGCATGGTTGGGTTCATCTCATGGATATTGTCTAGTTGATTTTGTTAGATTGGTTTATGATGAAATATATGGATCATTGTACTCTCTCTTTGTTGAATCATTTAATGGCAATCTAATAAGAAGAATATTTTGAAATGTTTTCCTTGTAGTGGGTTTTGCACTGGTCTCTCACCAATCATGGTGACTTTGTGTGTGAATTTTTTTCTTCTATTGTTCCTTTATATTCCGATGTATTGATGATGATATTGTTATTTCTATATAATTTCATATGTCGTTGAATAATGTTGTAAAACTCAATAATGACATGATCCTATAGGGTTAATTTAATATGAAAATGTTGAAATGAAATTATAAAAAAAAATAACAATATAGCCCTAAGAAAATTAACATGGTTTCAAAGTTGGGTCAAAGAAAAGTCATTGAAGATCACGCCTATGAAGACACCCTTGATGGATGCAAGAGAGGATGCAGGAGACTTAAAAAAATACTAAGGTTTGAAGAAAACTCCAAGAAATTTGGTTATTAGGCTTTGATGGATCTTATGAGATTAGAGTTTGGAAAAAACCTTAGTTTATGGCAAAGATTTGAGATATGGAATTTAGAAACCCTAACATAACTAATGTGAATATGTTCAAGCACTTGTATTAGATTTGATATAATAATGCGCTTGTGTCGGATTTGATTTTATTATAATAATATAATGCTCACTTTCTCATTAAAAAATAAAGCATAATTTTATAAAAATAAAAATAAAAATTAATAAAATCAAAGTACTTACAATCATGTAGCACGTCAAAAGTTAAATTTGGTAACAAAACTAAAATACCCTCTAACGATATAAGTTCAAATTAAAATATTAATTCATATATATTTTAGGGAGTTAAGTTCAAATTATACTATCAATTCATATTTATTACTTATATTATCTTTAAAAGAACGAAATATAAATAATTCTTTATGTTTGTTTAATAAGATAGGGACTTTTCCCCTAATGGAGCTGATCGACCCTTGGTTGAGGGGGCCTTGGGATCCCCACCCTAGCCACCTGTCTCCCATGCACGTGCTAAATAGGGCAGGCGTTGGGTGCTCTGCTCGGTGAAGTGTGCTTCTGGAGAAGGAATTTATAAGTATTGTTGCGGTATGTGAGAATTTGTCTGTGTTGGGTGATAAGAAGCAACATTGTGGAAGGTGGTGAATCGTGATTGTCATGTTTACTATTCAAGCCTACAGGGAAAGCCGAAAGCCAAGGGTGGTGAGGGATTAAACGCTGAAGTCGACCCCTGTCTGTGGTATTGCTCTCAAGATTTCGTTCGGTACCTAGGAGCATTTGTGTCTCGAGATACCGCTTTGTAGGGTGGTTGTCTCCTTTTTGGGTCGTTTTTCTTCCATCCGTTAATTATCTTCTCTTTATGCTAGTGGCGTCGCCAGGGTTTGCGAATTTGGGTAATGTGTTCCCTCCCCCACTTGTGTTTTTTGGTTGTATTGTATTCTCTTCGTGTTGGTCCTGATGTGGCTATTGCCCTTGTAAAAGGGTGGAAAATCTGTCTCAATCTGGTCATTATTAGATGATGCCGGGTTGGAATTGGTTCAGTGTCTCTATTGGTTTTAGTGGTGTGAGTCAGTTTTCGATCTTAGCCTATTGCCTTGGGTCCCTTTCAGTAGTATTCTGGGATTTTATTTGTGGAGTTGTGCCCAATTGTGGCTCCTCTTTTTTTTTTTCAGCCCAATTCTATCTAGGTTTAGAGCTTGGGTGTTCTACAGCGCAATTCTGTCTAGGTTTAGAGGTTGGGTGGGATATTGGGTGGAACCTGGAGTTTGTCTCTACGTATTGTGATGCATTTTCATTCAAAGTGGATGGCCTCTATGTGAGGTTCTCAACTCTACTCCATGGGTTTTGTCGTTTAAATTCTTGGGACCCACCTCCATTTTCAGAGTTGGTTCCTATCTGTAGTGTCAGGGTCCGAGGAAGCTTGGTCCTAGTGTGTCAGTATAATTGAAATGACTCCCCACCACAGTGTTGTCCCATGGTGAGAAATTTGGAGATTGCAGTGTGGTGGTGATTTTGAGGAACAACTGCCTTGGGGACATCAATGACGAAGGCCCAGCAGAGGGGGTGGACAACATGGCCATCTAGCTGTTCGTGTGGTTGGCGCCTCATCCTCTAGTGAGAAACACTCAGTGAGTCTTGACAAGGAGGAGGAGCTAGCCTAGAACTCAACTATTTCTCTTGGAGAGTTCACAGAAGAGGTGAACAAATGAATGCTTACAGGAGTTAAAGGCACAAAAGAGGCGAACAAATGAATTCTTACAAGAGTTAAAGGCTTCCCTGGAGCACATTGACTACCACATACATGAGCAACACGGTCAAATATGAATGCTTACAAGAGTTAAAGGTTGGCCTCGAGCACATTGACTACCACATACATGAGCAACATGGTAGGTCAACTAGCATCTCTGACCATGAGCCATCTCTCTTGGAGAATGTTCATAGAAGAGGCTAACAAATGAATGCTTACAAGAGTTAAAGGCTCGCTTGGAGCACATTGACTACCACATACATGAGAAACACGTTCAACTAGCATCTTTGACCATGCACCATCTGCATTGGCCATCTTGATATACCATTAACAAGTTGTTTGCTTATTTTGTCATTTTTTTGGCTAGTATGGCTTTGTAACCTTCAAAAAATAAGGGGTCAATTGCTAAATATTTTGTTTCATTTTCCAGCTCTCCTCTCCAACAAAAAATCCTGTCGAAATGAGGCAGAAAAAGCTAAGGGGTCAATTGCTAAATCTTTTGTTTCATTTTCCAGCTCTCCTCTCCAAAGGGGTCAATTGCTAAATCTTTTGTTTCATTTTCCAACTCTCCTCTCCAACAAAAATCCGTTCGGAATGAGCCAGAAAAGACTTATGAAAATATGAATGTACTTGTTTGACCAAAAAAATAATATGGGGACTTTTATATTTATTTAATAATATTTATTGGAGTTATCTTTAATGCGACTTTTTGGATTTTCAGGTGGATTTTCTTGCCAGAATCTGGCGAAAAAATTGAGGTGAAATAATGATTTTTGTTATTTAAATTGAATTTTTGACTGCATATATGGATTCAGCGCCCTGAAAAACCCCTGCGGCACTTCGATTGTGCAGATTTTACCCATCAAACTTGTGATTTTAATGAATTCCTGCTAGATTTTACACAAATTAAATAAAAAATAAAACTTTTAAAAAATCGCATTAAAAACAAATTTTATAACTACTATTAATAATATTAATTAAAATTAATATCATAATGTGACATTTGGGTCGAAGAGTAGAGGAAACACCTGAAGTGTGGGATCTACTATTCTGCATTGTTTGTGCCAGCTGGGATGAAGTACGTCGGCAACCATCTGTTTTTATATGAGAAAATCGAGCTTCTAAACAAAATTTTTATCATCGATCGAAATGGTTCGCTGTTATCGAACACGAATAGTGGACGAGGAGCTTTTAGGGAGGGGTAGCTTACACATAGGCACATATTTAGGAAATGTAAATGAATATATCAGATGGTGTTGTAATGGAATACTATTGGTTGTGTTGCGTGACTAAGAGTAAAACAGGGGAAAATTATATTTCCATTTCTTCAAACTTATTATAAATAATATTAATAAAAAAAATTGGGAAGATTGAGTGGTTGATATAATGTGATGTTATTTTTTCACTTATTTTCAAATTTTATAGGAATATTTTTGGCCTTTTGTGATAAGAGTAGACTTCTTCGCCTTCTCTTTTTGTTAAGTCATAAATTCTTGGTGTATCTAGCTTATGAGATGTTAGATATACTCTTGGTGTTATAGGATATTGGATATATTCTTGGCGTGGCACTCTCTCAAACTTATTATAAGTGATATTAATAAAAAAAATTGGGAATATTGAGTGGTTGATATAATGTGATGTTATCTTTTTCACTTAGTTTCAAATTTTGTGGGGATATTTTTGACCTTTTGTGATAAGAGTAGGCTTCCCACCTTCTCTTTTTATTAAGTCATAAATTCTTGGTATATCTAGCTTATGAGATGTTAGATATACTCTTGGTGTTATAAGATGTTGGATATACCTTTGGTGTTATAGTGGTATCCACTAGATTTAATCTTTAGACCTCGCCCAAAAAGTAACAATTTAACATAGCCAATAATAATAATAATAATTACACATACAATATGAAAGAGATGTTGTAAAACTATGTTATATTAAACATTTTAACTTCGTTAAATTACATAAAAATAAAATAATTATAATTATTAATTATTACCTTCAAAAATGTAATCTCTCTAATTGATTCAAAATTAAATTCAATTTTTACTAATTAATAATATAAAAATTATGATAATAAAACTTCGTTTTTTCATAATGAAAAAGTCTAATTTTAATAACTTATTAGTTTAATAATCATAATGTTTTATGTGAAATTTTACGGAAAAATAAAACGAAACTAAAGTTGTTTAGCTCGCCTACATCCACGGGCTAAGGCCAGACGTGGAGATGATGCTGATGTTGATGCTCATAAAATGTTGAAAATTTTCTTCTCACATTTTGTACTAATCACACTGCATGACCAGAAGCCAATTTTAGGATGAATCAATATATTTTTTACTGAGAAAAAAAACTGTATTAAATTTGAAATGTTCAATTAAATCAGCGTTGCAGGTCAAATAATGTGTTCCATCCTGATTCAATGTAAATGAATGAAGGAAGGAAGAAAGGTGCAGTTTAATATTAAATTTATGAAAACAGATAAAACCGAAAAACTCATTGCAAAAACATTCAAACACTTCCACTCCAGCAGGGAATAAAACAGTAAGATAATGAATTCAACAAGGAAAAAAATGCAGAAACCACAAAAAGATTAATCAACAGGCATAAAAAAGACACACAAACAAAAAATCACCATATTCACAAAGAGACTACCATAAGCACAAACAGAAAAAAGATTAATCAATAAAGAAGGCATCAATTATTGAAAACACGTAAGTCTGATTCATCCATTCTATGATCTTCAATTCCCCATACCATCTCCATTTCACTAGACCACCTGTAAAAATTGAAAATCATTCAAATTAAAGATCCAAAATGAAATACAATCACGGATATAGAACATAACAAAATAAATATAACATAGCTTTATCTAAAAAATCAAATACATATCAAGTTATCAAGATTTAACCTAACAAAATAAATATAGCAATGCCTACATCTAATAAACTAAATATAAGAACCCCTTCATGCTTATAAGTTTACAGTTATGGGATGTTTTTGTTGAAATTTATGGAGAATGTGTATTATTGAAGAGAGCTTGTTCATTAGTTGTGTGTGTCCTAGTTTAGGAACTAATTCCTACTTTCTAGGAGTTAGTTCTAACTTTCCTATTAATGATTAATGGGTAGAGCATTTTTTGCTTGGGCAATCTCCAAGTTCATCTTTCTCACCTGTGAGCTGATAGTTTTCAATATATAAGTTTCATTTTATATTTTTAACATGGTATCAGAGCTGGGGAGCCTTAGTAGCTCGTGTGACTTAGTGGCATATTTGTGGCCATGGGTGGTTGGAGTGCCTTTGTGGCAGTTTGGAGCCATGATGGCTGAAGTGCCTTAGTGGCTAAATTGGTGAACCTATGTTGATCCTTGGTGGTTGGCTCATTTCGAGAGCCTTGGTGGCTGGTTCGAGAGCCCTAGTGGTTGGTTGTGGCATAAGCCTTGGTGGCTGAGAGTCTTGGTGGTTGGTTCAATTGCTTTTGTGACAGAGCACTAAAATTTTGAGGAAGCATGATCAACATTATTTTTGGGGGTCAAACCCCTGCTGGCGAACGCTGGTTTTGGGGGTCAAACCTGTGCTTATTAGCGCAAGTTTTAGGGGTCGAATTATTCTAATTATTCAGACAGCAGTTGAACGAGAACAATAAGCTCAATGAGTCCAATTATTCTAATTGGAAATTCAAGTTGCAGACCCTGCTTGAGGGGAAAAGTGTGTGGGCGACTACAGATGGAGATGAATTGAAGCCGACTACAGCTGAAGGCGAAACAACTACAAAAATTCAGAATTGGGAGAAGAGGGAGAAAAAAGCGAAAGTGTTGTTGAAATTTTCAATGAAAGACTACATTATCCCTCACATCAGAGAGTGTAAGTTAGCAAATGATATCTGGATAACTCTCAAGTATTTTTATGAGATAAAGAACACAAATCGTTTATTATTCTTGAAGAGTAATATAATTTCTATCAAAATGGAGGAGAGTGAATCAGTCGCGACATTCATCTCTCGGATCAAGGAGCTGAAAAATAAGCTAGCCGATATTGGGGAGACAATATTGAACACTGATCTCATCACGATTACCATGAATGGTATGAATGAAGATTATCAGATATTTATTACAGGCCTGAACGCAAGGGAGAAAGCCCCTAATTTCAAAGATTTGACAGGGATCTTGATACAAGAGGAAGAGAGGCAGATGACTTTGAAACCCCAGAATTTAGATCTTGCATTATTGGAAAAGAAAAATCCTTTCAGAGGAAGAGCAATCACAGGACAGAAAGGTGGAGGCACACCATAGAGAAAGCCACCTCAAGGTATGTATTCGACCAAAAATGATTAAGGGATTAAATGTTTTCACTGTGGTAAATCTGGTCCAATTGCTGGAAATTTCCATAAGAAGAAGTTTGATGAAAATCGACACAGGCATAAGAAGCATGCAGGGAACTTTGCTGATGAAGATCAGAATAGGACCTCAGACTGTTTATGTCTGATTCTGTTCTCTCTACTGAGAATGATTAAGTGGAAACTTGGTTTGTGGATTCTGGAGCTTCCACTCACATGACAAGTAATAGGCATTGGTTTGAAAATTTTAAAGAGACCAGTAATGGTGCTTATATCTACCTTGGTGATGACAAAGTTACCATATTAAAGGGTATAGAAATATTCCCGTGATATATCCTGATGGTAATGTTAGGTATATTCAAAATGTTATGTATGTACCAGGAATTAAAAGGAATTTGATCTATGTCTCTATGAAAACATATCAGAATCTTAAGGTAGAATTTTTTAAGTCTTACTGTGTTATTAAAGATCTGCTGGATCATTTGAAGCCAATTGCATTAGGTATTTGAGTTGGAGGTCTCTACAAATTGAATGTAAGAAGCGCACCACACCAAGCCTTGACTTCAACAGTTATGGCTGCAAACTTATTTGTGGCATCAAAAATTCAGTGATATCAATTTTCATGACCTATTGCTACTTCAGAAACAAAGTATGGTCAATGGTATCCCTGTTTTAAAAAAAATTCATGTTCATTGTGAAGGATGTGCCATTGGGAAGAAAAAAAATGCATGTTCATTGTGAAGGATGTGCCATTGGGAAGATGCATAGGGATGATTCTCCCTCAAGTTCAGATAGAAAGAAGAGAGATATACTAGAGCTTATGCACAGTGATTTATGTGGGCCGATTTAGACAAGTTCATAAGAGGTACATATTATTTTTTATTATTTGTTAATGATTACACAAGATTTACCTGGGTATATTTTCTCAGAAAGAAGAGTCATACTTTTGAATACTTTAAAGAATTTAGGAGCATGGTTGAAAAACATTTAGGGAAGTTCATCAAAATTCTCTGCTCAAATCAAGGGGGATAATACAAGTAGAGTGGCTTCATCAAATATCACAAGGACCATGGGATAGTTCAGTAGTTCACAGTACCCCACACTCCTCAACAGAACGGAGTTGCAGAGAGGAAGAATAGAACCCTGGTGGAATGTGCACACAACATGTTAAAATGTAAGAAACTGTCTAATGGTTTTTGGGCAGAAGTAATAAATACTGCAATGTATTTAAATAATAAAAGTCCAAAAAAAATCCTTCTTAAAACTCCATTCGAAGCTATATTAGGTCTTAAGCCTGTAGTCAATCATTTAATATTTTTTGGCTCGAAAGCTTTTGCTCATGTTCCAAAAGAGGATAGGAATAAACTGGATTCAAAGGCCATTAAATGAATTTTGGTTGGGTATTGTACAAAGTTTAAAGCATATAAACTATTTAATCCTTCTACTCACAAAGTGTTTGCGAGTAGAGATGTAGTATTCCATGAGCAGGTTGATATGGAAACTGTGACAAAGACAATGAAGAGTGGGACATTCCTTTGTTGATGGAAGATTGAAGTGATGAAACAAGGGACAGTCATAAGCAACAATAGTAGCAGAAAAAGGAAGAATCAAATGATACAGATGCATTTAGCAGTCCAATTCCATTAAGGAATGATCAAAACAAATTCGAGGCCACTCCAATACCAAGAAGATCAGGTAGGAAAACTCGCTTACCTATCAAGTATAAAGACTATGCCCTCATGAAAAATATCTTAAATGTTTTTTAGCCCTTAAACTATAAAGAAGCAAGGGAATATGATGAATGGAGGGCATCTATGGAAGAGGAATATGAGTCAATACTTAAAAACAAATTATGATGAATGGAGGGCATCTATGGAAGAGGAATATGAGTCAATACTTAAAAACAAATCCTGGGATCTAGTTGAACTGCCTGAAGGTAAACAAATCATAGGTTGCAAATGGTTATACAAGTCTAGGTTTAAAGAAGATGGTAGTATAGATAAATATAAATCTAGACTGGTGGCTAACGACTATTCACAAAAAGAAGGTATTGATTATAAAGAAACTTTCACCCCTGTAGCTAAGTTAAACACCATTAGAATGTTAATAGCCTAAGCTACAAAACATCACTAGAAAATACACCAGCTAGATGTGAAATCTTATTTCTTAAATGGTGAATTGAAAGAGGAGGTGTATTTAACACAACCTGAAGGGCTTGTTCAACAAGGGAAAGAAATTTTAGTCTATAGATTGAGAAAATAATTTTATGGATTAAAACATGCGTCCAAGTCATGGTATGAAAAATTGACTCATTTTTCTTACAACATAATTATAAGAGGAGAAAGAACAACCCAAATCTGTATACTCTGTCTGATGAAGAGGGGAAAATTGTTTTGATTTCTTTATATGTAGATGATCTTATTATTACAAGAAATGTTGATGAGCTCATTAAAGAAATCAAAGTGCAGATGTCACAGTTTTTTGAGATGAAAGACCTTGGAGAGTTACACTATTGTTTGGGTCTTGAACTCTAGAGGTATTATGGCCATAATTTTCTGTCTCAGGGAAAGTATGTCAGGAGCTTATTGAAAAAGTTCATAATGGATCAGTGCAAAGATGCCTCAATTCCTTCACAACATAATGTAAAATTTCAGAATGATGATGGTTCTAAGGAGGTGGATGCAACACTATATAGACAACTAGTTGGGTGTTTGATTTATCTAGCTACAACTAGACCTGATTTAACTTTTGCAGTCAATGTTTTGAGCCAGTTTATGTCAAACCCTCTTGAGAGTCATTGGGTGGTAGCGAAAGGCGTCTTAAGGTATCTTTAAGGAACCTTAGACTTTGGTATTAAATATACTGATTCGTTTGATGTTAGATTGACAGGTTTTTTAGATTCAGATTGGGCCAGGAATCTCGATGACATACGATCTATGACAGGTTATACATTCAACATTGGGTTCGGGGTCATTGCATGGAGCAGCAAGAAGTAGAATATTGTATCCTTATCTTTTGCAGAAGCGGAGTTTCAAGGAATGTGTCCAGCAATGTGTGATGAAATTTGGTTGAGGAGACTTCTCCATGATGCCAGAGAAGAACAAAATGATGCAACAATTATCAGATGTGACAACTAGAGCTTAATCAAACTTGCAAACAATCTCATGTTTCACAAAAAAACAAAGCATATTGATACACAATCTCACTTTGTTAGAAAGAAGGTCCAGTCAAAAGAAATTTATATTGAATATTGTAATACTTGTGATAATGCAACAGATATTTTTAAGTTTTACCAAGCCCCTTGGAAGAATTAAATTTGAATTATTTAGAGAGATGTTGGGAGTACCAGTGAACCCTTTCCCCATTAAAGGGGAGTGTTGAAATTAATGGAGAATATGTATTATTAGAGAGAGTTTGTTCATTAGTGGTGTGTGTGTGTCCGAGTTTAGGAATTAGTTACTACTTTCTAAGAGTTAGTTCTAACTCTCATATTCTCATGTAAACTTATATATTATTGACGTTAATGATTAATGGGTAGAGTGTTCTCTGCTTGGGCAGTCTCCAGGTGCAGCTTGCTCACCTGTGAGCTTCTAGTTTTCAATATATAAGTTTTGTCTTATATTTTTAACAACTTTATATTAACAAATTCTAATGTCTAATCTGAAACAAAGTCCGCAACATTCCTCTTTCCATGACATGCCAAGAACCTTTCATGGAACATGATCCCTCTGTAATCAATTATTGAAGAATCGTATTGCAACTCATAAATTCCACATCTAAAAACAATTTTATTTTAATAAATATGCTGACGAGAACCCTATAATGAAAATGCTGTGAAAACCCTATGAAAAGAAACTGCACAAATTTCTCTACTAACAATATATATATTCTATGGTCCATAGCAAAGCCGTTTTATGCCCTGCAAAAATGATGCAGATGCAACCGTTAGGAATAAATGATAATTCTATCTATACTACTAAACAAGAGGGGCTGCAGAGGTAGCAAGTCCCTGCCAATTTATTTTAAATAAAATTTTGGATTAACATAATTTGTTTACAATGTAAAACATGATAGATAAATTTGCCATATTAAGTTTTTATATTAAAAATACAAACTTTATACTTCTGAGTCAGAAAAATAAATTAAGATACATGGTATACATATCAACACTTTAGAAAACATAGATTAGTATTTTATAGTTTCATGGTTATGCAACTATGACTATAGTGTCAACTGGGGTTGGCAGTGACTTGAAAATATGGGTCAATCTTTTATGTATTAATCATACCCCTATCATGGATGAATTTTTGGATATTGTGGGTTTGCAGTTGTAACCTTTAGAACCAGTAGACTTTTGACTAAAGAATTTTTAGATACGGTGGGCTCGCACTTGTAACCTGTAGAACCAAACAGAGACTTTCTAGTCGAGTCGCTATGAAAATTACCATATAGAGTTCAAGAATGTTCCCAAATTCAATCTGACAAGTTCTACTACATCTATTTTACAACAAAAAGCATGATAAAATTTAATTTTATTTTATTTTATTTTAATTAATAAATTAAATTAAATTAAATAACAATAATTTTTATAACATTTCAATACTAAATACATTGCTAAATTATTATAAAAATAAACTAATTTTTATACAACTTCTGAATTTGTATATATCCAATTACACAAACATAAAACTTTAATGGTTTTATTTTAATAATAAAACTAGTATATATCCAATTATCAAACATAAAACTTTAATGGGTTTATTTTAAAAATAAAACTAATATACGAATGTATTAACGAATTAGACTTTAAAAGTTGATTTAAAGTATTGTTCTGTTAGATTATCAAATATGCAACCTATAAGATTTTGGTTTTATGAGAAACATGAACCTACCTTAAGTAAGCAAATAATCATGGGAACATCTGTGATGCAATAAACTGAAATTTTCAATTTATCGTAAAATTGGACTGTGCTTAATATCCTAATTATCTCACGACCAAAGAAATATTTACCTACCCTAGAAACCCCACCAAAGAAACATGTGCCTACGCAAAGGAAGTAATTCTCTACGTTATTTAAACTTCAAACATTAAAAAAGATCACGAGAACATGTGCGATGCACAAGAGGAGGGAATTTATCTGCCTCTATAAAATAAATTTGATAATTTAATCTAAATTTAAAAATCGTTTTCATATTAATTAACATGAATTTCAATTTTATGTATATAAATCTAATAATTTTAATATGCATTTTAAAATTTTTCCAGCACCAACATTAAATAGCTTTATCATTTAAAATTACGCTTTATCATTTAAATTTACGATTAGTGGTAATTTTAAAATAATAAAAGAAGGGTATGCCTTAACCAGGGGTGCCACCTCGTCATAAAGCGATTCGCGCATTTAGAATTCCCATTTAGAATTCCTTAGGTGGGTTGCATCCACGCCTGTGCAGCGAGCTTTATTTCAGTTCGCCCATTAATGCGCTTAGGTAAATGGCCACCGCACGATGATCTACGGTTTTAATTCGGACGGCGGCCATTTCACCCTGGGCACATTAATGGGCGGATAGCAGTTGTACAAGGTCGCCCGACGCTCGTGCTCGCTATCAATGGGATTTTGGGATTTTTGTTTTTTTCACTGAAATCTTTGAAATTTCATTGCCAAATCCCGGTAATCTGATGGACGGAAAGCTGGGCCGTTAGGACGGGAGCAAGTAGAAAAGAGTAAGCTAACCATTCAACGTTTTGACCTTTGGTTTCTGTGCCTTCACTTCGCTAGCGAACGTCCTCCGATAACTTTAAATTTATCTGTCAACCGTGGTTGTTTGTTCCGTTCGCTCTCCGTCTTTGTGTCCCGCCGTTTGTCAACGTTCGTTGCTTCACATCCGGACGCCATCACCCATATCTACCATGCCATCCATATCCTCTTTACCATGCAAGTATCCATTAAATTGGGAGATACGAACAAATTGAAATTCAAAAATAGTGGCGGGATTTGAGCGAGCTCTATTGTTACGCTGAGGCGGGCTTTGGGGTGAGCAGTTATCGCATGGAACCACTAAATTTTGCCACGTGTACGGAGTCTGACACGGATCCGAACCCTCTGTAGCGTTGATCTTTTCCTCGCTTAATAAAAAATTACTACAGAATGTAAATGTTAAAAATACAAGTTCACTTCGTAACAATTTCTAGCACGCCTTTGTCTATATAAGCGAGCGCATATCGTGCATTCATGACATAGCAAAGTGTAGTGTTAAAATCGCATAGCAGAGTGTAGTGTTATGGCTGAGATTTCTGAATCTGTTTGCACCAAATTCAGCGATGAAATGTCCATCCCTCGACGCACTGCCAATCATCACGGAAACGTGTGGGACGATGAGTTCATACTGTCTCTCAACTCGCCCTATGGGGTATACTTTCAGTCTCTCTCATGCTGTAGCTTTGTCATCTGCTGTTTGTTTGCTTTTAGTTTTCTGCTTCTTGTTAGCTACCAGTCTATCACGGCACCTATCTCTATCTTCGTCATCTATATTAATTGCACTGCACTGGAAGCAGGCCCCTGCATATTACGAACGCGTTGGAAAGCTTATTGCGGAGATCAAGCATTTTCTTTCGAGCGAAATAGAAGATGCCAATTACGATTTAATCAAACGTCTTCAGATAGTTGACACAATGGAATGCCTTGGAATTGATCGACATTTTCAACATGAAATAAAAACAGCTGCTCTTGATTACGTTTAGAGGTTTGTCATTTCCACACACATGAATAAGTTTAATTAATTTAGCGTTTACATATATCTGCACATCAATTTTTCGGGCTGTTTTCGATTCTTTTGTTCAAAGCTGACTGTTTGACGTGAGTAGATGTTGGAGCGAAAAGGGGATCGGGGTGGGATCAAGAGATTCCCGCAGCAAAGATCTGAACGCAACAGCATTAGGATTACGTGCTCTCCGACTGCATCGATATAACGCATCCTCAGGTAATATCAACTGCATTTGATTCCATGTTAAGCTTAAATATATTTTTTAATATTGTTGAGCAGTATAAGTGAAAAAGCTCAGTTCATCCGGCAAAGCGAAGTCGAATAGTGGACGTTTCTTATCTAAAAGTGAAAGTGTTTATTAATAAATATCAAACTTTACACAAATTTAAGCTTTACACAAGCTCCAAACTCAACGAACATATATAACCTGTTTAATGTGCTTGTAGATGATTATTAAATGGTCTCCTGGATAACAAATAGCAGGTCTACAGAGTAGTTGATGTTGTAGGAATTTTGTTAAATCCGTCCGAGATTCGAATCTCATAGCTGATGCGTAATAGTTCAATTTGTTTATGTGGTGTGGTCTAATCATTAATTAGATTAAGAGTGATTTTCTTTAATTTAAAATGTAATGTACTTTTTAATGAATAAATAAATTGAATATTTAAAAAAATTAAAGAATCTATTTTTTTTTATAGAATAAATAGTTTAAATTTATTGTTTTGAAAAATATCTAATAAGTATTAAAGAATAATTTATTTATTTATTTATTTAAATGATGTTTTTTTATCTAATAAATTTTGATGAAGAAGAAAAAAACATTTTATTTATTTACATGATGATTTTTTAAGAACACAGAAAGAATTGAAGGTAATACATGCAGTTGTTATTTAAAAAATAAAGTAGTATAGGTAGATATTTCTTTATTTACATAATATTAAGTCAGAAATTGTCATTAGTAAATATTGTATAAATGTGTTGGAAAAGTTGAATATAATAAAACTTGAGGTTGAAATTTTATTTTTATAAATTTGGTTAGAATTACATAATTATCTTGTTCAATATATCACTTAAGTCAACAAGTGAAATTCAACAAGTGATTTCACATTAAGTCAGTGACTTACAAAATGACCATCTATCCAAATCCATATACATCAAATTGTTGATAATATTTTTACTTAATTTAATAAAATATATTCTATCTTTTAAACCTAAATTTATTTATACCGAAAAAGAGGTTATTTTGATGTTTCTTAGAATAGAATATACGGGAAATGAATGTGTAAAGTTATTGTTTAAAAGTGGTTAGTTTTTAAATATTCCAAAATTTAGAATTCAGTAATCAAAAAGAATATTTAACTTGATCACTCTTCTTTAGGTAAAGTACGCAATGGAGTTTCCATGGTATTGCAGTGCGCCCAGATGGGAGGCTCGGAGCTTTATTGAAATATATGGACAAAACCATTCGTGGCTCAAGTATGAACCCTCTTAATTATATATACATTTGATTTATCTTCAAATTTCGAAAATTGTAATTGCATACTCAATCGTTTAGCAAATGTTTTCTATAGGTCGAATATCAACCAAAAAATTCTGGAGTTAGCGAAATTGGACTTCAATATTCTACAGTGCATGCATCAGAAAGAGATGCAGTTTATTATAAGGTAGTAACCGGTACTAGCCATTTTCATATTTTATAGCGTCCAGAGGATTTTTCTAGCAGGTCAGATGGGTTGAATTTCGAAAAAAAAAAATGTTTGCACATCCCTTCATTTGAAGTTTATTTTAAAAATATAGTCGATCATTGAATACACTCATCTGAGTATTTGTCAGTCAGTGTACGTTTAAAGCCGACTGTCGTCCAACCGTATTTTCTATGAAAATTATTAATCATAATAAATAATATTCTGTTTTGTGAAGTTATTAATAATATTAAAAAATAGATCTCTTTAATTACGCTGAGGCGTTTTCTGTATCAGATTAGTGAAGCTATCAAAGACATGGAACCACCAAATTTTGCCACGTGTACGGGGTCCGAGTAATCGGTTCCCATGCGTCAGGATCCATCACTGGGGACGTTTCGCGCCTATGGATGCGACTAAGGTTGTCCTGTGTTCACAAGCAACAAGATTGAAGTGAGATTGACGACTGTGCACTCCAAACCTGCGTGGGCCGCCTCTCACATCCACATTGTCTATACCCACACCCGCTCTTCCGACAACCTTGAGCCTCTCGCGAGAGCGTCGCAAAGCGAGATCTTTGTGCAGAGTTCATCCTGCGATAAATTGTAGGAGCAGTCCACATTGGGCTAGCTTCGAAGCAGCTCCAAACTGCCTTCCCCCAACTTCTCGGCCACCAAAACTGTCGACTTCGCCTGCGCATCAGAAGAGACGGCCTGCGGGGACAGACTTTTGAAACGGGAAACATTTTTGCAAGGTATTAACGGTCTGTTTTACAGGGTTTGCCCTAGGAACGCAGAGGAAAGGCGACGAGGCAATTGCAGAGTTGATTTGGGAGAATACAACATGTGGTAGGGCCTCTAAACTCAAAGAAATTCGTGCAAACTCATTTGGCAGCATCCTTGGCTTTTCAGGCTAGGAATTTGGTGTAGTATTATGCATGTCTGGGCGCAGAGATGTGAGTGGATTTGATCTCCCAATGTTTGCTACCATTATAACTCTCCTCCCTCTTAAACGAAATCAATTGCAGCAGTTTATTGCTCTTAGAATCCACTGTAGAGGAGGTGTCGCCACATACCCTTGGAAAGTTAATTAACGCGCCAGACTCAACACTGTTATTCGAGTCAATTGAGTTAAGGGTGTAATTAACCTTCAGAAACTGAAGGAGGATTCCCCTTCGTGAAGTGTCGAGTTGTACATGCTGCGGAGAATTGCTTTAATTTCTTTTTGGATAGAATCTCAAGGAAGGTCGAAGAGAATCGCTATGGGATTCACGAAACGCAACAAAAATCCCCTATTTGCGTTAACTCTGCATAAAAGCTCCTGAGGAGTGAATTCTGCTTCCTCGTTGAATCCGATCAGTTGATCTATGGATGTCAGCTTACAGTGGTAAAAGGAACTCCCTACCTTCGATGTGTTAATCGGGAATTATCGCCAATGGTAGTCCAAGCACTGCAGAAATTGCAACTTTAATCTGAGTGAGGTACTGATGAGAGCAATGAGGTTTTGTTGTGGAAGATGCACAAACCCAGAATGTATTGATCGCGCAGGTGTATTGAATCAGTGTTGGAAGTGTTATTACGAAGGTTGAGATCGAACTGTGCAATAAACCATAGGCAGAACCTTGAAGTACCAAGTGGGACCCTGTGTAAAGAGTGATGACGGTTTCTGGATGCGAAATACGGTTTTCGCACAAGTCATAAGGCATTGAGCGGTTTCTGTAAAACAAACGCGATACACCCCTATGCTTGACACGTAAGCCTAGGGTGAGCCAGAAACAACGACTTTCGCTATTCTGGAGCCCTGTAGTTCGAACCAAGAATATTTTTGCGATATTCGTCATTGTCAGTCTAATCAAAGGTGGAAGAGCAACGTACGCCCATTTGGATTTGTTCAATGTTTAAACCTGTGTGTGTTGTATTGGGTCAGGCTCCGAATATATAGAAACATCATGAGAAGAATCGAGCCTCAGATAATGTCTATAACGCTTCGTCCACAACATTTTGATCAACATTAATATTGTGGCAGCACATAAATGATTGGCGTTATAATGGCCTTGCCTGGTATGAATAGCCACGAACAAATGATATGCTCATACTCACATAATTTTATTCCAAAGTCATTTTCATATTTACATAGACACAAATTCAAAACATTTTCATATTTACATAGACAGTTTATATTACCTAGCTAGGGATAACACAAAAAAAATATGTTTGACAGTTTAAAATCCAATATTCCATATCGTCGCAAACTTTTTAGTTTCATAAAATTACTTCCCTTACATATCTACCGCCCGATCGCCCTTTGCGCCTTCGTACAATTGTTGTATATATACATATGGATGAAGAGATTACATTTATATGTGAAATTAATTTGTCTAATAGCTTTGTGTCTGCATTATCAATGTTGTTTTTAATTTTGATTTAATTTAATTAAAATATTTTAATTTAGTATTGATTTAAAATAATTATTTTATGTTGTCATGTTTTTTTTATAAATATTTGATTTAAACAATAATTTTGTATTATATAAATAAGTTTGGCATTTTTTTTTAAATTACAATATTTAATTTATATAAATTATAATTATTTAATTTAATTATGTAAAACATTATGTTTTTTATTTAAATAAATTTATAAAAAATTAAAATATAATTATGTAAAACATTATGTTTTTTTTAAATAAATTTATAAAAGGTTAAAATATTAAAATGTTTATAAGAAAATTTTGGTTTTTTAAAATATATCTATGTAATTTGATTTAGTGTTAATATGTGATTCTTAAAATTATTAAATTTTAAATCATTTAAAAATGAGATAATGAAATGATGAAAATTGTTTCTTTATTACATCATTTAAATTCCTAAGTCATTAGTATTTTGGTCTTGCAAAAATTGCATCTCTTTAATTTCATTTATTTTTAATAAGAAATTATTAAAATTATTTAATTTCAAATAACTCAAGAATATAAGGGTGAAATGATGGAAATTATTTTCTTATTATATAATTTGAATTCTTAAGTAATTAACATTTGAATATTTTTTCATTTAGCGTGTACTTTATGTATTGCTAATATGTGACTATTAAAGTTATTGAATTCCAAATATCTCATGAATGAAACTGTATGAGATGTAATTGTTGTTTTCATTATATTATTTAAAATTTCTACATCATTACACTTGAATCTCCTGTGATCAATAATATTACCTTTAGTTAGTTTTCGCATTTAGTGTTTCTTTTTAATGACATTACTGATATCATAATGAAAGGTCTAATTTTGAAAGTTATTAAATGTATTTGTAAAAATTCATATCAAATGTTTTAAAGTATAATTTTATCATTGTAATACTTATATTGTATAAATGTATTAATTTTTAGATTATATATATATATATATATATATATATATATATATATATATATATATATATATATATATATATATATATATATATATATATATACTATTTAAAATCAATAGAATAAGATTAAAATTAATTAATTATACATCATTGTGAAGGCGTTTATTAGTTTGAAAAAACAACTCTTCTAACGCTAATTGCTTATACATTTATTTACACATAGTCATAGATAATTGAAATGTTTTAGACCATTAGATCCAATGCCTCCTTCAACCTAATTGAATAACTAACTTACTGAACATTACTAATAACATCCTGTAATCTAAATCATTTTCCTGTAAAGCGTTGGAAGAAGCTTGAAAATGTCCAGAATATTAACGTGCTCATCATGAATTTTTTCAGATTCAAATGTGTTTTTGTATATAGGCTATTAGTTCTGTTAAAAAGCGTTGGAAGAAGCTTAAAAATATCCAGAAAATTAACGTGCTCATCATGAATTTTTGCAGATTCAAATGTGTTTTTGTATATAACCTATTAGTTTCTCTATTCTTTGCAGGTTGACGCAGATCTTCTTGTATACTTGAGCTCTTAAATATGACTCATTATTTTTATGTTGTTGGATTTGTTGGTGCCCACTTGTTTGGTTAAATATTTGCAACATTCCTCTCTGTAACTGAAGCGTTCCTGTCCTCCGCAAAACCCTAGATATTCGGGTGCTTAGTAGTCTTCATGGATTTGACCTCTAGATGAAGCGGCCTCCCCTTTCTTTTCTCTGAGATTTGAGCGGCCTCCCCCTAACTCTTTCTTTTTGATATTGATGCATTCTGTGCTTTGGTTTTTTCACCTCGTTTTGTCAAAGGTTTGGACTCCTATTTCTCCTCATGTGTTACTGGTCATACAGCTTTGAAGCTCCTCAGAAGGAGCATCCAGAGGGCATGGATGAGGATTTGGCCCCTAGAGCCATGGAAATCGGGATTACGAGCTCAAAGAGGCTGCTGATCAGGATTTTGCCTGTAGAGCTAACCAAAAATCGATTATATGCATTTCCAAGCTATGACAGAGCATTGATCTCGACAACTTGCTGGTAAATTTTCTACCCATGTGCACTGATTAGAAAGAACATCACCGAGTAAACTGAAACCACTTGAGGGGGATTTGCCCTTAGGCCATGGCAACTGGATTATGGCTTCTGGAACCCGTGTGGTTATATTTATCCGAAACAAGGAAATTTTTCGTATACCCAGCAATCTTTGATCAGTGAACCTGTCGTATTTAAATAAGTAAATTTTTACAGCCATTTAAAGCTCGCAAAGACAGTATCTACCCAATGCTGGATTTACCCTTCTGTGGCTACATGGAAATCTAGATTAATAGTCAAATAGCATGCCATTGAATGGGAAATTTACTGGGATTTTGGCCCTTTTATAGAGCCATGGAAATCTGGATTATATGGCTTCGAAGCTTGCAGACATAGCATTGATCCGGCAATTTACAGGAATTCTTCTATACCCATGGCAATCTTGACTGAAAAGAACAATTTAATTGAGTAAACTTTTGAAACTAATTTTGAGGGGATTTTGGCCCTCTTATAGGGCCATGGAAATCTAGATTACATGGCTTCGAACCTCGCAGATAGAGCATTGATCCCGCAATTTATAGGGATTCTTCTATACCCCTGGCAATCTTGATTGAAAAGAACTGTCGATTTAAATAAGTAAATTTTTGATAGTTTTGAGGTTGAGGATTTTATGAAAGAAATAGGGATTATTTTAGGGTGAGTTGTATTTTAATGGTACTAAATGGCTATACTACAGTTCTATATGAATAGAAATTATATTTTTTCAGTTTTATCTCTCTTTCAATTAGTAGAATGATGATACGAATTTTTAGGGAGTACCCTCATCCTATGTGTGTACATCAACTGATATGCCATTCTAAATAGTTTCTGAATTTCAACCCTCATCCTTTCTGGTTGTAGCGATAACAGATCTAAGATTTTTGAATTGTAATTTCGTGACCAAGTGAAGACCAGGTGCGCTAAGGAGGCCTTAGCTAAAGCAATTTTACAGACTAGAAATATTTGCAATCTTATGTGCGAGTAGGTATGTATACACAGACCATGTGGCTATATATAACATAAATCAAAGCGTTGCACTGGGTAGATATGGTAATTTGCAGAAACACGCACGTTTGATTTTGAATTTGGAGAATATAATTTGGCAGGGTCACATAAGCATAAGAATTTTGTGATTTGCTGATACTATATTGACTGTAAATTCTTGGCTTCAACGAAATATTAGGAATTGTTCAAACCTAAGGACGTATGATTACATATTTCTCATCCTCGTTGAAGGTTGACAGAAAATTTTGGGTGCCATCTCTGTCATGTCCTTCGACATGTTTCTCATCTTCATTGAAGGTTGCCAGAAAAATTGGGGTGCCATCTCTGTCATGTCATTGGACAAATAGTTTAATGGGAGATGATTCGGTTTAGTCGGGCCTGCGCAGGTGCGACAGCCAGCTTCCTCCCTTGTATCAATCTAATCGTTGTCAGTTCATCCTATCGACTGTAACACGTGACAATCTTTATCTCAAGCCATAATTACGTTATATTTTCAAAGCAGTGAATCTCTGAAAATGATCAAACTCATATTTTAAATAATATGCGCAATGGTTTTTTTGGTTCTTTATGGTTTCTTTTTCTACTTGACAATTTTTAACAATAATAAGTTTAAGCACGTACGTAGTTTAAACAATAAAAATTTTAGTATAATTTTGATAAAATAAAGTTGAATTTTTCAAAAATTTAGTTTTAAAAGCTTCAAGATTTTGGGCGATTTAAATATTTTTTTTATAATGCTGAATTATTCTTTGCAATTAAAAAAATGGTTGGTTTTACCATAATTTTTTACTCAATTTATAATTTTTCAGAAATTACTTCCAGACTTTTTTGCATAAACTCTTGTGCTTAAGTGGTTTAATTTGAATATTTTCTAGAATTTGCTAGCAGGTTAAATTCATTTGTGCATTATAAAATGCGCTTAAATAAACAAAAATCACAATCTTGTTCAAAATTGTACGCAAATTCCAATTAAATAAAACATTTAATATTTAAGTAAACCAATATCAATTATTATTTCTAATTGTAAAACATAACAATAATATGTAATTTTTAATAAATGGATGATCAATACGTAATCTCAGATATTATTTTATTAATAATTAATTAATCTTTAAAAAATAATAATAATAAAATAAACTATTTTTAAATAGTGAAACTAATTACACCGAAGGTTACTTGAATCATCGTATTAGTGTGCGTATATATATATATATCACTACGAGACGTCGACAAGGCGTGGAGGACCAAGAAAGGAATTAAAAAGATAAGAGGACTCTTCAGAAAATGGGTTACTCAAGGATTTTGGAATACATATGAGCTACATTATCTCACTCATTCAAGCAAGCGCTCAAAAAGAGAGACAAACAATAGTGATATAGAGACAATTTATTCATAAACAATAGAAATCTAGAATTTTAACCCAAGATAGAGTTATGGGAAGAGAAACATTCCAATTGTAAGGAGGAGTCAAAGTTACATGAGTAGTAGTTCACTCACATAATTCTCCACTGCCTATTCTAGAGGAGAAAGTCTTACTACATCATCACTAAGAAGGCCCAAGTGACAACTGGAGATTCCCATCGTTATTTTGATTCGAGCATTTGGCTCACTGGGCTTTCTTAAGGCTCGCCTTTACCGCCTTGTAAATTCAACGACTCAGAAAATACTAGACAAAAGACACTAAGCTATTGCAATTAGTTGAAAAAAGGGTATCTCTAAAGGGTCACTTGGGGAGGAATCTATTATTTTAAACATTGGGAAAATAGTTTCATTTCAAAACAAAAATGTACTATGACTAGGGAAAGGAGTTATTACATTTGAAATTTGTTCCCATTCTTGTCACTACAAAATTTTATTGTTTCTTTTTATTTGATGGGAAAATAAATTATCTTTAAAAGGCACTAAAATCTTGAATTATGATCATTAAAGAAGTCACTAGATTCCATGATTATGAGCTGATTTTTTCTTCTTACTTTTGGGAGCTGATTTTTTCTTCTTACTTTTGGGTTTTCATGATGTTTGTTATTCCGATTGAGGTGAAAAGTTCTAAAGAAGAAGAATATTTTTCGTTCAAAGAGGAATTATGGAAATATTATCGTATATAATTTATTAATATAATTTATCTGAATTGAGACTAATTAATCATCCCCAAGTGTTAAAAAGGGTCATCCCCAAGGGTTAAAAAGGGCCCAAATGTCTCTTATCCATAAAAGTTATGATTAATATAACTATATGCTCTATGTTTAAATGACACATGAAGGTGGATTTACCATGCTTAAGCTTCTTAGTAGTCTCTTATGAAGTAAAACATGTCATAGTGATAAGTTTTTATTCCATTCTAACTATATGCTCTATGTTTAAATGACACGTGAAGGTGGATTTACAATGCTTAAGCTTCTTAGTAGTCTCTTATGAAGTAAAACATGTCATAGTGATAAGTTTTTATTCCATTAAATAATTCTACCTGTAGAGCAAAGTCAAAGTTCTAGGAGTAGTATAAGAGGAATTCAACATTGTGAATGTGATAGAAGCAAATAATTTCGTGGAAGGGTGAAGTCTCATTCAATCCATTGCAATACCAAGTATCCTTGCGTAATAAAATTAAACATGCAGATTTAGCCATATAGGGGTCTTGAGTAATTTGGCCAAAATTTCTCATCCATTGTGGAAAAACACATCTTACATGCAATTAATAACAAAGAAGTTGTTCCACATCAATTACTCAATATGGATATTTTGATTTGAGGTCCATTAAACATAATTCTCCACCCCTTATTCTGGCGAATTAGTTGGAGCCGAGAAAGTTCCTACTACCTCTTCTTTCTTATATGCTATTCTTTCTTATACCACAACCTTACTATGTTTTTAAAACATGTGCACTGTTGTTATAACTGAAGAAAGAATGGAAATGACATAAAATTGTATGTTTACCATTGGTAAATATTTACTAATTTTAGAGAGTTTATAAGAAGTTTTAATTTTATGTGAACACCTATATACGCATTGTATATGTCATTTTTGTTTTAAATGACATTTTCATGAGATGTGAGAGCATTTACATGAATATATATACAACCTCCAACACAAAGAATGTAGGGTATTTTTTAATTTTAAATGGTATTTTTACAGGATGTGAAAGCCTTGGGAATTGAATGTGATTTTTATTATGATATTTATGAGATGAAAAAATAATTTTTTTGAATAAGGAAATGATATTTGTTAAAGAAAAAATTATTATATGTTGTTATTCATGTGGATTTGGTATTGTAGTCGAAAATGACATAATTAAAACATTATTTCACTTTTTCATTCTTGCAAATTGACTACCAACATTTCACTGAAATTCTTGGAAATGATTTATTAATTTATAATTAATATAATGATTGGATCTCATAAAGAAAATATAAATTGATTATTCTTTAAGAAATTATTAAGATAGAACAAAAATATAGAGATTAGCAATCTCTAAGGATTAAAACACAAATGTCACCAATTAAAGAACATTAAAAGTGGATCTCCATTAAAGAATTTGCATAATCCTTGTCAATTAAAAGAAAAATTAAAGGTCCAACTCCATATATTTGGAACCTCAAAGAATTCATATTGGTGAAAAAAATCACAAGAACAAGACTGTGGTCTTTGGAAGCTAATAAAAGTTTTGATTCAATTATTTGTGTATATGTTTATAGAAATACCGTTAAAAAGATTGCAAAGAGGAAAGAATGATTTAAAGCAATAGGCTGAGATTTACTTTTGCCACCACAATATGGTTATAGGCCTAATTTATAATTGTTTTGAGGTGTCCATCACTATCACTTAGATATTTGCTATCCTTTTTTTTAATAGAGAATTGAAAGAGATACCATAGAGTTCAAAATTTCGCATTCATGTTGAAACCTTTGTTTAGTGCATAATGAATATGAAAATAATTATTTTAATCCAAGAATAGAACCACTCCCACCCACACTCGGATGGGTAATCTTGGCTTGTGCCATCAAAGTATCTCCAAATGATATCAAAATCAGTAACATGGACTTCAAGGACCTCTACTTCTTTTTCTTGGACTACATCTAATATTCTTTAGTTAATTTATCAATCAAAACTATTAACCTTGCCACAATGACTTGCATCGATGGAAAATACTAGTGTTTTGGCTCCACCACATAAAATAAACCATGAAACTCGAAAATGAGCTATACTCAAGATTATGAACTTGTGAAGCTATATTCCTACCCTTCGGGTAATTTATAATCAAATTATCTTTTAATGACGAGGGGGACTCGGAATAGTCTTCATCGTCATCAAAGGACTTAGAGTCAATGGAAGATATTCAAGACATAAATTGTGAAGCTTTACTCTTCTTTGGACAATTTTGAATGAAAACCATCATTCTCAAAAGAAGAATCCTCAAGTATATGGAAATGAACTCCTAAAGCACATTATATAGCTAAATTTTATCATTTAGAATGATATTTTATAACAAATTTTATGTGAGATTTTGTGCTTTAATACATTGGTAAGGTATGTTTTTGTGTATGCATTGTCTTCATCAAATATTATGCACTGTGTGAGATAGGATATTTTGTTTTGAGTAGTTTAACCAGTCCACGATTCGAGCTTTGGTTTTTGTGTTATGGATGAGATCCCTCCGGAAGGGCAATGATTATTTCCCATTTGACTTGATTTACCATTTTGTGACCCAAGGAGTTGCTGCAATGGTGACCTAAAAAGGTGTTGCAATGGTGAACCAACAAGTTTCCGCAATGGTGACCCAACAAGTTTCCGCAATGGTGACCCAACGAGTTTCTGCAACGGTGAACCGGTGAGTTTCCACAACTGTGGACCAGTGAGTTGCTACAAATTTGAACCAACGAGTTACCGCAATGGTAAACCAACGAGTTACTAAAATGGTAAACTAATGAGTTGTTGCAACGGTCAACTAGTGAGTTGTTGCAACGGTCAAAAAATGAGTTGTCGCAACGTTCAACCAGTGAGTTGTTGCAATCGTCAAACAATGAGTTGTCGTAGTGGTGAAATAACGAGTTGTTGCAACAACCATTCAACAGGTTTCCAAAATGGTAACCAACGAATTTTTGCACCAGTCAACTGGCGAGTTGCCGCACGGAAAACTAGGGAGTCACTATTTTTATTACTTTTGTTTTTTATATTGAAATTATGTTTGATTATTATTATTTTTTCTAGTTCTCCATTTTATCATCATTATAACATATATTTCATAGTGGGCTCATAATGGACTATATCTTTTATGGCCACTCATCCTTCATTGTCTAAAAAAGGATGAGTGGCCATAAAATATATAGTTTATTATGAGCCCTCTATGAAATAGGTGTTATAGTGGCGATAAAATATAAAATTAGATAATAAAAAATAATAATCAAACATAATTTGAATATAAAAAAATTAATAAAAATAGTGACTCCTTAGTTTTTTGTGCAACAACTCGCTGGTTGAATTTTTTCGGAAACTCATTGGTTAACCATTGTATCAAGTCACTGGTTAGTTGTTGTAGCAACTCATTATTTCACTGTTGCGACAACTCGTTGTTTGACCGCTGCGACAACTCACTGGTTGAACGCTACGGCAACTCGTTAGTTTACCATTGTGGTAACTCGTTAGTAGACCATTATGGAAACTCACTGGTTCAACTTTGTAGCAACTCACTGGTCCAAAATTGTGGAAACTCACTGGTTCAACTTTGTAGCAACTCACTAGTCCACAATTGTGGAAACTCACTAGTTCACTGTTGCTGCAACTTCTTGGGTCACTGTTGTGGAAACTCGTTAGGTAACCATTGCGGAAACTCGCTAGGTCATCTTTGCAACGCCTTTATGGGTCACCACTGCGACCACTCCTTGGGTCACAATATGGTAAAGCAATTCAAATGGGAAACAATCATTTCCCTTTCGGAGGGGTCTCATACAAATGGCACAAAAACCAAAGTTGAAATGTCGACTGGTTAGACTACTCAAAACAAAATATTTTGTGTCACACCATTTATAATATTTAACACCATTCATAATATTTGATGAATACAATGCACACAAGAAAAAAAAAACTTACCAATGTATTAAAGCACAAAATATCACATAAAAGTGGTTATAAAATATCATTCAAAATTATAAAATTTAGTTACATAACATGCTTTAGGAGTCCATTTACATATACTTCGAGGATTCTTCTTTCGACAAAGATGGTTTTCATTAAAAAATGTCCAAAGAGGAGTAAAGCTTCACAATTTCAGTCTTGAATATCTTATGTCGACGGTGAGTCCTTTGACGACGATGACGACCATTCCAAGTCCTCCTCGTCATTCAAAGATACTTTGATTCTGAATTATCCGAAAGGTAGGAATTGAGCTTCACAAGTTCATAATCTTGAGTATTGCTCATTTTCGAGTTTCATGGTTTATTTTATGTGGTGGACCCAAAACACTAGTATTTTCCACAGATGCAATTCATTGTGGAAATGTTAATAGTTTTGATTGATAAAATAACTAAAGAATATTAGATGTAATTCAAGAAAAATAAGTAAAGTCCTTGAAATCCATGTTACTGATTTTTATATCATTTGGATATACTTTGATGGCACGAGCCAAGATTAACCATCCAAGTATGGGTGGGAGTGGTTCTATTCTTGAATTAAAATAATTGTTTTCATATTCATGATGTGATAAACAAAGGCCCCAAAATGAATGCAAAATTATGAACTCTATTGTATCTCTTTCAATTCTCTATAAAAAAAAAGATAGCAAAGATCTCAGTGACAGTAATGGATCCCTCAAAACAATTATAAAGTAGGCATAACCATATTGTGGTGGGAAAATTAAATCTCGGCCTATTGCTTTAAATCATTCTTTCCTTTTTGCAATATTTTCAGTGGCATTTCTATAAACATATACACAAAGAATTGAATCAAAAATTTTATTAGCTTCCAAAGGCCACACTCTTTTTTTTCTTGTGATTTTTTTCACCTATATGAATACTTTGGAGTTCCACCTTTAATGTGTCTTTTAATTGACAACAATCATGCAAATTCTTTAATGGAGATTGACTTTTAATGTTCTTTAATTGGTGACATTTGTGCTAATCCATAGAGATTTCTAACCTCTGTATTTTTTTTTCTATCTTAAATAATTTCTTAAAGAATAATCAATTTATATTTTTCTTTATGAGATCCAATAATTATATTGATTATAAAGTAATGAATCCTTTCCAAGAGTTTCAATGAAATGTTGGTAGCCAATTTGGAAGAATGTGAAAGTGAAATAATTTTTGGTTCTGTCATTTTCAACTACAAAACCAAATTCACACGAATAACTAACATATAATATTTTTTTCTTTAAAAAATATCATTTCCTCATTCAAAAATTTTATTTTTTCATCTCATAAATATCATAATAGAAATCACATTCAATTCGATAAGACTTTCACATCTCGTAAAAATACCATTTAAAGTAATAAATTACCCTACATTCTTTGCTTTAGAGGGTGTATATATATCAAACAGGCTGGTATCTGTGGATGTAGCACTTAGATAAAGATTGATTATATGGTGTGGTATCATATCTTATGGAATGGAGGCACTGGCACAAACACTAGGGCTGAAGTGCTTGCACTTTGGAGTGTCCTGTGGGTGGCATACAATCTTCAACTACCCTCCATTGACATCTTCAAGGATGCTAAATTTTTTTTAGATGGGATATCCGAGAAGACATTGTTTCATTTGCCTAACCTTCTGGACTGGATACGTCACATCAAGTATCTGCTTTCAAGACTTCACGATCCTCCTATGCAACATATTTTCCGAGAAGTTAATACTAGGGCTGATTTTCTCTCCAAGTTGGGTTTGGTTGAGTCTTTCGGACGAATCAAATTGCAACAATATGTGGACCATCAATTGCTAGTGGAGAAAACTTTTCACATTCCTTAACTTCTGAACTTTTTCTTTTCGAGACTCCTGTCTATATTTTGGTTACAGAATATATCTATACTTGTTTTAATGCTTCAGTTGTATATATTGCTTTTGCAGCCTGTCGGCAAGAAAGTCTAGTATTCCAGTAGTATGACCATACTTCTGGTTATGGAACTCTACATCTGCAACTTTTTGTACTATGGAAAATTTAGGATGAACCATGTGGTATATTTAACAGATGTCAAAACATGTAATTTTTGTTATTTATCAATACAAAAAAGTGTTTTTTCCTTTCTGAAAATAAAAATAAAAAATATTCATATAAAGTCTCTCACATCTCATTAAAATGTTATTTAAAATAAAAATTATATATACAAGGTATATATTGGTGTTCACATGTTAGGAGAATGTCACATAAAATTAAAACTTCCTATAAACTCTTTAAAAATAATAGATATTTACCAAAGCTAAATAGACAATTTTATATGTTTAGTATATATTTAATTATAATTCATAAAAATAAATAAATAAATTTTAATGTTATTATTAAAGTTTTAAATTAATGCTTTTTTAAAATGTCATATAAAATTAATGCACACATTTTCATAGACAACAAAATTATTATCATAAAATTATGGTTTAACCAATTTTTATATTGATTTTTTGCAAATACATTTAATAAATTTCAAAAGTGAACCTCTCCACCTTCTCCTCCTAGTGTGATATCAATCTATAACCATTAAATAAGGCATTATGATTAAAAAGAGACACTAAGTGCAAAAACATTCAAATGACAATGATCTCGAAATTTAAATGACGTAATAAAACAACATTTTTCATCTCACAATTGCATTCAAAATTTATTTGAAATTTAATAATTTTAATCATCACATATTAGCAACACATTATTTTTTCATCTCACAATTTCATTCACGAGTTATTTGGAATTTAATAATTTTAATAATCACATATTAGCAACACATCATTAAAAATGTGCTTATCATTAAAATAACACACATTCATTCAAATGCTAATGAAGTAGGAATTCAAATTATGTAATAACAAAATAATTTTCATCATTTCACCATTCCATTCTTGAGTTATTTGAAATTAGATAATTTTAAAGAAAACAAATTTTCACTATATCATTTTTTATTGATTTGAAATCTAATAATTTTAATAATCATATATTAACCAAAAAAAAATCAAATTACATAGAACCCAATTTTAGAAAAACCAAAAATTTCTTATAGTCATTTAAATGTTTTGACCAAAAATTTCTTATAAACATTTTAATGTTAAACATGATGCTTTACATAATTAAATTTAATAATTATAATTTGTAAAAATTAAATATGGTAAAAACTTTATAAAATATCAAAATTATTTATATATTTACAAATATAATTCATATAATATAAAACTATGGTTTCATTAAATATTTATAAAAACATCACAAAATAAAATAATTATTATTTTAAAATAAATATTAAAAGAAAAAATCTAAATTAAAATATTTAAATTAAATTAAATTAAAATTGAAAACTGCATTGAATATTGCCACACTATATATGATTTTTCACATCATTCGTGATTTTTCACATCATGCACAATCATAACCTGTATGTAGTCATCCCAGTGATAGAATCGATCTATGGATGTCCATCCTTCCACTTGCGCACAGGCATGAAGGTCAGAGTGGGAAACGTGGGCATGATAAACAGGAACAGGCGCTCACAAGCTCACCCGGTATTCATTATTCGTTAATTCAAATTTCAAATCCCGCCACTATTTTGAATTTCAAATTTAAATTCAATGGCGCCCAATTTAAAGGATACTTGGCATGGTAAAGTGGATCTGGATGGCATGGTGGATATGGATGATGGCGTCCGGATGTGAAGCAACGGACGTTGACAAACGACGGGACACAAAGACGGAGAGCGGACGGAACAAGCAACCACAGTTGACACAGAAATTTAAAGTTATCGGAGGACGTTCGCCGGTGAAGTGAAGGCACGAAAACCAAAGGTCAAAACGTCGAATGTTTAGCTTACTCCAAGGGGAAATGCTATAAATTCACACGCGCAGCTCCACTCTGTGAATCTGCTTAATATCTTAATTATTTCACGACCATAAAAAAAAATTATAAGGAAATTCAAATAAACTTTCTATGTGAACTTTTTATCTCAAAATTATAAGCCTCTGATTTCTATTGAAGACCGACAGGTACCCATATGGATACTACGCGATACACGTGGAAACAAGGGCAACTCCAGCTTTTGCTTTTTCTTTTCCATGTAAAACGGATTAATCAGTCTTACACTTTCATGAAAACCTGATGGGCCGATGGCTTGCAGGTATAATAATGTTGGGAACTGTTGCAGGCCAAACATATTACTACATGATGCTGCTGGTCTGGAGGCTTTTACTGGTTTTACCACGATTCCTTATGGTATTGGAGTGGCCATCTATGCCTTTGAAGGGATTGGCAAGCTGGTTTCCCTCGAGGTTTAGGGCTATTAGGTTACTTTGCATTTGGATCTGGGACTGAGACATCATAACACTAAATATGGAAAGGAATTGGGTGACAATTCTCGTCCAATTGGCTTTGTGCTTAAATTTGTTCTTCACCTTTCCTTTGATGATGAATCATGTTCAAGAGGTTGGTCTGTATTCATTCCTCCCAAGGTCTCTCTTCATTTTTCTAACTCCAATATTTGCTTTGTTCGTGCCCAATTTTGCAGACTTTCTGTCTCTTGTGGGCAGTGGTGTCTATTGTGCTCTAGGTTTTGCTGCATTTCACTTCATTGCTCCTGGGTTTTGTATTTTCTACTGCATTTCACTTCATCGCTCGTAGGAAGGATTTTTTTTTGGGTCAAGTGATCGCAGGGGTTCTGATAATCTGTTTTGGCACAGTTTTCACAGTGATCCGGATAGTATCCTTTGTTAAACAAATATTCAGCTCTACACTACACTATTAATTATCATTATTTGTGTCTTGTATTGTATGTATTTTATAATATCTTGAAACACAAGCCACCAGAACAGATTTACGCCTTATGTTAATGGTTGTTTACTTCAGATTGTGCTTGTTGTCGACTGGTGTTGTTACTTTCAGCAGGACTCTGTTGGTGTACATGCACCTACATTAGCTTTAGTTCAACTCTAGATATTGTATATGATGTGCACTTGACTTAATTAGTTAACTCTAGTGCTTTCATATGGTGCATGTGCACATTAGCAGAACATAAAGCACACTTAGCTTTAGTTAGCTTTAACTATCCATAGTTATTGCATGTACAACTAAGCTTAACTTAATTGCTTTATATATTGATTCTCAACCTAATATTGATGAATCAATTTCATTCTCAATTCTAATTATTTTTTTTTTTCAACTTGGCAAATTTGTGCAATTATTCTTCAACTAAATCCATATTTGTGCTCTAATAATTTTACATGGTATTAGAGCTACAAGGGTTTGGAGAGGTTGCATGAACAACTTTTTTGCAGGTTTGAAGAGCATAGAATTGGAAATTGTTCGAAGATTTGATTTGCAGATCCAAATATTAGAGAATTTGTCGCAATGGAGTTCTAATCTTCAACAATTCTAACTCCACACAATTACCATGAATGGAAGCCAATGATTTTGCTTCATCTTAGGAGCAAAGACTTGTACCAAATAGTCATGGGAATTGAGACAGAACCTAAGTCACCTGATACGGGGATACCGGGATACCGGGATTCGAAGTATCAGATACGGGTACGGTGACCCCGGAACAGGATATTTCTGGGATACATTACGTTATATATTATTTTATTAAATATATATATATATATATATATATATATATATATATTAAAAATTAGATAATTTTTGCACAAATTCATACAAAATTCATTGATTCAAACATAGATATTAGATACTCATGAGTCATACATCATCATTGATACTATAATACAAATTACAATGATACATTGATACACCATACATGATACAATTGGCTTAACAGATCTGACATGGCTTATGGAAGATTGTGTCTATCTGTGTCTCATGATATTCTTTATGAGATCATAAATATTGAATCACCACATGAAATATGGACTACATTGAAAGGATTATATGGTGATGAAAATGATCTAGAAGAACACCATTTGGAGGCAAAGAGATCGAATTATTATAGTAGTCATGAAAGTGGTGAAGAATCCAAGAATATGGAGAAATATTCTCAAGACAGTGTTGAACAAGAAGATTTTGCTTCTTCTATTGTTAATGGACCTGTTGCAGATGAGAATTTTATCGTATCCAATAACGAAGACATTGTACATGAGGAAATATATTCCTCTGCTAATGATGAAGACACTACTTTCAAAATCATAGAAGAGGACTTTGATTCCTCTACTATTGACGCAGATTTGACGCGATCTCAATTTAATGATGCCCCACATTCACTCTCAATCGCAGAGCCATGCATGCCCATGCATGCATCTAAGGAGACATTTATAGCACCATGTATGCATATGTATGCATCCACAAAGGCATATCGAAGGCCACACATGCACATGCATGCATCCCTAGAAGCAACCATTCTCATGCATGCATATAGGGTACATGAATTTGATTGTCAAATGCATGACGAAGTTGCAGGGAATCCATATTGGCATGCAACCATGTATAAGGAAATTCAGTGCTTGATCCAAAGATGGGAGTTGATACCTCTACTTCCAAAAATGAAGCTTATTCCTCCAGATCCATGATGGGATCATTGGTCTTCAGTACTATTCGAGTTCCGAATAGACTATCGATATCTTCACCAAGGCTTTCACTGAGCAGAAGTTTTGATTTTTGCGAGATCATCTCGGGGTGAAGGACACGACTGCCTAGCAGTTGTCTTTTCTCTACTTTTGCATTATATTTTGAGGGGGGGTTTTCTTCCCATTGGGTTTTCCCTCTTTCCTCATTTTTATGCATTGTATATGGATACCTAAAATGGTCGTGTTGCCGGGACTCATTCATTTTGCATCACACTCACCTAAGTTATGCTTATGGGGGAGTGTTGGTGTACATGCACCTAGATTAGCTTTAGTTCAACTCTAGATACTGCATATGATGTGCACTTGGCTTAGTTAGTTAACTCTAGTGCTTACATGTGGTGCATGTGCACATTAGCAAAACATAAAGCACACTTAGCTTCAGTTAGCTTTAACTATCCATAGTTATTGCATGTACAACTAAGCTTAACTTAATTGCTTTATATATTGATTCTCAACCTAATATTGATGAATCAATTTCATTCTCAATTCTAATTGTTTTTTTTTTCTTTTCAACTTAGCAAGTTTGTGCAATTATTCTTCAACTAGATCCATATTTGTGCTCTAATAATTTTACAGAGTCCTTCCATAAGAGTTTAGGCAGCACAATAAAATGGAACAGTAGTTGGGTCCAAACATGATTGGCCCTTACTTTGATTCTTGAAGATTAAAACCTAAAAGAAAAAAATGATTTCTTGAATGTTTGAATGTTTCCCCCTATCTGTTAATTTAGTTGTTTAAGGAAAATAGTTGTTTAAGGAAATGACTAGATTTACTAGAAGTAAAAAATAACAACTTAAACTAGGAAACCAACTTGCTAGATCAATTTATTTATAGAGCAATAACATAAACACCCTAAGTTAACTTAGCCTTATTTGGTTTGAATCTGCTAGGCTGGTTTGGTCTAAATCTGCCATAAAGAGGAACAACTTTGAGGTTGTGTCTAACAATCAAATCTAAAATGCATGAACAAACAACCCAGTAATTCTCTGAAAGATGTGTGTCAACAATTAAAGCAGAATCAAAATCAACTTATATAGGAACAATTTCTTTTCTTAAAAATACCTTAAAAGGAATTGAATTAATTCAACAAATCTCTGTAATGACCTAGGCTGAGTAAACCAAATTTATTAGTATGGCATGTCTATTAAGAAATTCAATAGTGACCGAATGAAATGCACTACCAAAAAATTATTAAGCATGCCATTAAGGGTGAAGGAAATCAACGAAATCACTGCCTTGGCTCACCCACGAACCTGTGCTGGAATGGACTACTACACTTTATGGATGGGTGGACGAACACCCTTTACGCCTATGCCTTTCCTTACGTCAATTTCCTTACCAAGATGGTGAAATGGCTCACAGAATGGCTCACTTACTTCCTTCGATGAAAGAGAGAGAGAGAGTCAAGATGCTCGCGGCTCACCCATGAACTATTAAGTGCGGCATTAGTTCCATTCCTTATCACAATCGTGCCTATGACAAAACCGCAAACGTGACGTTACTGAATTTTCCGTAGGCGTATACTTGATAAGGTTAAGTGTGGCATTAGTTCCATTCCTTATTGCAATCGTGCCTATGACCAAACCGCAAATGTGACATTACTGACTTTACTGTAGGCGTATACTTGAAAAGGATGCTCGCAACTGGCTTCACACGACAATGTTTCACACACCATCACTAGTAGCTGCACTGGCGGCAGTGTTTCACACGCCATCACTAGTAGCTACACTGGCGGTAGTGTTTCAGGTTTCTAGATCACTGCAGCCACTTAACTAGACAATTCTCAGGTAATTCAAACCTCGTAATACAATTCACTTAGCATAGATGTATATTCGGCGCAACTATCAATATTAACACATTGACACATATCATTCATGCAGCTGTCAATATTGACACATCATTCACAGAACCAGCAACTCCGTGTAATCACAGAGCCAATTGTCAATATTAACACAGTGTTCACAAGCTAGCAGGCGCGTGTAATCACAAAGCCAGGAGCGCAAGAAGCCAAATTCAAACATTTAATTTTAACTCTAGCATTACTCAATTATATCAAAAATTCTGAATAATATGCATTTTAACATAAAGTTTTCTTGCCCTCGGCTTCGAGAAGAGGCTAAATAAGAACTCAAACTCATGTAGAAAAAAGGTGAAAAAACTCATGTAGAGAAAAATTTGGATAATTTGCTTTTAAGCATCTATTTGTTTTTACTCCGGCTCCTATTTCAATGCATTTCGATTACCAAAGTCCCTCCCGGCCCTTTGGGCAGGGACTAATAAGGATGTGGAGCATTATATAAAATTTCGTCTCAAATTTTGAGATAAACAAAGTACAAGCACATTAAAATATGATATCATCTCCATAAAGAAACGATAAACAATTAAATAAAATTCTATTTCAAATTTTGAGATAAAGTAAAAATCTATGATATTATTTGTACATAGAAACATTCACATTCATTTATAACATAGGTGGTATTTATTGACTCTTTAAATGAACAATTGCAATTGCTTTAGCATGTGTTCACAAACGATAAAGAGATAAAAGTTTTTGTTATGTATAAGCTCCACACACTCATTTGGGAAAAGGAGGAAAAGCAGCTAGAGAGATAGAAAAAATATTATATTGAAAAGTTTAATCCCACAAAAAAAAACATACGACTTGTATTTTTAAATTGTACGACTTGGGCTTTGTAGATTTGGTTGAATTTATCTTTTTGCGCTTGTTTTCTTTCGCATATAACGGTTGAATTTGTGTTTTTCGTTTTTTCAAATGAAATAAAAACGTTACAGTTGTATCGATCTATAAAGTAATATATTGACCTGTAACTAACATCAAACCACTCTCGTATAGAAAATGAAATAATGAAAGTGTGGAGGAAGAGCAATCGTTATAGTGTTACTAGGGCATTTTAAAAGAAGCATGGTTTTATGGAAATGCGTGCAATTGAGGAAGAATAAAAAGCCTCCAGAGATATGGTATTTATAAAGTGAATGAAAAGAGTATTTTTTTTGCATAATGTTTATTTTAGAGTGTATGGATGATATTATTTATTTATTTAATTTTTTTTTGGGATAACAAATCATTTATTTTATTTATGTTTTTTAAAATTTGAATAAAAAAATAATATTTTATTAAAGAAAAGTTAACAACTAACGGTTGGAGTATTTTTTTTGAAAAAAGTTAATAAAATTATATTATTAATTTAAAAACATGTTAGAGAAATACCGAAGTTTATATAAAGTCTATGTAACACTACAAATTTAATTTTATACTCTGTGAATAATATACAAGGATAGTGGATGGGTTGGGTAAACCCATAGACCTATATTTGTGAATGAACATTTTAGGTGATTAGGAAAATTTCTGCATCTCAATTTCCGCTGATAAATGAAGCCTTTATTGTAACATTTTGTGTGAAGATCATTGTTTTGGTGTTAAATTTCAATCTTGATCCATTATGAGTTTAAAAATATATTCCTAGTCATAACATGATTGGTAGATTCAATAATATGTAGTTTATAGACATAGTGACTTTTTTGAAGAAATCAATTATTTATCTACATGTACAAATTTTTATGTTAGAGTTCATTTATTTATTGATATAATAGAAGCTCATAACCAATGTTGGCTTCTAAATGGTGTTAATTTTGTGTGACACTGTGATAAAGTGACTTTGACCTCAATATCATAAGCTCTAGAATGTCACTCCTTCTATGGGCAAAGTGCCCAATGTCCTTTTCCAATGTTGTGGTCTTGTAACTTTAAGTTCTCTTAGTGATTCTTTGGGTACTTTTGTCCCCTTGGCTTCAAAACTAGACGATATGTTTTTTCTATATATGTAAGGTTATGTATGTTTATGTATTTATGAAAATTTGAGCATACATGTTTGATCCATATTGGATCATTATATGTTTTTTCATCCATATTGATGCTTTCATAGTAGAAAAAGTGAAGGGATAAACTCACATGACCATTTTAATTAGTGGGGACCTATTTAGAAAAATTAGGGTCTAAAACTTTCTATGACCAGTTTGAGACATCAAAATATATATTTTTAGGCTAAACAATTTACCATGTCACATTTTTTCATATTCTATGCACAGAGAAATTTCCAACAATGCAAGAATCACCTCAATCAAAGTTTGTATGTAAATGTTATGCCACTCAAAATTTGACTTTCCTATTTTGATAATCATAATTCAAGAAGATGTCACGTCAACCCCTATTATTCATGGAAAAGGGGCTAGCCATTTGATCATGATGAGGAGGACTCTAGAAGAGTCAATATTGTAACTTTAGTTCAGAGTTGAAGGAGTCAAGCAAACCACTAATAGGCTATTGGGTTATTTTATAACCAAGCCACTTAGAGGAAAAGGGTTTCCATTATTTTAAAGTACATTTTGTTCCATAGATGAGATGAGTAGCCGAGAGGGATAAGGAGAGAGAACACAAAGAGGATTTGTGCATATAGTGGCCATGATCTAGAGGCCTTACTTCTTTGGTCTTGCATCCATTTTTTATTCAGAGAAAGAGAGTAGGGAGACCTCACCTCCTAGTTGGATTTTCCCTCAAAATGGTTTCTCAGGATATATCTTGTGTCGATGTGTCGATTCTACTCTACGAGTTCTTATTTCATTGTTCTCTATTTTCTTCATAATTATAATTTGCATGCATACATAATAAACAAAAATTTACAGATCCAAAAATTTAAAGAGAAACAAACCTTCATAATTTGTATATATTGGATTTTTAAGTATAATTTGATCAGATCTATTGTGACAGATTGTCCAATGGAACACATAGCGTAGTTTACTGATCATATTGGTATCAAAGAAAGTTTAATTGGGTATATTGTGGGGAGTTGAAAGGGATCCAGATCTATAAATTCGAAAGTCACAAAACACCATTCATGGCCATCGAATCTCTTAATATACCTCCTAATCCCATAGAGGAAATGTTTTCATAGCATAAAGCACAAGTTGCATATACAAATTTTAATGTCAACCTCCTCATAGCGGCCTTGACAAATAAGCTTGGGCTATTCGAGAATATGGGGGTTCTAACACAAAGGTTCAAAACTTCTATTAAAGGGGATACTAGGAGATCATGAAGAAATAAAGAAGAAGCCAAAGAAAGTGTAATAAACCTGGTTTGATTTTCCATGTAATTGTAGGACATTATAAAGGAAAAATAATACCAGGGTAATGGGATACGTATTCCAAGTTCAATGGAGGGAAAAACATTAAAGTGGGTATCACTTTTGGTTAATTAATGGCTATGGAAATTGGCATTGGCGTTGGCAAAGGAAAAAGGGAATAAATGGAAATTTAATATAAGGAATGAAGGAAAATAGGAGAAAAGGAATATGAAGGGACATGAACATGCATGCAAGGAAAATTAGAGAGAAAATAAAGGAAAATGAAAGAAAAGAGGAAAGAAAAGGAAGAGACACCATACATCAATAATAAAAAGTCATATGAGAAACACTTGACAACATTTGATTAGTTTCAGAAATCAAACTCCAAGAAAGAGAGAGAGAAGGGAGAACAAAAGTAAGAAAGAAATCAAAGGAGAAGTAAAGGAAAGCAAGGGTGTGCAAGGAGAAGATTGGAAAAGAAGCTACAACACAGAGATTTTGCAGGTAACAGGTTACATGTGTGATTTCCTTGCTTGGATTTGAATGCATGATGCATGATTTTGGTTTACATAATTTTTTTGTTGTCATTGGCATTGGATTTTCCTATATTGAAATTAGATTCAACCTTGCCTTTCCATTTCCTGGATAACCATGGTGTGATGGGATTCATTCTTGGTTGAGCTTTGGATTTTTGCCAAATATTTTTGGATCTAGGTGAGGTGGTCTTAGGAAAATCCCAAGGATTAAGGGTGGACATGGTTTTCTCTGAGACTCCCTTGACAGGTAGGGGGAGACAAGAAAATTCCTCTGGGTATGGTCAATAAATTATGATGCATCCAAGCTTGTGTTTGTTTGGTGATTTCTGAATTGGTTTAGGTGAAATAATTTTGGTTGAGGGTTTAGGTGAAATAATTTCCTCTGGATGTTGTGGTTGTTTTGTTGTGGTTTATCCCATGAGATCCCACATTCATTCTTAGGATATGGCACAATGGTGATTAGCTGAAAGAGAGATTTGGTTCAACCCAATCTATGGTCGGGTGGTACGTGGAAGTCCTTGACTTGGTTGGAATTTGAATATTTTATTATGTATTAATTCTTATTTGTATTAATGAGAGCAAGTTCTAATTTTATGTATGGTTTTATGACTAGTTTTTCATGGTTCTAGTTTGGTTAAATGATAGTTACATGCATGGTATATTTCTCATAATATGATGTGCTCTAGTTATGGATCCATTCCATGGTTTGATGGGCTCTTAGTTATCTTATATGACTGGATTAGCTAATGTGTGTTATTACAGCTAGTAATAGAGGGAAACAAGCCTTATTGATGATTCTTTGATGAACTTAATGAACTCATGCATTCATGACCTACATATACCTTGTCTACTAAGTGTTTATCTAAATTATTTTCATGTAGTTGGTAAGTCTTAGTAGGAATAAGGCATAGAAAATAAATGAATACTCCTAGAGGTTAATGACAGAGTTCTGGAAGATTGTAGGTAGTTTGGGAAATTGACCTGAAGCTAGCCTAAAAAATCTGGAACAGGGCTTCTAGCCGCAACCTCTTAACTGAGAAATATTGGTTGTAGTCGCAAAGAGGACATCTTGTGTGTGCGGCTGGAGCCTTATAGACACATGGAAGGCTTGGCATGCATGCGACTAGGTTGTGAAGTAGGTCGAATAGGTATTTCTAGTCTAGGAAAAGTTGATCAGTGGACCTTGTCTGACATCTAGGTGATTAGGTGTTCCTGGAGGTTGCTGTAAATATTAAAGGTAGTATGCCCCACCTCCATAATTGGAAATTGGATGTCGAGTCATGTCATAGTAATTATCATCTCATGCTTACCCTAGAGAACTTATAAAAGCGGGTAAATGTGGGGTGGGGTGTTACAGGGTGGCATTAGAGTAGTTATGTTCCATGTAAACCTTTCTTTGGTTCCATTTTGATAGAGTGGTATCAAAGTGAGGTTTACAGTATTGGACCTTGGGGTAAATGTAGATGGTTATGGTTACCATGCACACGGTTATTGTTTCAGTTTTGTATTGATACATGCATGATGTTGATATGTTGTTGATATATATATATATATTGTGCTAATCTATATTGACTTGTGCATATGTAACATCCTCCCTTGGGATATATTGAGGTATGATTTGGATTATGCCTTCTATTTGGTTTATCTAAAATGGTATGCATGCAGGAAATAGAAGGCCAAAAGATGAAGAGAAAAATGGTGGATTATAGTTCACATGACTCCCTATATAGGCTCGAAGTGAAATCAGTGGAATGGGAAAATCCATTTGAGAAACAAGGAGAGTAATATTCTCTTGATCTAGTAGATACATTGAGGAGTTTGAGGGTAGATATTACACGTTGCAAAGCAGATAATAACAAGTTGATTGAGGAAAAGGAAAGGCTTGTAAAGGCTCAAGAAAAGAAAGGTGAATTCAATGTAGTGATTCTTCAAAGCCTTTCAGACTTACAAAAGAAAGAATAGTTGGGAATCAGTGATGGAGATAGGAAAGAGGAGAAGACTAATGGGGAATATGGTAACAAGTCTTAGAGAAGACATGGTTTGGACATGGATGATACAATGAAGAGTGGAACACTCTTGGATATAACTGACAAGAGGACTAGTGTGTATGGGTTTTATTCTAGCTCTTCTTCCAGGAGACATCTTTGCCATTGCCACCAACATCATAGGAGTAACGAGTATTTTCCAGAGGAATTTAAGAAATCCAAGCCTCCTACTTTTAATGGAGAAATTAATAAATCAAAATATGGAGAAGCATGGCTGCTTGGGATGAGGAATTTTTTAAGATTGCATGATTACTCAGAGAACATGAAAGCTAAGATCGTCGCCTTCAGTTTCAAAGGAAATGAAGATATTTTGTGGGAAGATATTAATAATGCTAAAGGCAGTAAAGAAGAGATGTTGACTTGGGATGAGTTTGAAAGACTCTTCAAGAAGAAGTAAATGAATGAGATATATTATGATGGAAAGGCTAAGTATTTTTATGAGCTCAGAATGGGTTCTATGACAGATGAAGAGTATATAAATAAATTTCTATAGTTTTTGAGGTATTTGCCTTATCTCAAGGATGAGAAAGCAAAGATCCAAAGGTTCATTGACATATTTCCATTAGCATTCAAAGACCGGATTGAGTTTGATGAGCCTTTGTCATTAGAGGAAGTTATCAGGCAGTTGAAGCACTATTATGAGCATTCAAAGCGTAAGCCTGAGTTCAAGCATGATTAGAAAGGTAATGAAAAGAATAAAGGAAAATGGCCTAATAAGAAAGGAATATATTATGATGTGTGTGAGAAGAAAAATGCAACCCCTCATAAGAATTTTAATGTAATTGAGAAAGTACATGTCTCTTAGCTTGGAGAGCAGCAGAATAAAGAAAATGGCATGGAGCTATTGAAGTGTTGGATTTGCGGTAAATACCATAGAAAAAAGGATTGTTCATTGTACCAGGGTGGCAGGTCACATATCTACAATGCTCAGGAGGCACAGATAGTTGGGGATGTTGGTGTAACATATCCATCCTACCCACGCAGAGTAAGAGGTCGTCACTAGGAAGGTCATTATCCCATTGTATAGTCATAGGAACTAAACTGTAAATCTAAGACCCCTTGCATTTTTATTTTTATTTTCTACGCATAAGGAACAGTGGCCACCTACCTCCCACTACCAGGTGGTAGACTACCATAGGCATACCTGATTATCAGTTAAGTGGAAGGATTAGGAGCACGTAAAATTTCCCCCGCATAACTATCATTTGACGTTCTGACCCCCAACCTATGATTAAGTCAGAGTCAGCCCATCTCATGAGCGCGAGACTCTCCTCCTTCACAGTGGCCTGACATCGGACTTCTGACCAAGTCGGGATCGGCATGCCCCGCCTTGATGTCATACCCTTTCTTACAGGCATGCTACCTAACTTCCGACCTAGTCAAGGTCGACCTCACTCCTCTTTTGTGATCATCGTGACATAGGCTTTGCCCTCTGACCTCCAACTGTCCTTATATAATCTTCTTGCCATGCGTGCTTGGTTGTGTGATCGTAGCAATGAATCTAGGGTTGAAACGCTTAGGGTTTATCTCCCCAAGTTAGGATAAGGTTTAGGCATTAAAATCATTATAAGGTATATATGCACTTCTTTACGTTAAGGTAACTTGATACCCCTAACATGGCATGATTAAGGGACTCTACCCCTATCTCCTGCAATGCATCTAGGGAGAGTTTCTCTGATTGTTCCACTAATAAATCTCTTCCTGATGTTGATCATCTTGATCCAACCTTCACCAAGGCTCCAGTCCAGAATAATTTCATACCTCTAGAACAACTACAGAGCTTGACCCTGATGACAATAAGTCATTAACGCTCGACATGGTGCTACCCCTATTGAGTTTGAGTAATGGATTATATAATAGGCTTCGTCCCCTCTTGGTTTTCTCATTTTTGAATAGGGAATTCTAGGCATGGATGTTGCGGCACATTCTCGGCCATTAACAACCATGGGCTTGGTGTGAACTCCTGAAAGGTCTTCACCTCTCCTGCCACACACCAACAGTGTCCAAATATTCTTCAAGGTTGCAAGCAATTCTAGGGTGATATGCAGAACCTTCTAGTTCCCCACCAACACCTCAAGGATGCAAGCGAAATATAGCCAGTTTGTTGAGGATGCAAGGTTGGCTAAGCCTTTCTATGAGAGCCTCAGGCTAACCTTATGCTTTGAGTGAGAAATTCCTCCTCTAGTTCTCTCATGGCACACTCTGAATAGATTCACGGATTTGAGCCAAATATCAAGGGTAACAGGGAAGTTCAACCCTTCCCCACACAAGTTGGTTATCTGTAATCTCTACATGAATAAAATGGGTATCTGATCCCTCTGATTCCCATCTGATTTGTTCCACAACCATGAGATTTTTCCATTTCTAGCCAATGGATCATTATTTTATTTTGTACAACTCAAAAATTTTATTATAATATCATTCATAAATGTACTTACTTCAATATCAAGTTATTTATTGTTTATTAGTATATCATGGGTCTGGGATCAACTCCAACAACCCTTTTTTCACAATATTCTGCTTCCTGCTCAAAAGTCCCGATTTAATAAGTTTATTTAACAACATTATTCATTCAATGATCAACACATATGCACAGAGAGACTTGAGTTTCCATCACTGTCATATTTTCACAGCAATATCATCATCTACATAAGCCATAACATCATATAACTGACTCAATTCCATGCAACATCATAAAATTATTATTTATCCATAGATAAGGTAATAGACACAAGTCCATAACTAAGATAACATCATGCAATACCATTTTTTAGCAGGAATTAACCTATAAGGGTAAGTACTTATATTATATTTGCAAGGAAATTGAGTCGAGGACAAGGACTCACCACCCAACTATAGACAACTACAACCACCAATACTTGTTGTTGTCACCCCCGAGCCAGATTCCAGAGTCTGGGGGGGTATCTTCGCTTAAGGGGTTGAAAATCATCTACCAACAACACAGGGACTCCAGAGGACCTCATACCTCAATCCAAATGTTGTCTACCATCTTTATTAATGCATAGGGTCCAGAGGTGCTCCACCTCACCTTGAGCTGCACATAGTGATTCACTCCTTTTAGGAGTATAGAATCCGTTGTAACCACGGTCTCCAATCAAGTCTTTCTGGTATACTTCTCCAAGATGGTCTCTTCCCAAGCTGTTACAGGGCTCCTGAGACAACTATCTCAACCCACAACCTCCAGGGATTGACACTGTTACAGGGCTCCAGAGACCTCTGTTAAACCCACAACCTCTAGGGACCCAAGTTGTTATAAGGATCCAAGGATCTTATCTCAACCCAAAACCTACAGGGACCCCAAGCAGCTCAACCCATATCCTCTAGGGAATCCTGAAAACCAATCACCTTCTCTTCTCTTCTCTTCTCATTTGCACTTTTTTGAATACTTCCATAAGATGTTTTTGGACCTTCTTCTTGGTGTGATCTGTTTTTTCCTTCCCAATCAGCTCGACTCTCTTTTCTTTGAATGAATCCCCTTTCCATCAATGTCTCTCTTCTTCTTTGTGGTATCTTTCATCTTGTAATTTGTAGATCCCTTTATGTTTCCCTTCATCCTTTTTTTCTTGTTGTCATTCCTTAAGCACATGGGTTGTGTAATCTTTGTTACAATTTATTTAATTTGGAGAGTTTTCCTCATTAAATTCCCACTCCATCAAACTTCAATGGTTGTTTAGAAATTCAGTTTATTTATTTTCACAAGAACCATAACTTCCCAATTAAGCCATCAACTTCCACGAATCTCGATTCCATGTCCTTGACTCAAATTTTCCATTTTATTTATTTATTCTTTAATGTCTTTTCATCATATTTACAATTCCTTTTATGAGAGAACCTCGGGTGGGGCTATCACAGTTGGTCTGAGCATTCCCCGGATCTATGTAGCACTTGATAATAGGAAGGTTGACCATCAAGCATCTATTATTGAGATGGAAGGTAAGCTTCATGGTCAATTTGTTTCCATTTTGATTGATCCTAGATCTAATTATAGCTATGTTAGTCTTGAATTGGTGGCTCAATGTTGTTTGAATACATAAGTGCATGCAAAATATTGGTTGGTGTAGTTGGCTATAGGGACGAAGAGAAGAGTTAATTATTGGGTGAAGTCTTGTGCATTTGAGCTTAATGGCATGGCTACAACAACACATCTAAATGTGCTTCCTTTGGGTGCATACAAAATTATTTTGGGCATGGATTAGATGTTTATTCACATAACTAAGGTAGATTGATATGATAAGGCCATTGAGTTCCTAGATGATGATGGAGAAAAGAATATCTTGCAGGGAAAGAAGAAGTCTACATCGGTAAGAATAGTTACAGTTATGCAAGCTAAGCACAATTGCAGGAAAGGTTGTGTATTGTTTGCAGTTCATGTTTCCAGTGACAAAGGGAAGGATGTTGAGGATGATAAAGTCTTCAGTAAGTTTATTGTCTTGCAGTAGTTTTAGGATGTGTTTCCTGCAAATATTCCAACTTTCCTCCCCATAGAGAGGTGTATTTATCTATTTAGTTGGTACTAATGGAGCACCAAAAAGTTGTTGCTTTAAGAGATGCTTGATAAGGGATACATAAGGCCAAGTGTGTTTCCTTGGGATGCACCAGTGTTGTTTGTAAAGAAGAAGGATGGTACTCCAAATTTTTCATTGATTGTAGGTAACTAAATAAGGTGACTATCAAGAACAAATATCCATTGTCATGGATTGATGATTTTTTTTATCAGCTAAAGGGAGCAGCAATATTTTCAAAGATTGATCTTAGATCAAGATATCATCAAGTGCACATCAAAGAATAAGACATGTACAAGACTGCATTTCATACAAGGTATGGACACTATGAGTTTGTGGTGGTTCCTTTTGGTCTTACCAATGATCCAACCACCTTCATGTGTTTGATGAACAATGTGTTGTGCCCTTATCTAGATAAGTTTGTGATAGTCTTTGTTGATGATATATTGGTATATTTAAGGAATGAGGAGGAGCATGAAAAGCACCTGGTAACGGTGTTGCTATTATTGAGATAGCATCAGTTGTATGCCAAGCTTATCAAGTGCAGCTTCTTTTAGACTCAGATTCATTACTAGAGACATGTTGTTTCCAACAAAGGGATAGTAGTGGATCCGAAAAATATTAAGGCAATCATGGAGTGGATAGCTCTGAATAATGTGAATAAGGTCAGATCATTCATGTGACTAGCAGGTTAATACATGAAGTTAATTAGGAAATTCTCTAAGATTAATTATCCTATCACATCCTTGTAGAGGAAGGGAAATAAGTTTGAGTGGATTTCTAAGTGTGAAACTAGTTTTGATCATTTGAAGCATTTTCTTACAAATGCTCCAGTTTTTAAGATTGCAGATCTTGATAAGGATAAGGAATTTTTGGTTTGTACAAATTCTTGTAAGGACTTGGTGAAGTCCTGATGCAATAAGGACACATGGTTTTCTATGAATTAGGGAAGTTTAAGGAGCATGAGCATAATTACATGACTCATAATCTTGAGTTGGCAGTGATCATTCATGCATTGAAGATGTGGAGATGTTATATCCTTGGTAGGAGGTTCATATTAATGAGTGATCACAATGGACTAAGGTACTTTTTTGACCAAACCAATATGAATGCAAGGCAGACTAGGTGGTTGGATACTCTTAGTGAGTTTGAATTTAAGATCAGGTACAATAAAGGCAAGGAGAATAGGGTTGTAGATGATCTTAGTAAAAGAGTGTAGGTGAATCATGTTTCATCTGTGAGCTCATATGGGATAGATTTAAAAGAGAGTATCTCACAAGTAGGAAAAAATGATGAGAAGTATCAACATCTGAAGTAGAGATTGCAACAATAGGGTGAGGGTGATCAAGTTTAGGAGTATCACATCGCAACAGATGGCTTGGTCAGATTCAGGAGCAGGATATATGTGCTTGACAGTGGTGAATTTAAGAAGCTTGTCTTGAGGGAGTTTCATGTCAAGCCATATTCATGCCTCCTAAGATACCAGAAGTATTTGATAGATTTTAAGAAGTTGTACTATTGGACGAATTTGAATAAAGAGGTGGTTGATTTAGTTGCAAGGTTCTTGTATTGTTAGTAGATGTGTAACAACATTGGTTAAAATTTCATGTAACAACGTTAATAAAGGAAAAATAAGACCAAGGTCATGGGACACATATTCCAAGCTAAATGTTGGGAAAAACATCCTAGTGTGGGTGTTCATTTGGTTTATTATGGAAAAGGTAATTTGGAAAAGGAATTTGAAAAGGAAAGAGGAAATTATTGGCATTTTTTTTATGAAAACAATGAAAAATAGGAGAAAAGGAAGCTAAAAGGTAACAGGTTGCATGTGAGGAGGAAAATGAAGGAAAATAATGGAAAATGAAGAAAATAGAGGCCTCATTGATAAAAAAATTTATGAGGACCTGTTCACATTTTTTTGGTCAGTGTTGGCTTTTGTTAGTTCAGTTTTGGAGCTCTCTCTCCCATACTCTTGGACACTTAGAGTTTTCTTGGATTACTCTTGGAGGAGTGTGGCATATACTTGGAATTTGGAGAAATAAAGTAAAGGGAAGAAAAGATAAAACAAGGAAGAGCGTGATCGAGCAGCTACAGAGGGATTACTTGTAGGGATAAAGTTGCATGTGTGATTTCCTTGCTCGTTTTGGCATGCATGTGTGTTTTTGGTTCTCTTGTTGTCATTGGCATGGGTTTTTCCATGTGTGATAGTGGTTTTCAGCCTTTCCTTTCCATTTTTGAATATTCATGTTGTGATTACTTGGTTGAGCTATATTTCTGAATGATTTTGAAACTGAGTGGGGTGGTATGAGGAGGAGACACAAGGCCTAGGAATCCTTGGACTGGTCAAGGTGGGATTGTGGTAAATCATGATAGTGTATGCCCTCACTATTCCTAGGAATCCTCGACCAATGAATGGTGGGATATATGGTAAAGCCTAGAGGGTGGAACCTCGATGGTCCTAGGAATCCTCGACCGATGAATGGTGGGATATACTGTAAATCCTAGAGGTGGAGACATATAAATTCCTTGTGGTTTAGGTGGATATATCCAGATGAATCCATGCTTTTATAGGCCTAATGATCCCTAGACCCATATATGGTGGCATTATGGTAAGGCCTGGTAGTGTATGTTTCTTGTTTGGGCCTAGGAATCCCTTAGCGGGATTGCGGTAAATCCTGGTTGTATAGATGAGGGATTGGGCCTAGGAATCCATTGGTAGATTTTGGTAAAGCCCGAGGAAGCCCTAGTTGTTTTTTGTAAGCCCCACATTCATGCTTGGAATATGGCATGGGGGTGATTGGTTGAAAGAAAGATTTGGTTCAGCCTACTCTATGGTCAAGTGGTACGTGGAAGTCCCTCGTTTGGTTGGATTTTGCATATGTTAATGAGAGATATTTTACTCTTGTGTATTATGTGTAAATGTGATTTTTATTATGTGATTATAGTGGTTGTTCTATCATATCCGATATTTTGGCTAAAAGCATGGTTTATGACATATTTGAGTTATGGCTCTCATCATGTGTTGATTAGTAAATGAATGAATAATGAATGTATGACATAATAGATGATATTGCAACTATTATGGGAGGGCATCAAGCCTTCTTGATGATTTGCAGATAAGTATGAAATTACTAAGCTCAGATATGTTGTTATGACATGTATATTACATGTTCATGATGTGTTTGACAAAATGTATGTCATGGCTAGGCCTTGTTAGGTTAGTTCTTTGTTCAAGTTTTTCATTAGAGACCTTTTCATATTGTTATTTATCATTTCTAAGTGTCTCATCAAGTTGTGGGTAGAGTGCTAAGTCCTGGCCCTGAAAAGGTGGCTCTGAATCTGGGGTCGTCAGCACAAAATTGGCTGGAAAAGTCTACAGTTGCATGGATGCATGCTTGTGCATGAAACTAGAGGATTTCAATCACATGGAGGGATTTTCATGAGTGTTACTAGGGCTCTAGTTCAGTTAGAAAGTAGGTTAACTCAGGAGTTTGGCACATGGAGTGGTTGGTTAGCCCTTGGGAGTCCTGTAGCTTCTAAGGGAAGTCATTTTGGTTTTGGTGGTTTATTCTGCTTCCTTAACTGTACTTGGGGAGTTGAATCATGTCCTAGTAACTCTTTGTCACATGTTTACCTTGGTGGAACGGTTAGCTTAGGTAAATGTGGGAGGAGGGTAGTTATAAGGTGAAAGTTGAATGCAAGCATCCATCCAATTTGTTGCAGCCTATTCTGATTCTGGAATGGAAATTGGAGGTCATTTCCATGGATTTATTTACATGTTTTCCTAGCACATCAAGGCAACATGACTCCATCATGGTTTTGGTTGAGAGGTTGAGCAAGGTAGCTCACTTCATTGTGGTAAAGTCTACAAATTCAGCTAGTGAAGTAGCTTAGATGTTCATTAGGGAGATAGTGAAGTTGCATGGAGTTCCCAAGAAGATTATATTAGATAGAGATGCCAAGTTCACTTCCAAGTTTTGGAAGGATTTTTTTACAAGCTTGGGGACATATTTATATTTTAGTACAACTTATCTTCCACATACATAAGGACAAACAAAGAGGTTTAATAGGATTCTTGAGGATATATTGAGGATGTGAGCCATGCATCAACAAAGGAAGTGGAAGGAGCATCTTCCACTAGTGGAGTTTTCTTATAAAAATGGGTATAAGGAAACCTTGAAGATGATTCCATTTGAGGCTCTCTATGGGTGGAGTGGTAATACTCCTATCAGCTGGATTGATCCAATGAAAAAGGTGTTGATTGGACTAGATATGTTGGTAGAGAAGCAACAGGAGATTAATTTTATTAAAAGGAATTTAAAGGCAACACAGGACGAGAAGGAGATTTATGTGGATAGGCATAGAAAATTCAAGGAGTATCAAGTTGGGGAGCATGTGTAATTGTGCATCCAACCCAATAAGAGCTCCTTAAGGATTGGGTCATGTTCCAAGCCGACACCTCGGTATTGTGGGACTTTTGAGATCCTTGAGAGGATTCGACCATTGTCTGACAGAATTGCTTTACAGCCATCGGTCAAAGTCCATGAATTTTTCCATGTTTCATTACTTAATATATATGTATGAGATGTTGATCATGTGATTGATTGGTGTGTATTACAGGTGGAACTAGAGGGAGATATCCAACAAGATCCTTAATGCATATTGCAGCGAAAATAGCTCATGCCTCAGAACTGAGCAATAAAGCAAGTTAAAGTGTAGTGGAAGAACTTTGGGCCTGATGAATCTACATGGGAGATGACTGATCAGATGCGACCATTATATCCTTATTTATTTTTTGGTTGAATCAAATCATTTTTTGGTGTTTGTGTGTATATATGTGTGTGTATGTGTGTGTGTGTTTTCATTGTAAATACTGCATCGAATTTTTTTATAAAGCTCCAATAAGCAGTATGTTTGTCATGTTTTCAGCAGTTTGTCATTGTAAATACTGCAATGAGTGGTGTTATAAAGCTTAATTAAGAAATATGTTTTGTTTTCAGTGCTTTACCGGTCATAAGTGTCATAGAAAATAAAGGATGATGCTCCCCCAAGGGGGAGGGGTTTGTAACAACCACAGGTTGATTTTCCATGTAATTGGAACAACATTATAAAGGAAAAAATAAGACCAACATCATGGGACATGTATTCCAAGTTGAATGGAGGAAAAGAAATTAAAGTGGGTATCAGTTGTGGTTAATTAATGGCTATGGAAATTGGCATTGGCATTGGCAAAGGAAAATCACAATAAATTACAATTTAATATAAGTAATAAAGGAAATAGGAGAAAAGGAAGATGAAGGGAAAATAATATGCATGCAAGGGAAATTAGAGATAAAATAAAGGAAAATGAAAGAAAATATTAAAGGAAAAGGAAGAGACACCAGACATCAATGATAAAAATGAATCTAAGAAATAGTTGACAACTTTGGATCAGTTTCAGAAATCAAACTCCAAGAAAGAGAGAGAGAAGGAAAAACACAAGCAAGAAAAGGACAAACAAAGGAAAGCAAGGGAGTGCAAGGAGAATATTGGAAGAGCAAGTACAACAAGAATATTTTGTAGGTAATGGGTTGCATGTCTAATTTCCTTGTTGGGATTTGAATTCATGGTGCATGAATTTGGTTTATATGATTGTTTTTTTGTCAATGACATTTTATTTCCTTAGATTGACAGTGGTTTTAGCCTTGCTTTGCCATTTCCTGGATATCCATGGTGTGATGGGATTCATTCTTGGTTTACCTTTGGATTGCTGGAATATTTTGGATCAGGGTGAGGTGGTCTTAGGAAAATCCTAATGGTTTGAGGTGGAGATGGTTTTTTCTAGGATTCCCATGACATGTGGGTGGAGATAAGAAAATTCCTTTCGGTATGGTGAAGAAATTCTGAGGCATCCAAGCTTGTTTTGGTTTGGTGATTTCTAAACTGGTTTAGGTGAAATGATTGTGGTTGAGGGTTGAGGTGGTTTAGCCTATGGATGCCCTAGTTGGTGTTGTTTTGGTTCATCCCATGGGATCCCACATTCATGCTTGGAATATGGCACATGGGTGATTGGCTGAAAGAGAGATTTGGTTTAGCCCAATCTATGGTCGGGTGGTACGTGGAAGTCCTCGAATTGGTTTGAATTTGCATATATTATTATTTATTGATTCTTATTGAGATTAATGAGCACAAGTTCTGATTTTATGTATGGTTTTATGACTAGTTTGTCATGGCTCTATTCTTCTTAAATTTTGGTTACATGCATGGTATATTTATTATAATATGATGTGCTCTACTTATGTACCCATTCCATGGTTTGATGGGATCTTAGTTATCATGTATGAAAGCATGAGCTAATGTGTGTTATTACAACTAGTAATAGAGGATATCAATCCTTCTTAATGATTCTCTGATGAACTTAATGAATTCATGCATTCATGACCTATAGGTACCTTTCCTAATAAGTGTATATCTATATTATTTTCATGTACTTGATAAGTATGAGTAGGAATAAGGCCAAGAATAGTAAATGATGAATCCTACATGTTAATGATATAGTTATAGAATATTTTGGGTAGTTCTGGGTAGTTAACCTAAAGCTAGGCCCAAAAATATTGAACAGGGCTTCTGGCCATAGCCTCTTAACTGAGAAATTTTAGTTGTAGCCGCACAAAGGATGGTATGTGCGTACAGATGGAGCCTTCCGGATGCATGGATGGATTGGAATGTTTGCGGCTGGGATGTGTAGTGAGTCAAAAATGTTGTTCCATTCTAAGAAAATATGATCAGTGGGTCTTTTCTAAAATATTGGTGATCAGGTGTTCCTGGAGGTTGCAATAAAGATTAAAGGTAGTAGGCCTCACTTGTACAACTAGAACTTGGATTTTAGGTCATTCCATAGTAACTCTCAACTCATGTTTTCCCTCGAGAGCTTGTAAAAGCAGGTAAATTTGTGGTGGGGTGTTATAGAAAGAACCCTAAAAATATCAGCCTAGTTTGAGTGTCATGAACATTTCATAGTCCCTATTTAAGATGGAAGTGAAAGTTGACATCAAGTCATATCAATATGAGATTTAGGCTTTGAAACTAAATCACTAGTTGCATAAATTAGAAGTTTATTTCAGTTTCCATCATATATAAGAAGAACAAAATATTTCTTTCGCTTAGTTGAAATTAAAGGGCCATGTCTTGACCTAGTGGTAAAGCCACATGGAGACCTTGAGGTTGGAGGGATACCCTCCAATGAATAAGTGTGAGGATTTCAAAACCCTCATTAAGTCAAAAATTTACCCTATTAGGAATGTATAGGACCAAAGAATCTAGTGAAATTACTTCAAGAAGAAGCAGGGGTAGAGTGTACAAGAGTACACCCCAAAGTCTAGAAATATGGCCTAATGTTGGGTATCTCAAAACATAACCAAGATGTACTCCTTAGGTATTTGGATGGTCTACACAGGAATCTACAGAATCAAGTGATGTTTTTCAAGTTGATGTCAATGGATAAGACGTGTATAGGCACAATACTTGGAGAAAATAGGCTAGAATAAGGGGAAATCACGTGCGTTGAAGAAGAAGGAGCATCAAGAAAGAAGAAGTTTAAAGGGGGTAAATGTAAAAGGAATTCAACCACAACACACTAATGCAAGGAACCCAACATCCACTATAACATAGATGGTCATACAAAGAAGTGTTGGAAGTTACATCTAGAGCTTAACATATAGAACAAAAAGAAAGATAAGAAAAATAAGAATCACATGCCCATTAATTTGAGAAACTAGGTTAAAAGCAACTTGAATGTGGACGAGAATATTGTTTGTACATTAGTGCAGAAAGAGTTTAATTTGAGTAGCTTTGATCAATAGGAAGGTAATGAAAATAATATAGTCTTCCATATAAAGATATAGGTAAAGAATACAAAGCTATATGTTTTGTTTGACTCAAGATTACAAGAAAATATCATTGTTGCAGAGTTCGTCAAGAAAGTGGGATTAGAATTTTATGATATTCCAAACCCATGTCCATTGAGATGGTTAAATAAGGATGTGAAAATAAAGGTAACCAAACAATGAAAAATTAGATATGCTACGAGTGATAATATGATTGATGAAGTAGAATTAGATGTGGTTCTCATTAATGTATGTGTAGTGGTGTTTGGAAGTCCCTTTATGTACATGTAGAATGCAATATTCATTAAAATATCCAAGCAGTATCACCTTATCAAGGATGGTAAGTACTTCACCATCAACGTGCACAAAGGAAAGTTCAAAATGTTGCTAGTAAGTGTTGATCAAGAAAAAAAATGACCAGTTCTAGCAAGAAGTATGTTTTATTGCTTTTAAGTGAAAATTAGTCTATAGAAGAGATAGTACAAGCAAAGGCATCTCTAGAGGGGTGTAATGAGAAGTAGAAACATCGAATGGAAGAGTTTCTACAAGCATACAAGGATGTGTTCCAAGAGCCTAAATGCTACCAACCAAGAGGGA